>VZRH01004269.1:116633-186135 GCA_013397555.1 Urocynchramus pylzowi
TCTTTTAAAATATTTCAAAAAATTTTTTTTTTTTTTTTGGAGGCTTTTTTTTTCTTTTTTTTTTTTTTTTTTTTTTTTTTTTTTTTTTTTTTTTTTTTTTCAACATGCACTTTTTAAATGCAACCTCCCATCATATTTTTTCCTCTCCAATTAATTTCTTCTCCAATAAAATTCTGAAAGGAAGGATGAGCTCTGCAAGAAAAAAATGTTCATGTTGATTATAGACAGAACAAATTAACATTTGTGGTCTTTGTAGGATCCAATGAACTCTCTCCCCTTAGCCAGTTCCCAAGCCCACTGCCCTGGAAAGGGCAGTGACTCTACCTACCATAGAGGTGTTCCTCCTATGGCAAAAAGACAAGACTCCCACAGGGACTTCTGTTTCGCAACTTCCCCTGGTTTGCCCTTTCCCTGGTTTGGTATCCCTGGTGGCCGCCCCCCACCCCTTGACACCAATCCCCTTTGCCCTGCCCTTCGCTGCACCCCCGCCCCTTCCCCTGTTTGTGCTGCCTGCCCCGCGTGCTTTCCTCCTCTTTCTTGCCGGGTTCCCTTCAGCTGCCGCTTGTGATACTTCGCTGAAATAAAACTTTGCAAAAAGGAGCCTTCTAGCCTCTCTCGCTGAGACAGCTGTGGTGAGTGTTGTGTGTGGATCTGACTGCATTGCCTGGATGTTAACCCAACCTGCTTTTCTCCAGGAGAGGTTTGTTGGGAACAGATAATAATAGGCAGCAGCACCCACCTTCTAACTCCTGCATTTTTAGGTCTTAATTCAGGACGATGCTGAATGTCTTCAGACAGAATCAATAAAACACATCAAATTAACAACAACTTGGAGTGTAGAACCAGACAGCATGATTTCCAACTACCTTATGTACTTTTAACTTGGGCATATTGAAGCCTTGCACTACCTATGCTAAACAGGTCAGCTTCTTTAACAACAGCAGGTACAGTCTCAAAAGAGAATTGCAAACCACACCTAGGCTGGCTTTGAGACCTTTCTGCTGTTCAAGATTGTTCATGGAGAGGTGAAGTAGTTGCACTATTAAGGGTTATGTTCTTACGGAAGAAACAGCTATTGGTTATTGCAAATGTGATGTTGCAATTCTAAGACTTTCACTGGGACAAAAAGAGAAGCAGGTGACAAAAATGGTAACTTAAGCAACACCTAAAGTCTAAGAGTGTCAAAAGAAATCCTCTGAAAAACAGTAGGGATAAATTGCACTTAGGTACAGAAATGCTTTTCCAACTAAAATTTAATTTCTATATCCATATCTATATCTATTACTATCTATCTATCTGTCTATCTATCTACCTCTCTTTCTCCCTCTCTCTCTATGTATATATTTACACCTGAGGGAAAAAGTTGGCCCTTCCACATCCACGTTTGGGAATGTGTCAAAAAATCCTCCTGAAAAAAGGAAACTCTCATTTCTGGAAAATGTGTTGGTTTTGTGGGACATAAAAATAAATTGCCTATTGCAATTATACTCTCCCTGGTTGCAAAATGTTTAAAACGAAATGGTCCAGGAGACAGTTCAGAGCAGAAAATAGGCTTTTAAGAAAATTTTGAAATCAACAAGGATGAAAAAAAGACATAAAACTCAGTAATCTTCAGTATCAAATTCAGAATATGCAATTTTGTGTGCAATTATTTGTAAAATATAATTTCAGATAAAAATTATAACCTCTTTATAATTCTGCACTCCTTCCATTTTTACAATTAATTACAGAATATATTCATATTTCAATTTTAAAAATGAAGACTGTTACAAAATTCCTTGGTGTCACCTGGAATCAAATTGAAAATTTAATTAGATTTACATGGATAGCACAAATTTATTTGTGTCTGGTAGCTGAAAGTTCTTTTTACTTCCAGCTGGCCAATACTTGAGATAGTCAAGGCTTACAATCCTTTGCAGACATGCCACTATGTGAAATATGTGGAAACTGGACATTGCTTACTATTCTGTTTAAATGCATTAGGCTTGAGTGCATCTCCATGCTATTATAAAAACAATAACACAACAAAGTGTAACTTGTATTTGGTTTTTCCCTGGGGAGCTCAAGTTTAACTGGCTAACATCTGTTGATGCAATCGACTCTTCACTTTTTAGGCAGATATTGTGTTGCTGTATTTTTAAAATCAGATCCTTTAGCTCTTCTCTCTCTCTGCCCCATAGAAGAAGTACCTTCTGATTCATGGCTGGGGGAAATACCATTCACCTGAAAGCATGGTGCTACTTTTTCTTCAACGGAAGCCAAACAAGTAAGAGGACAAAACAGGCAGCATGACAGAAGAAAGAGCAAACCCTACTGTCAGCTGAAAGAATACAGAACCTTATCAAAGCCAGCATGCCTTTTTTTGTGACACTGATGTCATTGCCAGTGCCTAGCAAGGAGCTTGAGAATTCTTGCTACCATAAACGTTAATTTTATGTACTGTGCATGAGTGAGAATGAAACTGTTGAGACCCCACCTATGAGTGATGCACCTTTTTTATTGTTTTCAAATGCATTTCATGCATTTCCTCCATTTTGTCTTGTCCTTTCATAAATCAGCTTAAGATATTGTGGGGGGTTTTTTTGTTGTTTTTTGTTTGTTTGTTTGTTTGTTTGTTTGTTTTTAAGATGGGTTAATTTGTCACCAGGTTGCTTTGGTACTATGAAACTTTGCATTTGTGAATTTATGACAGTATCAGTCATCCTGAAACCATCTCTTTCTTCTTTCTATTCACAAATTGGCAACTATCCTCCATGCCATTTTCCTTGTCTTCCCATCATATTGCAAGAAACAGAAAAGTTACCTCATTTATAATATCACAGTCTGCAGAGTCAGCTAATGCTGCAAACAGTGTTTAATGACTTGATGATCAAGTCTCCCAGTGTGTCTGAGGCCATACCAGGAAAGAGGTCTAAGAACTTCAGGCTGTCTTCTCCTTCTTCTGTCTCTCTGCTACTAAATTTAAATGCAGGAAAAATTTTCTCCTCACTCCTTGCCCCATTATTTTGAGGTCTCCTCTAGTGATTTCTTATGGAAGATATTTCAACTTGATCCTGTTGGCCAGCAGATACCATCAAGGATGATTCCCCTCAGGGCAGCTTCGGGAATCAAAAGGATTTTCTCTGCTCAGTACAGAAACTCAAAAACTCATCCCCCCTTTGCTGAATTCAGACTAGTAGCAATAGCACTCTGGGGTATCTCCCTGTAGTTTTAGAGATTGATTCATGTAAATAGGTGTAATGCTTATACTCTCAGTTTTTAAGAGCAAATAAATACAGTGAAAGAGGCAAAGATGTCTCCATTTTGTAATCCAGCTATTTTAAGGATTTTTAAAGGGGGAGTCATCTAAAGCTAGCATGCCCCAGGCTATGTAATTTCCAAAGTGACTGGAGGGTCATAAGTTCAGAGATGCAGCAGAGGGAGTCTGCTCTTACTGTGACTTGAGTAGGTCTCACAACAAGCAGAGTCCTGGCAGTGTGGTGACCAGACCTCTATGTGCACACAGCCTTAAGGATAAGCTGTAGCAGCCTCTCTTTGTTCAAAAGAGGCATCAAAAGGAGCTTCACCAGATCATTTCTCCCTCTCCTCCATAGAACAAGTAGCTTCTGATTCCTCACTGGGGAAAATAACATTCACCTCAGATGTACCATGCTGCACTTTGTTTGATGAAAGCCCAACAAGAAAGTGAACAAAACAGGGAGTGTGACAGAAGAGTGAACAAACCCTACAGGCAGTTGAAATGTTACATGCAGATGTAGAGCCCTAACAGCCCCAGTGTCATAGCTGTGGATGTACGCTCCGGTCCTGTGCTTCCGGCATTACTACTACCAAACATCAGATTGGATAAACCAGCAGGTTTCCTTCATCCCGGCAAAGAGGAAGTCTGAGAATGAAGAAGGAGTGTCCAGACCACAGCTGTATGTCCTTGGCTCTTTTTTTTGTGGTGTGCTTCATTACCTAAGATCACAGTGCCTCCCAAGGTGCCTCCCAAGAGCCAGTTTTGCCTGATGACTTTCCTCAGCCAAAGACCAGAATCATAATATCTGGGTTATTTCATAAAGCATGAAATGCTCAGACACTTACGTTGATTGTTTTAGAAACACATATGAAAAAGATATGGAAACTGAAAGGAGTCAGATGTGCTCATTGGAGGGCAGAATCTGTCTCTATGTGGTGTTTCACCTCCCTGGGAGGAACATCTGTTGCATTGCATTAGAAAGTGAAGATGGTTGGACAGTGTTCTGGCAGGCTTACCTCAAAATCTCCTTGCTTTTGTGGGTTGACGTCCAACCATAATGTTATTTGAACACATTTAATTAAATATTGTAGCTGTTTGAAGTCTCTGACATTATTATTATTATTTTCATATCACTACAGACTTACACTACTGCTTCCTAGCCATTACAGAGGCTTCCAAGATCAGAGCAATTCATTCGGGACTCAAAGTTAATCTCATGGAAAATCCAATCAGTAAATTGATTAGGTATTAAATTACATTCTTTGTTAATGTTCTCTATTCCTTCCCTTACACTTCAAAAAAACCATTAATCCTTTTGTCCCCTCTTTTTCTCCCTTCTATCTCACCCATTTCAATTAATGTTACCCTACCATCAAATATACTGCTATGGATATTACTCTACCATCAAATGTATTGTGAGGCTACATATGGATTGTAAGTTACTGCTTTCTCCTTACAAAAAAAAAAAAAAATCATTGGTTTGGAAAAGTCAGAAATCAAAAACATGTAAAATTTTCTCTAGTNAAAACCATTACTCCTTTTGTCCCCTCTTTTTCTCCCTTCTATCTCACCCATTTCAATTAATGTTACCCTACCATCAAATATACTGCTATGGATATTACTCTACCATCAAATGTATTGTGAGGCTACATATGGATTGTAAGTTACTGCTTTCTCCTTACAAAAAAAAAAAAAAAATCATTGGTTTGGAAAAGTCAGAAATCAAAAACATGTAAAATTTTCTCTAGTTCCAGGATGACCTAGAAATATTCTTTTGACAATTTTTCAGTGATGGCTATCCAGAATGTGCTTCAGATGATAACTTATGTAGAAAATATTGTAAGTAGCAGTACACCACTCTGACTGTGTAAACATTTTGTTGTTTGGGGCTTTTTTTACCAGAAGTACCTAGCAGTTAACTTTGGAAAACAAGTTATTTTTGAGAGGTTTTTGGGGGTTTTTAAATTTTTTTTTTATTTGAAAACTTGTTTTGAAAAAAATCCCCAATGCAGTTAACGACACTGAGTTCTGAAATCAGTGGGAGCTGCAATCCTGTCAGGACCAAATGTGGTATGTTGAACAGAAATTCTGGAAGTCGTATTAAAGAGGCTGAGCTAACATCAGGTTATTGCTGCCTGAATTTGCCAGACAGCCTACAGAAATATGTCTGTGATCATGGTGAGTCAGGAGATTAGCTGTGATTCCTGCGATTGCTAATAGCTCTTGCATACTGTGTTCATCAACAAGAAGTCTGCCACTGCATACAATATGGTCAGGATTTCATCCTTCTAATTTTGTTAGCCTTCCTTACAAATTGAAGGTACATTGCCTCACATATACTGTTTGACTTGTATTTCAGTTTTCAAGCTCTCTGGGACAAGTTTCACAGTAAGAATATTTTAGTAGAGCACTGACCTCTATTTGGCCCAATGCTCTGAGATGCAAACTCTTAAAACAGTCTTAAATGAGCACATGTTTTAGTGAGCAGCAATTACTGCTTCTGACAATTCCCATGACTGTTTAGAAAGACAATGCTTTGCTTTTGGTTTTTATTTCTTTAGTGTTCCTTAATGATCTTTTACAAATTTTAATTCAAGTATCTTTAAATTTCAGTGAAAGTTTTACCACTATTTCTAAGTGCATTTTGAGTCAGTATCTGAACTCCAGTCTGTGTCACTAGAATAACAATTAGTACATTCTTATCAAAACTGTATCTAATTTCAGCTGCTCAGCAGAATTCAGAGTCCCTCTTTTTTAATTTAGTAACTCTTAATTCTGCCTCTCCTTCCCTGAATATGATATAGACCCCTAGTTGTTCTTACCTCAATGAACACACCATTTTAAATTGCTTGCTGACATCTTGAAATCAGAGTGGTTTGAAACTCAGCTTCCCAGTGTGCTTTCTTCAGAACACTCCCTTCTCTATTTTGGTGTCAGCAGAGTCACTGTCTGCTGTTCCTTTCTGCGTCTGACCTCTCGCCTCCTCCCTCCTGAGTGACAGCCATTGTCTCCTGCTGCAGCTCTCCCCTCATCAGGCAGAAGGGTGACTGTCTCTCTACAGGAAGTGTTTTACTGGTTTGGCCTGACAGCTTCTGCTGTGTTCTTCACACATGTTTTACTTCCAGCAGATTCAGGTCCCTCAATTAAAAGCATCCTGTTTTATTTATCAGAATAGGAAGTTCTTCTCTGTTCTCATTTAGAGATGACTTCTGCAGAATTTAATTTTTTGGCCATGCTCCTGGGCATTTAGATGTTTAACACTTCTGCCATTTTTTCCTCTCTCTGCTTTTCATCACAAAGACATCCAAATCATCCTTTTGTAGAGCTCTCCTGTTGTCTTTTCCCTCTGCTTTTAATTCCTTGAACTGTGTCCCCAAACCAATTTGCCAAGGCCCCATGTTCATCTCAGTCAAATTCATCCTGAAAAGTCTCATCCTGTAGTCTGCCCTGAAGACTACAAAAAACATAACAGTTAAATCAAGGTTTACCATTTTGTTTTTGCCTTGTCAGAGAATATTATGTGTCACTGTGTTTTATCTCTTCTCTATTCTTTCCTTTATTCTTTTTTCTGCATCTGTGTTCCAGACTTCAAGCTTATTGAAGGTAAAATCTCTATGCTTTTTTTTTTTGTGAGGCATTTTACTAATCTGTGGGCAGGATGCAAGTACAAAATAATAATTATTGTTCCAAGGATGAATTTATTAATATACAAAGAGGCATTAAATTACTTCTGCCCTTGCTTACTGAAGAGATAGGCAGTTCTCAAGCAACTACGGGAGCAAGATTGGCACTTCAGAAATTAAACATACATGTGGGTGAGAGCTCTCATTGAAATGAAGGGAGTAAGTTGCAATGTTTTTTACTGCTCTGAATGTCTGCTGGATCAGGATGTTCAGTTGCAATGTGATAAGCCAAATCTTCCTTGCCAGAGCCCTTTCCTGAACACCTGACACAGCACAAACCCCATTTACTGTCAGTCATTAAGCAGAACTGTTGAAATTGAGGGGACGGATTAAAAAAAGAAAAAAAAAACACTAAAGAAATAACCAAACAAAAAAACCCCAATCAATCTAGCACCAGTCACTGGATTCTAACAATAATCTTCTACATGTCACTGATTACATTCTTAGAGATGCAAGAGATTACTGATTGCTTTTAAATTACTAAAGCATGGAACTGTGAACATGGAGCCATACTTCTTTACAGAGATGTGGTTCAATGAGTCCCCATATTTAAAACTGAAAGGAGAAGTAATCCAGTATCTAATTCATCCTTACAAAGAGAACAAATTGCCAATTCAGGGCTTACTTATTTATTTAATGTTTTTTTATCTGATAGCAAAAATTGTTGCTGTGACTCTGGCTAAATGTTAACTGGGAGAAAAGTAAAAAAGTAAGTAGCATAATGATTAGGCACAACCTGGGTGCCATGATTACATTATGACCCATTGTTTGTTTCTTTGATCTTGGCTGATTAGATACATTTTTAGTCTGAAAATATAATGAATAATTATTTCATGGAGTGAGTATAACTTAATAATATAAAATATAAAACTTAAAACAATAGCTCACCTTATCACACCAGAAAAAGCATAATGAGATTTCAGCACCACTCAAAAAATCCTCCTGGATTTAGCTCAAATACTGGTATTAATGTTATACTAGACTCAAGGTATAATTCAAAATGTCTAATTTATTGGGCCAAATAATAATCAGTTGCTGTGACTTTCATACTTTGAGATTAAACTTTGTTTTCAGACTGTGCTGCGTTACAAAAAAAGGGTATTTCCAGATTCAAGATAGGAACAAAAAGTATTATTTTGTTATGTTGTGCTATCCAAAAAAACCTACTGTATATTGTTTTCAACACCAAATATGAAGTAAGTTTTTTTAGAGTTCAGACCTTAGAATCTTCTGATGTTGATGCCTGTGGCAAAGTCAGAGATTTCTCAAATAATATGTCTCATAGTTGTGCACATTACTGTATCTGGGCAATTCTCAGCTGGGTATTGCAGAGGAAAGCTGAAAAGAGGTAGACAAAGGACATCTCTGCAGAATGTGGCATTAATTTGCAATTCCAGAAAACATTCCTTGCACAAAATCATCCTTTTTATTCCACCACATGCTTGTAACACAAATCCCAACATAATAATAAGTTAGCACATAGCAAAGCCTCCTAGTAGTTTCAGATCCAAATCTCTACTTTCCCTGCCATTCTGGGATAGATTTTAGGATACCACAGCCAAAACAGATTTATAGTTCTGTCGCTGTTTCTCAGGTTCAGGCATTTATCTGAACCTTTCCTCCTCTATCTGTCCTGACTATTTGCAAAGGTTTTCAAATTCTATTGAATAAGTTTTGGCTCTTTCCTGACATGCTTTCATACTCAGATCTGTGTACCAAGTGGATTGATAACACTGTGAGAAAGGAATTTTAAATCCAACAGTCTCTAATTTTTTCCTTACTGCAGTGGAAAGTTTATTCTGCTCACTAACCTCCAGACTAAATGGGACCTTTGAGATAAATTTTACATTAGTTTATCTCTCAAATTGAATGTTACATGATTCTGTATTTAATGTCATGGGATTAGCTGTTAGCTGTGCATCTGCAAAGATATTTCCACCATCATGGTGTAAAAACTCAAAATTAGTGATTAATAAAGTGAAGTAAGTGAAAGGGGAGAAGCAAGTTATTTGAAATGATGGCCATGATATATGAATATGATTAGCTTTTCCTTAAAGAATATTTATATGATTATATGAATGCAAAAAGGCAATGGAGTATTTTAGTCTTTCTCTAGTCACTGGAACACTCTGAAGCAGATGGACTGTGTGACTGATGATTCAATAATTGCACTCATTAAAAATGTTCACGCTTTTAATCTTTCCCCCCTCTCATTCTGTGAAGAGCTGAGGAATGAAATGGTTTTGTCATTGTCAGCAGATAGATAATTGAGTTTGCTTTGATTTCCTGGGGTGCCCCTTCCCCATCCCCATGCTGTTGGATTGACATCTCCAGAAGCGTAGCAGAACATATGAATCAGACCCAACTGTCTAAAGGAGAAAAACATGATGGAAATACTCCTTTCTCCCTCTCAGTATTCACTTGTGTGCGCTCAACCAGCAATCTACCTTGGTAGAAGACAGCATTTGCTTTTTTGCCAGATTACCTCCCCCGATACAGCTTCCTACCTGTGGTGCTCAAGGAAAATAAATTTAATTCTGCCTTGA
This sequence comes from Urocynchramus pylzowi, assembly GCA_013397555.1. NCBI lineage: Eukaryota > Metazoa > Chordata > Aves > Passeriformes > Fringillidae > Urocynchramus > Urocynchramus pylzowi. The sequence continues at coordinate 126,101 of VZRH01004269.1, forward strand.
ACTTATGCACAGAATACTTCTCCTGTTTATTGTTGTGAACTAGAATAAAGATGATAGAGGGGAGAGGGTGTCCAGCTGTGCAAGTGCCTGATGCCTGGTGTTACAATGACATGAAATCAACATAATCTCACAAAACACCAAGGAAAAATGGCAGGGGGAAAAGCAGTGAAAAAAAGAGCTATCATGCTTTCTCTGAAAACAAGGATAAAAATATCTCCCAGCTCTACTGAAGAGGTGCTTCTTTTTGTTTCTGCCAGTAGGATTTAAGTTTAGAGTTTGCATTTAAATTTGAATTGCATAACAGCAAAAGCATTCTTCAAATGAGGCATTGTATCCACTCGTTCTACCTACTCTATTGTCTGGGCACCCATTTTCCAGATGTTGCTCTGGAAACAAATATAGTAGAAGTTGTGTAATCCATGGCTTTCTGACAGTCGCCAGCTGCTCCAGGAGACTCTCACACTATCCATCATTTGTATTTTGCAAACCTCTGACTGAAATCAGGGCGGCAGAGTTCAGCCTTGCTCAAACATGACATGACAGAGCCCTTTGCAACTCTGATTAAAGTCTCTGAGGCAGACTTCCATTGCTCCCACACTTAGGTTTTACTATTCGGTATCTGTGAGCAAAAGGAAAATATTTTTTCTGCATGGTTGTTCTCTTTTTTTGACTTCTTGGGTATGCTCCCTAGTCTCAGCTGCTCTGTAGAGCAATTATGAACTGCTGTTAGAGCACTTACACATCCTGGGCAGATTGCATAAGTGCTTAGACACTTCTACAGCCCTCCCTCTGTGTACACTCTCTCTCAGATGCCTGCCATCTGAAGAATGCAATGAACAGATTTTTGCACAAAATACACAGATCTGAAGTAAGGTGTTAGGTTCTGATATCACCCTTTTTCTCAAATTCACTGCACACTGTTATTCCTTCTGTCTGTTGGGTACAACAATTTTTAGACAATCGTGATGTGCAGGTTCTTCTTCATATATTGTTTCAACAATTGAAAAGAATGTCAGAAGAGCAGGACATTTTCACCAACTGCCTTTTTATAACTGCCTGGACTGTTCTTGTCCTTGTGCTCGGCAGAAGGCTGCATCTGCAGACCAAAACACCTTGCTCTGCACTCAAAACACCGTTGCTCCTTTTTCTCCCTGTGTAAGTACAGATGAAAATGTTCCAAGTTCTAATGCTCCTTAGCCAACAATCTGTTCACAGTCAAAACTGTGAATGTCACTTCACCTTCTTGTCCCAAGATGCACTACAGAGTGAGGGCTTTACGTATGACACAGTGTATGTGTATTTCACAAACACAAACTGTAAAGTATGAAGTGCACATACATCTTCTAAGTCATCACACCATGGCCACTTTAAATGGGTTTGCCATTTGGGCAGCAAAAACTAGCAGCAGGATAAAAGTGGACACTCACATAGGGAAGCAACATGATTTGCACAGAATTCAGTAGCACTATACCTTTACTAGACTGGTTAAATTAATATGTACAAGAGGTTTTTAAGTCTTTAGTCACACTCAATAATGTGATCATAGATGCTTGGGAAAATGGATCCCTCAAGGATTTTCAAGGAAAAAAACTGCCCATTGAATGGGGAATTTTCTAAGTGGATGTCATCTATGGAGTAGAGCAGACTATTCTCAGCAGGCTAGTAGTGGGTTCAGGAAGTTACCAAAAACTGCCTTGAAGTATAAAATACCACATAATTAGCTACATTCCAATACTGTCTGTGGACAGCTATCAGTTAGAATGCACAGATCTGTTCAAAAGAACAGGCCCATTTAGACATAACACTCAGTGTCAATAACACATCATGCAGAGCAAACAAAAGCTTCCCAGGAAAATAGCCAAAAGATGCAGCTTCAGACTTTATCTGACTCTAAGCATTATGGCTGTACAATTTTTTTTTCATTGATGATGGATTAACTCAAGTTCATGCACTCTACAACCCTCAAACACTGAAAACTTTGGATACAACTTTGGATGCCTGGAGCCAGAGCCAGGGCAGTTCAGAGTTGCATTTTATTTCAACAGGATTATTTATAGACATATTTAAATCAAAACATTTCTCTGTCAAAGTAGGACATTACCTTTCAGGAGCCAACACAACACATGACAGGTCTGTATTTTGTTTTGAATGAATGTCTGAGCCCACATTCTAACCCAAATACATTCTATAAATGCACTGACTGGCTCAGTCCTGCAGCATGAGTGAGCAGGAGCACAGCTCCCTGCCATGTGTGTAACATGTGTCTTGCAGGATCATTTTGTAGGCAAGGACAAAGTAGATGTCCTAAAAGTAAGCTGGTACTATCATATCCATACCCCTGTGATTACTAACCCAGCATCCTCCCACATCAGAGAATCTGAAAGCACAGCTCCTGGTCAGTAAAGTGGGCATGTTTGCATCCATTTCTTGGCCCATCCCACACACAACCTCTGTTTCTCTCAAAATCTTCAAGTTCTGAAATTTCATGTTTGCATACTTGTCTTATGTCCCCTGTCTCCCCTCCTTCTCTGAGCCAATTGCAAGGTGATACCCTGCTCACAACAAGCTGTGAAACACACTACTGGGTATACAATATCTGCAGGGACATGGGCAGAAGCAGAAGATGGGTAAGATAGACATTGGCTTTTTGTCACTTTAAGAGAAATTGCTAAGACATTGCTCAAGACAATGAATAAACATTGGTGCGGTCCTCAGGAACCAAGTATTTAAATCATCGTTCCTCTATGAATTTAAGCACTGAGACCACTTTCTTCTTAAACTGCTGGTGAGTCATTGTTCATAATTGGGATCTGTTTATCATTAAAGTTATTTTTGCGCATCATTGCCCCACGTGAAAAAGGTGATTGCATTTTACAACAAGATGTGACTATTCTGTTGCATAAATTGGACAGAGCTACAAAAAAAGAACAACCAAAATGACAAACACTGTCAAAACAGGGAAACACAAAGAAACACACAAAGAAAAATACAAAAGCACTTCTACTAACAGCTACCTCTAAATATGGTGTGTGTCAGACCAATGCCTATTCCATATTGCAGTGCCCCCATACAGTGTGAGCAATGTGGATAGCTTTCACAGGGGTCTGAGGTGTCAATTTCAACAGTTCATTTGTAGCATGGAAATCAAACAATATTTATTTGAAACTGAACTTACCTTTTTATTATTATTTATTATTATTTATTTGGAATTGGACTTACCTTTTCTGAAGCAACTGAGGATGGCACATCCCCTAAAGCTCTACAATACAGCTTAGCTGCTCAGCCTCCAAGGGAAACTAGTCAAGTAAGCATTGTTTAGTGTGGGTTACCTTTGCTGGGATTCAGTTCCAGGAATCCACAACATCTACAGAGAAACTGTTTAGGACAGCCTTTAGAGGAGGGTACCTGATGCATTTAGGAGTCCTAAGAAATTTTATGGGAAAGTTCTTTGTATAGGATTCATTCTCCCCATGATAAATAGCAACAGTCTTTTTATATAATTTCCTTTCAATGCTGATGCAGGACTTCATCATTCTCCCTTCTTTTTCCAGCAATATTATGCAGCTGCAGTACAACCTTGCTTTAGGAATAGGCTGCCTCTTAAAAATATCCCTAAACCCAATATAATTTCTCTAATTTTTGCATCCGGTGAGATCAGAGTATTGTCTTTAGGGCTTGTCATTTTTTTAGATAGATAAAGAAGAAAATGGCTTGCCTGTGTGGAAAATTTCTGTTGTAACTGATAGCAATACGCAAAGTTTAATTTGCATATAGATGTCGAAGCTTGCAACAATATACTCCCCTGAGAGAGCTCTTGTTGTTTAACTGTGTACACAGTCTGGCACTGTGCTGCCCAGCACCTAATAAAAGCTAAATTAAAACTTTAAAACTCTGAGGCTGTGAATATCTTTAACCTACCAGTTTACATTTGCAGAGAAAGGGCAGAGCCATACCAAGCTAAGCCTCATTTAAGTGGAAAAGCAGAGGGTGTGGTGGCAAGGGCATGGGAGAAATAACTTTATTTGAGAGTAAACATCAGTCATATGTACTAATGCTTTAATTCATCAGCCTAGATGAGCTTTATTACTACGCTGGGATCAAGCAATACCAAGGAAATAAAAAGCAGTGCTGTGTAAAGGAGAGAGAGATGAGCTGAAGATTATTAACAGGGCTGAGAGAAAAACAGACAGAATGGCTGAATGGCGAGGAGACGATAAAATGGAAGGTGGAAAGAACAGGAGTAAAAGTGGAAGACTAAAGTAAAATCAACTTTTTTTCTTTCTGTTGTCCTGTTTTGTTTTATTTGAATTGTCAGTGTTTATCACAGACGGTGCAGTGAAGGAATAATGTGATATTGTGCCAAGAGAAAACTAAAGGCTGTCAGGGGAAGAAAAGCAACAATAAGTCTGGTTTCATAATATCATTAAAATAAACTATCATAATATTTTTAATGAAAGTGTATATGAAAATATAAAGGGAAAGTAACATAATCTCAGAACTAGAATTTACATAAAGTTTAAGTCAGACTAAAGAAAACCCATAAATCATCATAGGATCAAAGAATAGCCTGTGTTGGAAAGGACCTTAAAGATAATCTAGTCCAATATTCCTACCCTGGGCAGGGATACCTTCCATCAGTCCAAGTTGCTCAGAGCCCCATTCAACCTGACCTTGGACACTTCCATTGATGGGACATCCACAGCTTCCTGGGACAACCTGATCCAGTGTCTCATCAGACTCTGAGTAAAGAATTTCTTGCTGACACCTAATGTAAACCTCTAAGCTTTTGGTTCAAAACTCTTCCTGCTAGTTGTACCACTTGTAAAGGGTCACTCTTCCTCTTTCTCCTAAGCCATGTTTAGGTACCAGAAGGCTACTTCAGGTTTCCCTCAAAGCCTTCTCTTCTCCAGGTTGAAGAACTCCAGCTGTCCCAGCCTGTCTTCACAGGAGAGGTGGTCAGCCTCTGATCATCCTCATGGCCCTCTTCTGGACCTGTCCCAAGAGATCTGCATCTTTCTTGTGCTTAGGACCCTAGAGCTGGATGCAGCACTCCAGTTGGGAACTCAAAGGTCAGAGTAGATCACCAGAATCATCTCTCTTGACTAGCTGGTCACTCTTCTTTTGGTGCAATCCAGCATGCAGTTTTCATTCTGGGCTGTGTGCACATGCTGTTGGCTCATGTGATGGTTGTTAAAACTCAGTGGGGAACCTAAAACTGCTCAAACCACCCCCTTTGGATAGGGGAGGAGAAACCAAAAAAATCTCAGAGCAATTCTACATTAGAGTGGCAATTTACTACAGAAAATAGCAATAAACCCAGGAATAAAAAGAAAATTATAGAAGGGAGAGAAATGGCTTAACCAACAAAGGCGAGATACCACCTGGGCTCCCCTATAGCAAAACTAGGACGGCAGTGGGCCACGGTGCTGGATATGGGCTGAGAGAGAACAAAAAGAAACAGTGTGACAAATGAGTTCCCAGGGTTTAACGCCCTCCCCAGATCTGGCAAACCGTGGGGAACAGGGGCAAAGCAAAAACCTGGAAACTTTTTTCATTGGAGTCATTGTGCTGCTGGCATGCTGGCTCCCTGTGGTGGAGGATGCTGGCATCATCCGTGGTCTGGGCATTGCAACATTTCTTCAAAGCAGAGACCCCAGCCCTGTCCTCCGTTCTTTCTCCAGCCCTGGCCAAAGGAGAGTCACACTCTTCTGCTTCCTGCCCCTTTGCCTTTCCTGACAAAACCACATCTTCCCCCCACGCCATGCAGTGGTGTGGATTGTATTGAATATTCAATAATTAAACTCCACTCTCCTCCTCTGTAATGGCTCAAGTCCAGCTTTTCATCCAGATGAATTCCCAAATCCTTCTCTGAAGGACCACTCTTGATGAGGCCTTTTCCCAGTCTGTAGTCATGTCTGGGATTGCCCCAACCCAGGTGCAACATCTTGCTTTTGGACTTGTTGAATTTCATGAGGCTTGCATGGATCACCTTCTTGAGCTTGTCCAGGTCCTTGTGGATAGCTTTGCTTCCTTAATATGAAAAGATTTTTAATTCTGTGAGGGGAAAAAGGACATAATGGGCCACATTGCTCTAGATCCAGATTCTATCAGCAGGATACAAGAGTTCCACTGACACTGAGCAAATTGCACACATTTCAAACAATTTTCCTACCCCAAATTTTAATTCAGTTCTCCCAATGCCTGTTAAAATGAATAATGTCCTGTGACTTCTATCTGAACAGCACTGTAGCACCCAGTGGGACTTTGAACATGGAGAGAGAGAATACAGAGCCTGAAGGACAGAAAGAGGACGCTACAGAGGGATTCTTCTACAGCCTTGTCCTACCAGGGAATGAAGAATGGAGACTTTCCTAAATGTATGATTGTCCTTGAACTCGTGAATTAACAATCCATTTAATATAAGCATGTAACCCCATCCTGTCATTGCTTTTAGAGAATATTCTTCCTCTAGAATGTCTTCCATTCTGTGTCTCCTTACCCAGTGATAGGGACCATCTGGATGAAACTAATGTTCATCACTTACCACTTGATTTAATTTCTATTCATACAAGTGTTGCAACTGGAATTTCATTTTTATACCTGCATAAAATTGAAAATGTGTTCTTACTATTCCTTTCACTTACCATTCTCATGTTTAAAAATAAGTATTTGCCCCTTAACCTTTTCCACTCAGATTTCCAGTTCTGGTAGCATAATGATCTTTATCATGCTTCTGCTTGTCTCCAGAGAATCTAAATTATTTCCAAAATTAGTGTTTCCTGGCTAGTGTCTATAAGGTTCCCTTAATTTCATCAAGCATGTGCAAGAATGGTGAAATTAACATTAATAATAACATATTCTAAAGGAACAAGGAGATCTGCCAACAGCTTGTGCCTAGAGACCTTTTGATAGAAGGCCTGTGATGCTGTCCAGATTTTGCAAGTTGTAGGAGTTATAGGGAAAGGAATACAGCTTCTGTCAGGGTGTGAGGACCAGATCCACCTCAATGAATCTCTGTACATGTATGTGCCTTTCTTTGTATCAACCTTGGGTATACTTTTGACTCAGATCTCTGGATCACTCAGTGTTCTGGTTCACATCATCAAGTAAAGGACATGAACTGGGTTTCTTTCAGGCATGGCTAAAACAGAAGTGGTGGTTCAGGAGCACACCCAATCTGTTCAGGTTCCTGGTGGACAATGGAAACACTGGACCAGGCAGCAGTGAGCCTGAAATAAATTCTCCTGGTATACTTGTTGTATGGGCATTGAATCCTTTTCAGCTGCTGTTTTGTGCTTTAGATTTCCTTCTACAGGGCTGCACTACACACAAATACAGCCATCACATGTATCCATTGAAACAAAGCCGAGCTCCGAACGTGATAGCTGCCAAAAACATTGATGGTCCTTGCAGGAAGATCCAAAGTCATTATCTCCCTGGCCTTTTGACAAATAACAGACACAAAGTAATGAATCATTTATTTACTCCTCTAAAGCAGTTTTATTTTGACTTTATTTAATCATGTAAAAACTAAATCTGTTTTTCCCTCCAGTGCATTAAGTATGCAGTCTCTTATAGATTGCATAATGTGCTAATTTGGGATCGTATTAGTCAAAGAAGTCTGTATGTTATTCTATTTGCAGAGTGTGCTGACCTTGAGGAAATTTATTTTAACCCTGGTGAATTTGTTGGTTTGAGGATAATTCATGGGCATCAAAAGGTTCACAGATAAAAATGTTGCTTTGACCTTCAAAGTGCTCATCACTAACATGTCATTATGCAAGTTGGAACTTTTCAATCCCTTCAAAATGCATCACCTAAGAACATCCTTTTTGCTTGTCACTCTATATTATTCCTATCTGAATGTCTTTATTATCTCCTCATTTTCCATAGCATCATATGCAAATGTCTCATTTGCACCTTCAACGCCCTTCACAACTATCATCTTTCTGTTTAATCAATTTTTTTTGGTTTTCCCTTCAGATCCATGGTGGCAAGCCCCTGAGTATTCAATGGGATGTGTGCTTCACTACAGAATAGTCTCCTTTTCTCTTTCCTGGTATTAGTTCCTGTGGCAAACCATACCGGATCACATTCTGCAAATATACATCATAGTTTCATGGTCTGCAGGGAATCAGTTGCTAATCTTACTAGGTGAGCTCAGTCCAAAAGAGATTAAATTTATTTATTTATTTATTTAAAGAAAATAAACTCATTCGGTCTGTATGAGAACTGCACAGAACTACTCACAGAACTATTTGCTCTTGCCACATTTTCTTCTTCATGCCTGCTGTTCGCAGTGATAGCTTATGGTCTCTTTGTTTCACATTAGATTGCATGTTCTTTGGGGTTAAGATTTTGTTTATAACAGTGCTCATCAAACAGTACAGGCAGCATCTCCACGCAGTGCTGTCAATCCAACAGTAAACCATGTATTGAACTGTATGAACTCCAATTCTTGGTTTGTCCAAATAGGTTAATCACACTGCATTGTTGACACATCATTTCCTGAGTACAGCATGTAAGCATTTATCTCTGACTGTAATGCTCCAGAAAGTCACAGAACATTATATTTGTTTACATCCATGCTCTTCCATCCTGGGAGAAAGTGACATGTTGTTAGGAAGCCCAGCTTCTGACAAATGGCACTGGCACAAAAAGTGGGCAGTTAACGATGCTAGAATGGCAGAAGTTTGATTATTTAAAAAAGAATGAGGATGTCCAAGAAGGAAAAATTGCGTATAGGCACGTATTTTCCCTGCCAGCAGTCCAGAAAACCTTTCTTATTGCCCTTATACAGAAAACTGAAAATTTTCAGAATGGGTGAAGGACATCCTTAAACAGCACTTATTTTGTCAATCTCTTCATACAGGTTTCTTAAACTCCCCCTTCTTCTGCTAATAATAAGAATTATTTTTTAAAAAGCCTATCAAGAAACTGGAATTGGGAAAAAAGTTACTAGTTTATAGAATAAACAGTCAAAATTTGCCCTGTCCTTTGGTATTATATTGGTTTATTGAAAAAATTGGCAAGCTGATGAATTTTATCCAAGAAGAAAAGTCAGTTTTATACATTTGCATGTTAGGATTTTGCTGGATTACATATGTGTATAAAAGTAAGAATGTATTTTTTTAGTCAAACAAGTTTGCTCTAAATTAAAATTTTGCTCGTGTAAAGTGTTATAAAGTTTATCAACATGATGTTTGTAAAAAGAATTGTAAGCATTTACGCATTTTTCCTTGTGTTTTCTTCTATTGCAATTCTTCACATTTTAGGTTCTCTGTGTGAGTTCTCAAACGTAATCGAGTGTCTGCCATTTAAAAAAACATAAAGAAAACAAGCTACAGAACCATTGTGATTTCTATTAACATTAAGAGCACCTTCATTTGGATTTAGTTGCACAACTGTTAGATAAATTGATATTTGATAATTGATGTAAATTTAATTCACTTGTTTAAATGAATTGTTTTGGAATGATATGTGAACACCTGCATTTGAGAATACTATATAAAAATTCTTTTATATTAAAATAATAATGGTAAACAGCATATGAACCACTTTTTAACTGCTAATACTGTTGCATTTAGCCCTTTTGCAGTCAATGTATTGAAATAAAAGTGACACCTTCTTCAAACTATTTAAGGAATAGCGGGTTAAGGCAAAATAAAGCAAGCATTTGACTGGGTCAAGAGGAATGATTGCTCATTTCTCCTAAAAACAGCAGCCTATGTCAAGGAAAATCCAGTAAAGTCTGAATCAGATCATGCAGATCTTCAATAATCCCAGCATAACATAGTAGCACAGATGAAGGAATTTTTAACACCACGTTGTCAATTAAACTATAGCATTGGGTGGCATGCCAAGCTGTTCCTTGAACACCACCAGGGATGATGACTCCACCACCTCCCTGGGCTGTCCAATTTTTAGCAACCCTTTCTATGAAGACATTCTTCCTGGTCTCCAATCTGAACCTCCCCTGACAGAGCTAGAGGCCATGTCCCCTTGTCCTGTTGTCAGTTGCCTGAGAGAAGAGAACGACACTCACCTGGCTACACCCTCCTTTCAGGCACTTGTAGAGAGTCATGAGGTCCTCCCTGAGCCTCCTTTACTTCAGGCTAAACACCCTCAGCTCTGTCAGCCACTTTTCATAGGTCTTACACTCGAGACCTTTCATCAGCTCCATTGCCCTTCTCTGGACATGTTCCAGCCCTTGCAGTGAGGGCTCCAGAACTGAATACAGGGTTTGAGGTGTGGCCTCACCAGTGACAAGTACAAGTGCCCTGCTCCTGCTGGCTGCATTATTCTTTATACAGGCCAGGATACCATTGGCCTTCTTGGCCACCTGGGCATGTGCTGGCTGATATTCAGCTGCAGTTGACCAGAACCCCCAGATTCTTTTCCTCCAGACAGTTTTCCAGCCACTTTTCTCCCAGCCTGTAGAGCTGCCTAAAGCTGTGGCTGAAGTGCAGGATCTGGCCCTTGACCTTTTGAGCTTCATGGGTGGTCTTGGTCCATTTATCCAGCCTGTCCAGATCTCTGCAGAGCCCTCCTACCTTCCAGCAGATCAATGCTCCCATCCTACCTGGTGCTGTCCATGAATTTACTGAGGGTACATTCAATTCCTTCATCCAGGTCATTGATAAGCATATTTGAAGAAAGCTGGGCCCAACAGAGATCCCTGGGGGACACCACGAGTGAGCAGCCACCAGCTGGATGCAGCACCGTCCACCTCCACTCTCTGGGCCCTGGACCCAGCCAGCTCTCAACCCAGCAAAGAGTGCTCCTGTCCAAGCCCTGGGCTGCCAGCTTTCACAGGAGAGTGCTGTGGGAGACAGTGTCAAAGGCTTGGTGAGGTCCAGGTACACAACATCCACAGCCTTTCCTGCATCCACTGGGCAAGTCACTTGGTCAGAGGAGGAGATCAGGTTAGTCAGGCAGGATCTGCCCTTCCTCAGTCCATGCTGGCAGTGCCTGATCCCTTGGCCATCCAATATGTGCTGTCTGATCTCACTCAAGATGATCTCTTCCATAACCCTGCCAGGCACTAAGGTCAGGCTGACACACCTGTATTTTTCAGGATCCTCTCCTCTGGACATGAAGAAGATGGAGAATAGGAGAACTCCCAGAGATGAGGAACAACTAAATTATAGCACCAAACTGAAAAATAATCTGACAGAAAATTAAGATTTCTGCCACATAATATATATTAAAACAAATTTTGACCAATGAGTAGTGATAATGCATGGAAAAGAAACCCAGCAAGAGAATGGCAATCCCAGATTTCAGGAGGGAGCGTCAAAAATACTAGTTCTGGTCGAAATGCAAGGCAGGTTTGTCACAGAATCAGTGTCACTGGAAAACACACACAATGCTTTGTGCACACATGGTAGAGCTGCCCAGAGCTTGAGAACATGGGCATCTGGGATGCCTGGCTTTCTGACAATCTTTCTGACACAAAAACTTAACTCATAGCAGATCATCTAAAGAGTTGGGCAAATGAAAGCGAAACTAGGAAGTTTGTCAGAAAAAGTTGTGCTGTTCTGAAAACCTTTCAATTTCCACAAGATGGTCTTCCTTAAGCCAAAAAAACCAAACCTAAATGAAACCAAAAAAACCCACAACGACAAAAAAAACCCAACAAAAAAATCCTAAAGCTTTTAAAATGAGGAAGATTCAGCAAAGCTCAATAACCTGTTTGTAAGAATTTTTTCAGTAGTGGTATTGAGATCCTCTCTGAACATACAAACCATTCTGGGTTTGTATTATTTCTATGAACAAACAATGCAAATTTTCAAATGTATAGAGGAGAGAGAGAGAGCAAAGTACACAGGAAAATTACAAAGAGGGATTTTCCTGCATTTTCTAACAGAGTAATCTATTAATAATACTTTAGATAAGATCATATGATGTTATACAATGTGCAAGTCCTAGTGTTTAGATAATTAAAGGAACATTTTAAAAATGCATTCTGGCTAGCAGCAAGGGATTATGCATGGATTGGTTTTAATCTTCAAAAGACCAGATATAAAAAAAAGATTAATCTTACTATTGCTTGTATTTAACCCGATACAGAATTTAAACTGACATTTTTTCATCTAAAAATATATGTGTATAACTTCTATACCAAACAATACGTTTGCAAATCTCCATCAGAAAATCTTTACAGTACTATGATAGCAAAGCAGAAAAATGTCTTATTTACTAAAAGAATCAGCAGTTTTCTGGAGGCTTGCTCAGATTCCTCTCTGTAGGAGCTATGTCTAATTCAGATTAAAATGTCATTGATTTCCCTGTGGGATCTCAGAGACTCTCAAAGGCCTGTTCCTGCAGGGAATTTCTCTTGACACTGGTCACCATAGCACATCAAAATGGTGCGTACATTCTAAATTAAATTATTAAACATAGTTATGCAAGTTAAAGAGAACACTTAAAGGATTGTATGTTGATCAACCCTTTGCTCTACCTTTTAACAGTTCGCTGCATCACTTCACACTATGTTTACATGACAAATAGCAGGTATGATACAACTGCATACAGGAAAGATGTGCATAAAAATGGAAGCACAGGGAAGAAGATATGCTCTTCACCCTTAAAATAATTGAAAGCACACAAGAACAGCTAGGAAAGGGTTACAGCATAATAGAACATGAAACCTAATTTTAAATCAAAAATCCTTTTGCACCCCTAATTTTCCAACTTTTCTCTGGTTTTTTTTTCCAATGAGATTATTTTTTCCTTGTAATTATATGCACCATAATTATAAGCTGTTGGCTTTTGACAGCTGAAGTAAACCCTGCCCAGAAGCAGTAAAACAAGGAAAAAAATATTCAAAACACATAGACATCCACTACTGTTAGTTTTATAGAGCCCCCACAAGGCAGCCTTGAAAGTAGTCTTTGTCATCTGCTCCTTCAATTTGGGTAAGTAATTGATAAGTGATTAAGAGTATGTGCTGACAAAAACAAGCTCAGTGTGTGATGGACTGGGCCAATTCTCTTGCTTCAACTTTCACTAAATTTCAGAAATATTTTTAAAAGAATGATTATTTATTTAAAGAGTTTGTGACCTTGAGGTTAACAGACACCCATGACCTGTCTCAAGAGTTATATTCCTGAAGGTGATAATACTTCCAGTGATGAACACAGAGCAAGAGACTAAGCTTTCATTGTAGACAAGGGCAAGTTTGGAGCATTTATTTCCACTGGAGAGCACTGTGAGCTTCATCCTAGAAAATACACAGAGCCTCTGTCTGAATTAATTCTTACCAAGCAGCATAATAGGCTGTGAAGAAATGACACAAAAAAGACTACTGGCCTGCCATTCAACCTGGGGAGGAGAAAGGACTGTGTCAAGGCTTTTTTAGTAGCTGCAGATTTGGGATGGATACCTTCAGTCAACCCTATCAAGTTCATAAAAAAAAAATTGTTTTATTATTTAAACTTCTGTCTTTCTCAGAGCTGTTCAGTCAGTGTACCTTCATTTCAGAGTCACCCATAACATTGACCATTCCTCTTCACCCAATGGAGAGGAGAGGAGAGGAGAAGAGAGGAGAGGAGAGGAGAAGAGAGGAGAGGAGAGGAGAAGAGAGGAGAGGAGAGGAGAGATAATTCAAATGAGGTATTTTAATTACAGATAATTCAAATTATCTGTAATTAAAATAGCTTGACTTTCAGAAATTTAGTTTTGCAGAAGAAAAATCATAATGACAAAAGGAATTTGAAGGTGCTATCTTCATAAACATGAGCTGAAGTATAATTTTATCTTTCCATCTGACATTATTTGCACAATATTTAAGTCAAGACATCATACCTCAGAGTACTGCTAATGTGCTGTTAGCATGATCACGTGTTAATGTGATTACCAGACAGAGTCACATTAAAACTATTTCATCACCTCAATAGGAACTGAGTGAACATTTATTGAGTTTAATTTGGGCAGATTCACGTCCCAGGATTTTGCCTTTGAATTTAGTTGAAAAATATGGATAAGAAATAGGCAAATAAAATTTCTTATAATGGCAATAATCTGCATAAATTAGGCAGAAGCATATGGTTTCAAAAATTTATGAAAAATCTAAAAACAGAATCAATTTGTTTTTTTAGTTTGCCATTTACAACCATCTCTGCTCTACTCTTTTGCACTGCAACAGAAATTCTTGTTCTGCAAGTATTCCTTCCACTCATTACATCACAGGCTAGAGTGTACCAAAACATATAATAAACCCAAAGCCTACTGGTCCTTCCCTTAGCCCTTATTATTGGCAACCTGATGCTTGCGTAAGAGATGGAGAGGTGAGGAGGGCATAGGATATAAAATAAATTACTTTTATTCATTGTCCTGTCTTTGGACTGTGTATACCTAACCTCCTCAGAAACTGTGTCATTCCTGTGTTTGATAGTGTGCTGCTTTCAACCATACAAAATTGCATGGCAAAAAAATCTAGTGAGTCCACACACTGATACATTTGTACTAGGGAAAGTATGTGGTTGTTCAGGGAGAGCAAAATCTGCTACCAGTTAGTTGCTGACAGAGGCTGCTGTGATGCAAAGACAGTTGAAGACACAATGGAGGCTGCTTTTCAGCACTTGCACTGGTTACTTCTGTGTTCAGAATACAACCATCCTGATACATTAGCCACAGAAAAAAATGGAAGGGTTATAAGTCAGCATGAAATGGCTTCTGTGAACATCTGCTGTAATCTGGCTGTGTGGCAGTAGATGAATGTGAACTCTTGGAATTAATCAAGCAGGGCATGACCTTACTGAAACATTTATGAAAAAGCAGTTCCACACCATAGCAACAGTCTCTCTCTCTCTCTCTCTCTCTTAGATGCAGAGGGTGTCTCTTCACCAACCCCAGCTTCCACACTTCTCCTGAGAACAAAAGGGACAAGGAGTGCTATTGATGTAATTGTTTTTGTGAACTGCACTCGTCACTTTCTAGCATTCAGGCTGGTGAATACCTGCTTTTCTTGATGGTCTGTAAGCAACTGTGTAGAGCTCTCACAGTGTACTGTATAAATTTGCTGAGGTGCAGGCTTCGTTTTAGTGACAGCAAAAAAGAGAAAATGCTACACTAAGTTAGAGTCAAACAGAACTATTTTAGAAGAGTGCTCTCTGTGTTGTGCTGTTCTCCATTTCACTTCACTCATAGTATAATTTTCTGTGCTTTGTGGAAGCCAGCAGATCCCCATGAAAGGTAGGGTTGAGGTGAAGTCTGTGCCAAGCAAGGACCTTTTGGCCTGTGCTGGATGGAGGTCATAAAATTCTTCATATTAGATCCTCATTTTTCCATGTGTGAGAAACTCACAACCTCACTAGAGATCTTGTCAAAGGTTAAGCTTGTTTGCACAGTCACTGATTTTGTTTTCACAGCAGCTTTAGGTATTGTTGATAGCTACTCTTCATTACTAAATGAAGGATGTTACCTACCTCTGCCATAGGACGTGAAATGTTACTCTTGTCTCTCCATGTGGGCTCATCACTATATTTTCCAACTTTCTGTAATAACCTACCTACTGTTCTTCATGCTATACATTTATTTTGTACCATGTCCCTATTTTCATCTGGAAATTGAAAGAGGAGTGACAGGTCAATTGGCACTTGCCTCAGACATCCAAGTAACACTATCCATTAAAAGCTAGCTAAATTATTGGGGTGTGAAGAGCAGTAAAAAAAAAAAAGACACTTCATTTTTTACTGGGAAAAAAACGTACTAAAATGTTATGTACATAGCTAGAACAATAAATACTGATTGTTTAAAAGTAAACCTCTCCTAAAAATAGTACAGATACTCTAGTTTATGATGGTGTTTAAATGCATGTTTTCATACTTAATCAGGTTAACCACTGTCCCATTCTCTATTATGTTTTGTGACTATTAATCACTGTCAAGTCATGCTTTATTTGTCCTCCTCCAAGACGTCACTCTTTCTTTCAGAACACTAAGCAAAGAGAGAATATAATTATAGATTTGTATTTCTACCTCAGTGTTCTGTACACCTTGTGAATAGTGTAGGCAAAGTATTTCAATATAAATAGTCACAATGCATCTTCTCCTTCACTCCTCCTTTCCAGTCTCCTTATTTTCACCTACTGAAAATAAAAGGTACCAAAGTAAGATTTTAGAAATGGCTGTTTTAAACTTGAAATAGTTAAGTTTTCACATACCCACTAACTCTGTTTCCTATCTCCAACAATAAAAAATCCTATCTGGACTATAAAATAAATAACACAAAGATAGGTGAAACTTGCCTGGTTAAAATTTTCTTTTTCACCTAAAATGACTAAACTCAGCCTTTCCCTCACTAAGAACACTGAAAAAATTTCTCACTTCTATCCAGCCTCTTCTTGTCACACAACATGAAAAGCTGGGTATTAGAGCTCTGCTGTGTGGATACCTGTTGCAGTTAGTCATCAATTACTCTGTTAACTTCTGCATAAACAAAGGACTGGCTTTTGGCAGTGGACTGGCAAGAGACCAAGTGGTTGACTGAAACCCTAATCATCCTTATAATTTCATAACAAAGCATTTTATACTTTTGTGCAGGACTGTGAGAAACTAAAATGTTATGGTTCATGGTTTGAACGTTGTTAAAATCACCAAGTACTTTTGTCAATTGTAGCGAACTGCAAAAAGAAGCAACTGCTCATCTGCGACCACCAAAGCCCACTCTTCCCCAAATATGCCTCTTGATGGGAACCAGACTGTGAGTTACTGGACTGTGAATTAAGCCACCTGCCAGAAACCTGAGATAAGATAAAGGTGGTAAATTATTGCCCAATTATCTCAGGTCTAAGGGGAAGTAAACAAGACTGGAGGGAGAAGAATGTATCCACAAAGAAAGGCATTCCCACAGCTGTGTGGAAAGTCATCTCTGTCTGGGTTGGGCAGACTCGTCTTCTGTGGCCAGGTTTGCACCCCACCCCTGAGGGAGAGGCTTTAACCAGGCAAGGTGAGATGGTGCCTCTCATCATGCTAATTGCCCTCCCTTACACAACTCAGCTGTAAAACTCCTTTCCTACTCCTGGGGAAGGTCAGATGGGGCTTCACCCTGATGTGAGGCAGCTGCCAGGTCTTAGAAAGTGTCATAAACCATCATAGACCCCCGAGGCACACCCAGACTCATTCCTGGGGCCTTCACCAGCAGTCTGCAGGTGATCAAAAAGTGGTGTAAAATTCCTCTGACCAGGGGAGGTACCTGGGCATTCTGACTCAGCCTGAGCACATTTTAAGCCATTGGTCATTGTGTTTCAGGGGTTTCCCCCTCACCCAAAAGGAGAAAACTGCGACCATCACTTTGACCAACAGACACTGAAATTGCAACAACCAAATCTTGTCGGGAGGTCCTCAGGTGGGGACATCTTTCTACTCTTTCTCCTTCTCTTTCTTTTTCTTCTAAATTTTTTAAAGTGATATTTTTAAGCTTTCATATACTTATTATATGAATATATACTATAGATAGGGTATATTAATATATAATATTGGGTATATTACTATAGATAATAATAACCAAAATGGCTACATACTTGCTTTCCACTGTAACCAGATTGTTCTAAAATAAGATAAGATAGATAGATAGATACAGAGACAGATATTTATAAGCACCAGTCAACCAATCATTGGTGTCATTTCACTCTTAATAATACACCCCAAGGGATCTATTAACAAGGACCTGGGTTATCCTTGCCTTTAACAAGGATACCTCCAGCAATAACATTTTAGACAGTCTGTACATCTGCCCTTGCTGTCTGTAACCAAATGATCAGCACTGTTTTTATAATTAAAGTCTTGACAAAAAACACAAGGGAATTAAGCTATCACAGCCAGTAGCTCTTTCTGTAGAATCAACCAAATTATATAAGCCATGTTAAATAATTGGTAGAAGCTTTTCCTTTAGATGCATGAGTTGACAGATGCCTTCTACGTAATTTGAAATAATTTATAGAAATGGATGCTGTATATGCTGGAGTGGCCACATAAAATTGGAGGTGATTTGAATTGGAAACATCTGGCCAAATGAGAGATTAAGAATCTCCTCTGAACAACTGAAGATGTTATTGTAAAGACCCTTGCATTGAAAGCTCCATTCACCATCTACACAGTGTCCAATCACTTTGAAAGATTCAGAAGGAGAGAGAGAATTATAGAATTATCACCTTTCAGAATAATATGTTTCACACTCTTCTAAATGTGCATTTAAACCAGGATGAATCAATATTTTATGATCCCATACAATGAGGCTAAAAAGAGAATACAAAAATACACATTTATCCTCTGCAAAGTAGCTCAATAAATCAAGGATTTTCTTTTCAACAAGAAACACTGTCTGCTAAAGTCTTTACAGCCAAAAAATCCCAAATAGGTGGAGCCAAACTCCTAAGGAGTTCTTAGGAACTTAGAGTCTTCTTATGAACAAAAGTTATTAGGGAGTATTTTTCACAGAAGACACTAACTATAAGGACACCATGTGATTATACTGTAATTTTGTTAAGAAATCAGACGTAACAGGAAGTTTACTATGCTTCTGCTCCATCCTCAATATGAGAATTAAATCTACGTCCATATCTCTGTTATGTTTGAAATAGCATACTCTGTGTAATCATCCATTCTTGCAGAAAAGATATAAAGGGAATAACTTTCTGCTGAACATAAAAATATTGAAAATTAAAATATTTTTCAGGAATATACTAATTTCCATTTTTAAGGAAGATGTAAATGTACTGTTGTTCTTTTGTGTTTAGTTCATCAGTATAAAAATCTTTTATTAGGACCCCTTTGAATGACTAAACCAAATTATTTTTGTTTCATTCTCTAGTCTCTTCTCATTGTTACATAGGGTCATTGAGCTTAAAAATTCACAAAATTCTACATATTGGAATGGATAACAAAATTTATAATGTTTTCTTAATGTGAAATGGTGTTAAAGATTTCATTTAAAAAAAAAAAAAAAGACTAAAAGGAGGAATCTTTTTTCACTTCTAAGGCAAAATGTCTGCTTCATACAGAGTATTCCTCTGCAACAGGATCCTGCTTATAGGATACNCCCTTTCTCACTCTCTCAATTTATTTTTGTCATGCTATTGTCAACATGAATGAGCAAAGTCAGTTGAAAATGTCCCACTTATCTAAAAATGTCACAGAAATCACTATGTCTTCTTTAGCTTCAGTGAAGCATCACAACCTTCTATGAATGATCTGCCTTTCTTTACCCATGGCATAAAGTTAGCATTACCTTCAGATATTCATATTTACTTGAACGTTCTCTATCAGTAAGGACTAACTGACATAGTTGAGGCAAAATAAAAATCTTCATAACTTCAAAATAATTGATGGGCAATTAAAAAAATTATTTTATAAAAACAATGACTTTTTCTGCCTGAGAGGAAATACAAAAAGAAACAATTTCCCAAGTAGAGGATTTTTATGTTCTTAGCAGATTCAAAAAATATTTACTGACAGACCACTAGCATAAAGTGGTTGTCACACAGTATCATGGGAAGAAGAGATTTCTCGTTCTCTTGGAAAAATAAAAGTAACAAGCAAAGTTTTATTTAGCTCCGATGGAGGGTATAAGTGTAAGGCTATAGAAGAGTCAAAGCACAGAAAGTTTCTGTTCTTTACTAACAATAACTAATACAAGTAACGACAGGAAGACTTTGGACACCAGCATTCCCTTCCTTTCTCATGTTTTTTTTACCTGAGCTGGAACTGGTTCTCATGAGATCATTTCACCATTTGAACAACAGGAGAAATCATGGTCACATCATATTTCATGACAAAAGAGTACACAAAATAACACCTTTTACACTCTCTAAATGTGCATTTAAACCAGTAGTTAATCAGTATTTTATGATCCCATACAATGAGACTAAAAAGTCTTTCTCTCCAGCATGCTTGACCTAAAGAGAGGAAATGAAAAATGGTCTCTAGCTTATCTCTAACTGCCTGCCTACCATACTAATGCTGTATCTGGGAAAATGGTAAAACTTAATACATGCATGAAAATCAGAGCCTGGGCTGAAGAAAGAAGAATAATTCAATACCCTATAAACAGCATTGACAATTCTTCCATGGACAATCATCAGCAGCAATTGTTGCAATATTAAATGTGTTCTTGAACTGACAAGGTAACTTGATAGGCTAAAATCTCCTCAACTTTCTCTGGAACTTTAAATCCTGAAGAAGATGCATTATCCTCATTCTGGTTAATTTTCTGATACCCTTTTTTCACTACTGCAAGCCATTAGTCCTTAGGCTCACTATTTCTATATACATGTTATCATTCATTGTTTTACAAAACACAGAAACTCTTCAAACATCATTTAATTCCCTTCTAGACCCAAGAAAATGTGTGTGTATGCATGTGCCTTATTCAATTTAGACTTTATTTATGTTTTAGAAAAACTTAAGAAGCAACCACGATCAGAAACACAAACTGCATTTATTTAACTTGATAGTACAAATATATATATGTATATATATATACATATATATATATTTATATGCATAATATATATGCATATTTATGTTTATATATAAATTTAAAGTGAAACCTTTAGCTAAGGGATGGTTACAAATATGTTATAACAATGAGAAAAAAGTGAGAAAAAAGGTGCGCTCTCAACCCCAAAACTTTTCTCAGTTTTTTAGATGTCAGATACCTGACATCTAGCACAGAACAGATGTTCAATTTCTATTCAGGAATTTTCAAGCTCCTGTTAAGATTACTGAGTGTCATTGTTTAACACCAGCCAGCGACTAAACCTCACATGGTCCCTTCCTCACTCCTCCACAATAAGACAGTGGAGAGAATTGGTGGGGTTAAAATGAAAAACTTGTGGGTTGGCATAAAGTTTAGTAAGTAAAGCAAAAACCACTGACAAAAGCAAAGCAAAACAAGGAATTCATTCCACAATTCCAGTCAGCAGGCAGGTGTTCAGCTATCCTCCGAAAGCAGGTCTCCATCTCACAGAAGGGTGACAGGATGATGAACACCCTCTAAATATTCCCCACTTCCTTCTTCTTCCCCTGGTTTTATATGCTGAACATGATACCATGTGGTTTGGGACACCCCTGTGATCATTTGGGGTCACTTGTTCCACCCCTGTCCCCTCTCAACTTCTTGTGCACCCTCAGCCTCCTCAATGACAGAGCAGTACAAAAAGCAGAAAGGCCTTGATGTTTTGCAAGCACGACTCATCAATAACAAATCCATCTTTATTTTATCAAGGCCTTTTTCATCAGAAACACAAAAGACAGCCCCATACTAGCTATTGTGAAGAAAATTAACTTTATCCCAGGCTAAATTAGCACACTAAGTTTTGTAATGACACTGTTACACTGACTTAGGAAAAATATTGACATAAGCAACATTTTACTGCAAGCAACATCTTACTTTCCTTGATGTTGCTAGCAAAGATTGTTCTGGCAAAACAGATAAATGTGAAACCAGGGATAGTTACACAAAAAATTGAACTCTACTGTTCTGAAAAAGGTATAAAGGCCATCTTTTTAGTAAAGTGGAAATTAACAATAAAACTGAAACTGATTCCAAATGCGATGAATTACAGGATGCAGGTCCAGGATTGTAACTGCTCCTTTACTTTCTAGAAAGGGATAAAGAAAGTTTTTCTCCATCATTTCTTCCAAACTTAGAATGGCCCTCTCACGTCTGCCACTTATGGCCTGGAGAAAAATGTTGGGGATGAAGGAGCCTGAGGCAGAAGCAGCAGATTAGGGAGTTTCTGTCTCACTACATCTTCCTCCCGACATACATTTATTTGTGGGGAGAAGAAACGTAGTCTGAACCAAAGATATTTTACATTTCTGTGTAGTAGTATTTCAGACTCCTCTGGCTTGAACATAGCAAAAATATTTTCTGACTAGTCCAGGATTTTGGGCCTGAAATATCTGAGAAGCAGCCTTGATACTTAAGGCCAACCCACATACTATCTTACCATTTGAAGATGATTCTTTTGTAAGTACAGTTTTATAACAAAGTAGTAACTTCAGCACTGAAATATCAAGGAAACCCATAAGTATATTTTAGATCATTAAAGTAGTTATTTAGAGTTTTGATTGCCATAGATAGGACTTATTTCTTTACTGCAATCTGAGAGGGACTGGAACAGAGACTTAACAATCAGGTTTTAGGAGAAGAAAATTTAGTGAGTTGATGCCCATTAGAAATATTTTTAAAATCTCATTTCTGAAAAAAACTTGTATTTTGCTGATTTTTCAACAATGGAAGAACATTCACTGCTTTTACCTGTTTTTATACTGAATGTGACCAGACATTACTGAGGAAGGGGACTAAAAGCAACATACCATTCAGTTATTTGAATCTGAAATATTTGACTCATGAGCATCAACTGTGTCCTTGAAAAAAACGTGAAGCATGAAGCACCTTCATGAATGAAGCTCATCACTGGGTTGATTAATTGACATATTTGGCCTTCAGTTTTAACAGGGGAATTTTCCTCCAAATCCTCTTGAGATCCTTCTCTCTCTAAAGAGCACAGAAGCTCATGTAAGTTCTGTCTCTAATTAAAATGGATGTGAGGGATTTCTAGTCACTGTATCTTAACTTTTGGTTTTGAGGTGCTACTTAAAACACTCTTCCTCAGAGTCCTGTTACTCATGTCTGTATTAGAGCACATGAAGAAATGATAATCCCCTCCTTTTGGCTCATTTAATCACTTCTAGTGTCATAGACAATAATGACAAAAAAACCTACATGATTCTGAAGAGAAAGCAAAAAGAGAAAAGAAACCTGACTGCCACGTGCAATGTTTGTGTCTTAATCACTACTAACACATTGGAAAACTATGAAATAAATGAATCTTTACAAGGTGCAGATGTGACTGAAAATTTAATAGGACCACTTATTCTAAGAACTTACCTAAAACATAGTAGAAGCAATAATTAGACTGCTTAGGCTTTGCTCTAAAGCCCAAACAGTATGCATTATCTAAATGTCATTTGAATTTAGAAAGTACGGTAATTCTAGCTGCCTTACCAAATCTATTAAAATGTTCTCACTTGTAAACAAAATATAGTAAAAAAATAATATGTGTTTAGTAAAATGAAATTCATATCAAGGCAGAATGCCCTCTGTCCCCCATGAAAGCCAAATTATGTCATTCTAATCAGAAATCTTCTTCTAGATCATGTTCAGGATTTTAAAAGTACTTCTGTTTCTACTCCATATTTACAATGTCATGAGCCTGTCTGTGCAATCATTTCACCTTGGAATTAGTTGTATGTATGAGAGCTCATCAAAGGGAGTCAAGGTTGCAACATTATCCAAAAAAAAAAAAAAANAAAAAAAAAAGTTAACTTGGTTAAGACCTAAAAATAAGAAAGAAATAAAGAAAAGCAAAACCAAGTATATGTGTCTTACCCAGCAGACATAAATTTCAGAGAAACAAACAAGAAGTCTAGGAGGAGAATTGATTTAGAAAACCCCAAATGTCAAAGAACAAGTCTGAAAATAAGGGGAAAAAAAGTCCTGTAGCACTCCTTCACCCTGCCCCTTGCTATCAGCTGTTCTCTGTGTATAACTTTGACAATATAAGATAAAGAACCGAATTTCTGCGGCTATCAATTTCAGCAATATTAGAAATAACTGCTATTAAAAAAGTCAATAAACAGAAAATAAAAATAAAAAAAATACTCTTGTCATATTTAGATATAGTCCCTAGGCAGACATTTAAGTTAAAAAAGCGCCACCAGCTACAGAGAGGCTTTTGCTCTCTTTGGCTGAGATTTCCATGCAGGCTCATCACATTCCAGACACTTTTCCCTAAGCATATTTCAATTCCTTGATTCTTCTTCCACTTCATAAATATTGTCATTTATATTTCAGTGGAATAAATCCATGAGTAGGCATGTGCTAACAGAGTTTGCTGGTAGCATAAATTGAGTAGGCATTTAAATAAAGCTTGAATAACAAAATATCTTAAGGAAAAAAACTGAATGCTCCTGAGAACTAAAGTAACAGGGGCAGAACAAAATGCAATGGTACAATGAAAACAGTACATTTAGTTCTTACTGTGCTTTTGCTCTAAAGGAAAAAAATAAATACACTAGTTGAAGACAAAGTGGAACATCTGATCTTAGAGCAATCGATGTAGAGGAAGTACATGCATAGCAGAAGAGGTTTTTCTGTTACAAATAGCAAGGTGTTAATTAAATCACGTTTGCCATTACAAAGACCCATTATCATGTGAAATATTGTTTTGTTCAACCCTATTTGAGAAAGACATATTTACACTTCAAAAGATGTCAACCACAGAACTAAGGAAGACCGGAGAAAGGCCTTTCTCTGTTTTGCCTGGAAACTGGAGAGAATTGTCAGTTTTAAACAGCAAAAATAAAGACTGAAAGAAGACACAGAACTCTCTTGGGAGAGAGGCAGGAGCTAAAATCACATGGAGGGAGAAGCTTTTAGTACGAAGGATAAGTGACTGTGTATAAGGAATTAAAGAGTGCAGTTACCAGTATCAAAACACTGTCCCAAAGAAGGAAGTTTTCATAAGATAAGCCACCACAAAAGCAACTTAGGCACAAATTGCACAGCAGGAAGGAGCTAATTCGAGGCCTAATAGATGTGAAGGTTTGGTTAGCACCTGGATGAAACTTCCCATGGTGGCAAGCTGTGGGAAAGGAAACAAGTGCGTATACATGCCATCTCAAGTTATATGAACAAAATCTATGCCCTGTGGATAGCCATGACTTGGGCTATATATGTGGTACCTCCAGAAGGACAACTCTGGGACCCCCAACACCAAGAAGACCAGAGTTAAGAAGGACCAGCAGGATGCCACAGGGATCCATCTTGTGGTGATATCTTTCTATTTAATCCATTTCTCTCTGTCTCTTATTTTCTTTCTGCCCTTTTCTTGTTTCTTTCTGCCTTTTTGTCTACCTCATTTACTGTGAACCTACATTTAACATTAAATAAAATCTGTACTATTGACTTAGGCATATGGTCTTGTTTGCACCTTAATTCAGGCAGTGGCATCTCTTAATAAACAGATCGTAATGGTGTGAGGGAATGAAAAGAATCTGAGGCTGGAAACAGGAAGCTGTTTCCTATGGGAGGGCAACCCTCTAACTCGAGCCTTCATCCCATGTCCTTTGCTTGGGCACTCAGCATAACTCAGAGCTTGTTCATGTCTGTTGTGCAAGGGAGGCTACATGTGACTGTTTTACATTTGCCCTACTTTGTGACTTGTTTCTTCTTACTCTGCATCAGTTTATGTGAAAAAGTAGACAAGTGGATCCCCATTAGTAGGAATCACTCTCAGGTGTAGTGAATTGCAGACCAACAATTTAATCTGCTGCTTCTTTTCTAGCACCTTTAGACCTAAATACCTCTTAAAGTCTTACTCTTACAGCTACACTGTATTTTCACGTGCTTTACAAAGTTGTATCTGTACTTAACGTCTTCTGTTGGTTGTTTTTTTTACGTGAAGATCTATTGTGTTCTAGTAGCAGTCTAGCACAAATTAAACCAAAGGATTAATGAAACTTTTATCCAGTTGTGTCATCAATTGTGTATTTACACTTCTGTGCAATACTAGCTAAAACAAATCTGTTTTATTTGGACTATCTAATTCTTAAGCCTATCTGTCAAACTTATACCTTCCAATCTCCCGTGTGAAAAATAAGTGATGAATTTAAGGGTCATTTGACTCTGGCATGTGACACAAAATTAAGGATTCTGGTCTTTTCTGCAGAGCATAGCATCCATATCAAAAACATAGTCAAGGACAAAGTTTTCCTCAGGAGAAAACACTCTGGAATGAGTGTTTCCTCTAAGAAAAGTATCCCAACAATCCCCTTCTGCCGATGAGAGATGAATACTAGTGGATGAAAGCAAAAAGCCCAGAACAGTTTATTGACAAACAGAGTGCCCACACAGCATGGGAAAAAAAAAAAAAAAGGCATAGATGCTAGATATTAAATTGTCTAACCTTACATGACCACACCAGAGCCAAAAGCCCCAAAATGTCAAGGAAAGAAAAAAAAAGCCCCACTGGTCGGCACTTTTTTCTTCCCCACTGTGGTGGGGAAGAAAAAATGACGCTGGCTTATGTCTCAGGGAAGAAAGAACCAAATTGTTCCTGCAGCAGCTCAGGCAAAAACAGATGGGAACCTGTTTTTGGTGAATCTTTCATGTTGGTCCCTTCTGCAAAGCAGATGAAGTTGGTGGATTTGGTGTCCCTTCTTTTGCTGGGTCGGCTTTTCTGAGCTCTGAGGCTGAGAGGGAGTGGCTCCTCAGCCTCCTGCCAGCCCCTGGCTGATTTGCCTCCTGTCGATTGTCCTCTCTGATCTTGGACCTAAACCAAACCAGTTCAAATGAACCAAAGGCTACCAAAAGGATTGCTGCCACAGTCTCCAAGGCCAGGGAAAGGGAAAAAAGCCTTGCCTAAGCTAATGAAAACCAAGCTAGCTAAGCAAAGGAAGAGAGCCCAATCTGCCCAGCATCTGGACACCTGGGGGTAAGGCTTTTGAAAAAGCCCCAAAACCAAGAGCCCCAAAGCTCCCTCCTCCCCCCAGACCCACTGACATTTTGAATGGCAAGCCATCATCATGTTCCAGCATAACACAAATTATCCATGTGGAATTTGTGCTTTCTGGTTTGCTTTTGAGATTGCAGTTGCAATATCTTACCAAACTTATTAAAAAGAAAGTTCTCAGAAACTAACTTCAATAGAATAAGAAAGAAAAGATCTCACACTGTTTCAGTATCCTGTCTCTTGTGCCTTGCTCAAAATTTTGAGTTCAGAGCTCTAATAAAGAGAATAAAAGGACAAACTTAAAAGAGTCCTTTGGGCGGTAAATGGTTACAATCCTTGTACTTTTGCCTTTCATCAAAACCCGAGACTGAAGAGTACTTAAATTCACATGTTTACTTATTGGCACTCACAAGCAGCACACTTTTCTATGTAAGACAATAAGATCATAAAAATGTAAGAACATCAAGAATGGTAATGCTAGTCTGTGGGAAAAATAGCATGTGAGTGACTAGATAACTTCTGTTTGAAAACATATCCTTTAGTGCTGCTGGAACACAAAAGGCTTGTTTTTCTTCAGCAAACACATCCTTTCATCCACAACAGTCAAATGTGGGGTAACGGGAAATGAGAAATGTAGCCAGTTAGCCCAGATGAAATTGGAATTTTGCAATTACAAATATAAAGGTAAACTTTATTTTCAAAGGCAAGTAGGAGGAAATGGAGTGCTACTCACAAATCCTGCTGTTATTTGCTGTAGATCCCCAAGCATCTATTTAAACCACATAACTTTACATCTAAGTATTACTTTTGGAGTTTGAGCCAAAATCCAGGGAAAGATCTGATTGCATACCTGCAGTAAGGTGTCTAAATGTATAAATTTGTGTGGTTTTTAGAACTGCTAAAGAGTTGCCATTTCCATTTATTGTGGAGGGGTTTTTAAACTGATTAGAACACATGAAATTTGGGCCAATTAATTGCATGCCTTCACTTCATGTTAAATAATTATCAAATGGATAATTTCGGAAACCTAATTTGACCAAATGGTGCTTCTAGTAAAAATAAAAGTATGAAACTTAAAAGCAACCATCACTGTACTGTTTGTTCTTTCATCACTAAAGCATGACCATGGTCAGTAAGAGGCATCAAGTTAATAATGGCATGATAATTTACAAATGGAATACAGTTAAATTGTTTGTTAGTGTTTTGGCATCGTGGTGTTATGAAAACAAGTGCAACAGCAAAATTAACTCATTCACTTTGCTGTTGCCCATGTGAGGCCAGTATTTAATTTCAGACTTGCCTTCAAGAAAACTCAGAAAATATTTGGGTTAGCTGGTGAAAGCAAAAGAGGTTTAGCTGTTGTGTGGTGTGTGTATTTTTTAACGCTAGGATTAGGTGAATGTAAAAGTTGCTGAAGCTATAACCTTTGTAGGTAATTGTTTTCAAGGGGGAGAAGATTGCTACAGATTTACAGATAGAGGTTGCTGAAGGAAGATATTTTTCTGATGAAGATACATACCTTCTCTTGTGGTCCTCATTACTCCTTTTGCTTCAGAGAAGGAACCATAGGCACACAGTGAGGAGGCGAGGAGGAACAGAATAGCAAAACAATTTTTGCACTGTGTCAGGTAGAAATGCACACCAACAGTGCAATTTTGTCTACATATTCTTGGCAAGAAAATAATGACTTTAATTATTATAATATTATATTATTCTAATATCACTCAATTATATAGAAGATCAAGACTGGATTAATACAGGGGAAAAAAATGAGTGAGGACAAGAGACACCAGCCTAAACTCCTGAACTACACTGTATCACTCATAAGTGGCAAACTGCAGTTATGTCTACTTTTTCTTTTCATGCAGTACAAAGTCCTCATGCAATACAAGTTCTTATAGAAGCATCTACTTAAAAGTTTTTGATGAGAACCATTATTTAAGCTCTATGGGAATCTAATTTTCTATTGTTCCACATCTTTATGTCAGTTATAATGCTCAAGCAAAAGGATCAAGAAATATATGAAGTGCAAAATGGAAATGACAGTCTTGAGACACAGAGACTTTCTTCTCTATGCTGATTTAGTATCTTGATTCCTCTACAACCTTAAAATGGAGTTAGTCCATAAAAGTTTATTTAGTACACAAAAAGGTCACTCTTTAGCTTCACAAAACTGCAAAATATTCCAAATAAAGATCAACAGAAAACTCCCTACCTGGGTTAACTTTCTACTAATGTATCCAACAGATTCTCAGTTGCTCTGTCTAATGTCCACACAGATACCCATCTGTAATATTTCCTTTAATTTTTCAACAGTTAAAGGAAAAACCAACAATTGGAGAGCTAGAAGGGCAAAGTTTGTTATGTTTTGAGATCAAGAAAATGCCTTTAAAGATTTGTGGGCTTTATCTGGTTCTACTTTCTTATTTTCGTTGCAGGGGTCCAGCATCATAGACTGGTAAAGGTTATTCTGACTTCATCTTGGAGTGATCTAACCAATTAGGGTTGCAAATGAGTGTGGGTTTGTTTGGGATTTTTTTGTTAGGATTTTTAAGTCAAAGTCACCTCTGATGCTGTAAACAGTGTGACAAATTCAAACTAGGAGTGAGCTTCTTGAACACACATCTCATGTATGCTTCCTTAAAAATACAGGCAGTCCATGTAGATGAGAGCATTAACTAGCTGTACTAGTCAGGGAGCTGACTAGTCGAGAGGAGTGGTGTGTTTATAGAGTCAGGCAGGCCTTCTTGGTCAGTGTACTGCATCACTTACATGGCAAAAAAGAGCAAGAACAGGAGTGGTGAAACTGCAATGAGGCTTTATTTCCACTAATTCATATATTTTCAGATTGGTACAATGACAATTACATCTGATTCACCAAAATCAGAATTACAGCTGTGTTTTTCTACCATAAGTGTACTATTATTATTACTACTATTATTATTTTCTTACAGCAAAAGCTTCTCTAATGCCTCTAAAATGTAATATCAGCTGCAGTGCTAAATTCCACAGTTAAATAGCAACTCATACATTCCACTGCAGGTATCTTCTTTCAGTTGCCAGAGGGCCTTACAGTAACCCCATTTGCTATGGTCTGGGAAGTAGGAACACTGACGAATAAAGAGGCAGACATATTTACCCATGTGCATTTTCTTTGGTTATATTTCTAATAGGCTCAATTGCTTTAGGAACCTTCTCTTTCCATCTAAACCTTCGTCACACTCAAATCTAATTTTGATGCCCTTTTGCTCAGCTAAGAGGCAGAGTGATTGATCTGGGATTGAGAGCAAAGGACTGCTGAAAATGCTTTCCCTCTTGTAATTTCTGTGGTAGCTTATAGCCTTGGTGTTTTCCCTTCAAGAAGTGAAGGACAGGAAAAGGAAAGGACAATGGTCTCAGATGTATTTTCAAACTGTAACCTTTCTTGTCTCATCTGGGGTCTGCAGCTTTGTGGTATGGTGATAGATGAGATCTGCCACTCCTGTGTAAAGTCTGAGAAAACCAGCTGTTTGTGAAGTCTCATATATCTGCTGTAGCACTGCAGATGGCCTGAGAAAGGCTCTTGCTTTTGGAGCAGAAATATGCCACTCTTTGCTCACTGCTTTGCAGTGGCAAGACCAGCATCAGTCAAAGGATTTTTTTCTCAGTCCTGTTACTTCTCCCTGAACAGCAGAGGCCATTTTCTCCAAAGCATCTTTGTTCCTTCAGTTAATTTTTACTTCTTTGACTTTAGAAGAGCATATGCAGAGAAAGATCTCTCAAACCCCTGCCTGTGAAATAGCTCCCTTTTTTAAGGTTCTTCCTCAAATTTTATTCCTTCAATTAAAATGACAGGAGTCCTAGTCAATACCCTGTTACTTTCATAGAACATAAAACTAGGTAGGTGTTTTTTTCACAGCTAAATTACATTATTTTCCCTGAAGGAATTGCCACTTTGATACAGAAATATGTTTGATATTTCTTCTATCAATCAATAAAACTAAATTTGTTTCCAACCCAAGTAGAAAGAATTGAGAATACAGTGTAGCTTGGTATTTTTATTTCTTTTATTTGCTCTCATGTAGATGACTGTTGTTTATATTATGTTAAATATAAGATTAAAAGCCCATTGAGGCAATCACTGCATCTCTGCCTCTGTGAGGAACTTGGAAGCCTAGGGACTACTCCTGTAATAAGTCATCCAATAAAACAGAATCAGGATTTTATGGTCTAAGGATTCTTACATGAAGCAAATAAAGGAACAACCAAAAACCCCAAAACAACACCAACAAACAAAAAACCAACCAAACCCCCCCCCAAAAAAACCCAACAAAAAACCACCAAAAACCCAAGGAAACAAAAACCAAAAAGTCAAAAACCAACTAACCAATCAACCAAAAAACAAAGCTAGACCAAGACCAATTAAACAAAGAAATTAGCCAACCAACCAAAACTCCAACAAAAACCAACCAACCACATCTAGCAGCTTGGCCTATCCAATGAGTTGAGGTAGAGCAAAAGCAGCTACAAAAAATATTTGCCCTGAAGATATTGCACTCTAAAGTGACAAGAATGGGGAAGATTTTATTTATTGTCCTTCTGTCGTTGTTTAAATGCTTATCTGATTTTTTAAATACTTACCAGATCTTTATGTTCTGGTTTTGCTTTTGGATTTTTTTACCCTGTTGAATAATCCACTCTTAAAGAATGTGAAAGAGTTAAGTGTGAATAATAAAAAAGCAAACACATATTTCTGGTTTTGAGATGCAAGCCAGTCAGGAAACAGTTTTCATAGGCATAGAAAAGACCCACCCATGTGTTAAAAAATAAAAAAGAAAAAGAAAAAAGAAATTTTGATGTTATACTTGCTGGAATAATCCAGTTTTCTGTTTGGTACTCATGTCAGTGAGCAAGTATCCCATCATAGACATACATGGGTATGTGCAAACCTGTTCAGTTCATCTTTAGTTGAAACTCTGAAATAAGCCACTTGGCACTGGGAGGCTTTGCTAAGCTCCCAATCTGACTCTCAAATTAGCACAGCTCACCCTGCTGTACTTAGCTGCTTGCATACTAACTAGGTGATCAATTTTCCTTTTATTGTAGTTCTTAAAAATGTGTTGTCCTGCTTCTTTGTACTCTTGTTCTTAGTCTTTCATGAATAATTAGCAATCAAAAAGGAAAGGTAGTTGGTTTTTTAAAGTAACTTCCCCATTAATCATCTGTGATTAGCTGCAAAATCTCCAGGGCTACTATCATTCTTTGAAGCTCTACTTAGAATCATTTGGCTAGTTCTTGCCTGCTGACTATGCCAGTGATAGAACTGACATGGCCATTTAAAAGAAAACCCCTTGATCTGGTTTTTGTTCTGAACTTTCATTCTCAGAATGCTGTACTTGTCCTGCACTTTCATTCACACAGAAGCAGACAAAGAATCTCACTGGATTACAGAAATTTAACATACAAGAACCTACACAGAAAATTCTAATACAGTTATGATTATCTCATTCCACTTTATACATTAGAACTGTTGTACAATTATTAACTATGTAACCCCCACAACATCCTTGCAAGACTGGTAATTATTAGTTATTATTCCAGTTTCACACCTATTAAAAGTCAGACATGCAAATCCCTGATTCTGCAGTGATCTTAGCAACAGCAGCTGAACTGCAGACGAGATTAAGGAAAAGTGTCACTTTTGGGAAGCCTTTAATAGTTGCTCAGATTTATACCCAAGTGTTTATTACATGGCTTTATTTAATAAAGAAATATTCAACACCCTGAATCTCTTGCTAATAGCAATAGGGTGTCTGCAATTGCTCAGCGTGGGTGCTATCTCTATTGGATCTTAAACATGAACAAGCCTCTCTTGAACACCCTAATATATGTGGACTTGAAGTTAAAATGAGAATTTGTAAGTTTCTGTCACTATTTCAGTTTATTCATTGAGCTGTGCCATCCACTCCAAAACACTTCCTTAAACCCTCTTCTCTGCACTCCTCAGTACAAACAGCAGATCTGAGAAGCAAAGGCCCATAATTCTTGTTCAACAAGGCAAGGGCTAGTTGAGCACGTGCCAGCCCCAAGTACAGCTGGTGCAAGTCAACCATCCTCCTCCACCAACAAAGGACAGCCCAGGGCCCATTGATCTCTCCCATGGGACAGCAGGCTGCAGCCAGGACCTCCCCTTGAGCAGGGACACCTCTCAAGGTTACTCCTCAAGGCTGAGAGATTCCTTGTTGAAACAGATCCTTGGTAAGTGATCAATAGGATCCTAAACTTTGAAATCCTACCTAAGTGATATAAAGGATTGATTGTGCCCATGTTATCACTCAGCCATGGACCAAGTCTGGGACTAGGTCTGGATGCAGCTGCACGTGAGCTCCGCTCATGAAGGAAGTTTAGAAAGCAACGGGGTCCTTTCTGAACCTCTGACTCAACAGCAGGGCCTCTGATAGTTCTGCCTGACCCTGTCCTTTATGCAGTAAACACTTAAGAGCTCCTTGCCATCACATCTGATTTAACAACTCTCACACTTACTGTGAAACTTTGGTAAATCACCAGTTTAGACCAATAAATATTACAAGTTAAAAATGTATCACCATGGGGTAAATTGATGGAGTGTGTCTGGACACCTGTGTTTCAGTCATCTCTGGAAATACAAGCAGGTTGGTGCACTCTCTCCAAAGAGTCTTTACAGCAAAAATTCCACACTGCAGGAAGGATTCCCCAAATATACCGCTTCCAGATTAGAAAAAATCATACCTGTCATAATTAAGGATTAGAAAACTTAAGCAGTCAATACAGCAATCAAAAGACTGACCCAAAGCTTTTGGTCAAGTAAGACCTTTTATTTTTTTTGGTTCTACCTCCTGTCATGATCTAACATTACTTTTGTTCCCAAGACTGGTCTTACAAGATCAAAGAGGCTTAAGTCCTATTTTAGTGACACTGTTTTCAATAAAATTGTCTCTTGAAAGCCTAATTATATACAACTTTTATTTTTTTAAAAAAAATTAACTAAATTTTTTTAATATTTACTTTTACTCATTTATTTTTATATTTTGTATTTATTGTGATAAGGGCCTAAATATCCTGAAATATTTGAGTGCCATAAAAAAATAAATGACACCTCCAGGAATGGTTTCTTGCACCGACACAGATACATATACATATACATATACTCTACAAAGACTAAAGAAACTGTCAACCAATAAAAAGATAGCAAGGAATAAAGGAGGCACAATGTTATTCGCCTAGTTTGAATTTGGCCTGAATACAGACACTGCCTGACTTTTTAGGAAAGTACTCCCAAGGTTATTTTTTTGTTCCAAGTTATATCTATTCCAGGAACTTCTTCTGCAAAAGGCAGTCAGCCCACGGACTAACCCAGTAAAGAGCTATTGGCAGCTAGACGAAGTTGACACAAAGGGCATGTTTTGATTTTTTAGAATCTATTTTTGAAAAGGCATTTTCGTGAACAGCAACCTGGCATTTTTAGTAACTTAAATGTGAAATAGAATTATTATATTTAGGGTATGTTTGCCCAAGTTATACTTTCAAAGTGCAAGCATTGTCCATAATAAGTATGGTAGGGACGCATAAAGAAGCTCTTTGTGCAAAAGAAAATCTAAAAAAATATGCTGTACACTTGCTGACAAATAGCATATTATCACAGAGATATATTCCTCCTCTTTCATGCAACCATATATCTTTCAAATGAGTAGTAGCTATTAGAAATTTGGGGTCTTGACTGGTGTTATTTAACTTTGTATTTGCAGATAAATTATTTTACTTTTTTGATGTTCTCTATAGTGCATTCAGTTGCTCAGTACTGAAGCCAAATATATGGATTTAAAGGCTAAAGTTTTAGCCTTTTTTTTCTATTTAGGGAGTCTTTAATGAGGAAACCTTAATATAAGAAAATATTTGTGAAGGAAGGCAACACTTGCATTGCTGCTGTGATACATGCTATGCTTCTATTAACCTTGCAGAAGAAAGTCAAGAGACAAAACCTATAAAGGACTTTCTTACTCACACTGTAGTTACATGTCCCTGCCAAAGGGGAGCTGAAATGAAGATATGTTGGCTCCAGAGCGCAGTTGGGTGAACATCTGAGTTCATAGTAGTTTTTCTGAGAAGCAGATCCATTGAAATATTGTTTCCTAAGGCACTGTGCTGAACACAGATTTGTGACCATCCTTGTGTCATTCTCAAGAAGGAAAATGACTGGATGACCAAGCAAACACTCTGCTCTGCAAACACACTGCCTCTGTCACTGCATGTGGGTGGGTCACATTGCTGAGGTTACCCAGATGCCTCTGTTTTCTCTTTTCCACTACCATACATCCACTGCAGTTGAAAGGGACCACTTACTACACAGGTACAATTATATGACTGTGAGCAAATAATAGGGGCAGGCACTAGGAGATTTGGACCTATTAATTTTTCAGACACAGAAAGCACATAAGCACAGACAGAGCATGGCTTTATTGCAAAAAAATTACAATGCAAAAAGGTTAGGCAAAATTCTCTCTGGTGACTGACTAGATTCGTACTCACATTTCCCTGGAGGAATAGATGTGTCTACCTAGAGCAAATCTGATGTTTCTGCTGGAGAAAGACTTGACCACATCTTATGAATTTGCTAAAATATTACATTCAGAAAAGTAATTGTTTCAATACTCAAATGTTTACCCATGTAGGCAACTTCACTCTAGAACAAAATTTTTGGGGCATCTACTATATTAATTCTTTTTCAGGATTCAGTTTGTTTTATTCCACAGTAACATATTGTACTTACATACTAACAGGACACAAATAGATTGAAGGAAAAATAGAGCAGCCATCCTTTAAACTCATTAGAATGAAGCAGTGAACATTTTTAGTGTGATCTCTGTTGACCCAAATCCATAAAATCTCCATCTTATTTAAACTAAAAATAATTTATGCATGGTTTTCCTCATAGCATGTCTGTTTTCATCTCATACCACCAAGGATTAAGCTAGTAAGCTTTGAAAACTTTTTTTTGGTGAAAAGTGACTTTGATATCTGAATGCTGACCAATGCTGATACATGTGAAACAAACCTTGCATTTATAGCAAGTGGCAGTACCAATGACAGTCCCCTGTCCCATCAACAGCCTCAAGTCCTACAAGAAACAGACAATTTTATTGGATGTAAGATATCAAAACTATCATTCTCTTTCTGGATTTCCCCAAAATACAGAATATTCTGAACTACCTGGATTTCACTGAGCATCTCAGGAAATTGCTATTTGAAGAAACCTTAGATTTTTAGGTCTTTAGACACCACTTCTTATGTAGCTGATTTTTCCTTGGTTTTGGAAGAGCATTCTACTGTGAAAGGTTGTAGGAAGAGAAAATCAGACCATAGTTAAATTAAGAGCTACAGTACCTACTGTCAGGAAATATTCATACCTTCAAAAAGTGATGATGGCTGTACATAAAGAAAGATGTGGAAAATGTGAGAAATGAGTAATTAGTCATATAGTCATGGAATGGTTTGAGTTGAAAGATCATCCAGATTGTCCTAGGGTGACGTTATGATGCTTGTATCCCCAGTCACCTGTCCTGTGTGTACTGGATGTTGTGCTCTGAGCCTTCAGAACTGGCCCTGAACAGTGAAGTTTTGTTTGGCTATCAGCTTGCTCACTCCCCCACAGTCAGCAGGACAGACAGTGCAGAATATTAGTGCTGCTTTTGTTTTTTTTCTCTCTGCTTTGCTTTGCTTCTTGCTTTGCTGCTTTGTTCTTGCCTTCTAGCTAGTTTAGCTGAACAGTCCAAATTTTCTCTGGACTGTCCCCCTTTTCCTTCCCTTGGAGCCTTCTGAACCTGCTCCAGGCCGGGACCCAAGGAAGCATCAGGAACACCTTGCAGCCTGCCGGGGGGTCCATCTTTCCCAGCGCTGGAGGGACTGAAACAGCAACCACCCACCTCTCACCAGAGAGACTCTGGGAGCGGGTGATCTTTTCAGAGCAGTGAACAGATTTTCTCCTCTGGTATTGTTCATTCTGTGTGCTGGGGAGTGCTGTGCCTGATAATAAACAGGTTCTTTCCATCCCTCTCTCTGAGGAAAATCCTTCCCGAACCAGTTGGGGGGAGGGGCCGTGTGGGTTTGTTTTCTGGAGGGACCCCTTTGGGGGTTTTCCCACAAATTTGCCCTAAACCAGGACACAGATCTAACCCCCCTGACACAGACAGGGACACCTTACACTGAAACAGGTCACTCAGAGCCATATCCAGCCTGGTCTTGAACACCTCCAGGGTAGGAATCTACAGTCTCTCTGGGAACAAACTCTTTCAGTGCCTCACCATCCTCACAGTAAAGAATTTTTTCTATGTTCTTACTTAAACCTATTCTCCTTCAGCTTAAGGCCATTTACCCATGTCTTACCACTACATGCCCTTCTGAAACGTCCTTTTCCAGCCAACAAGTAATGCTGGCATCCTTCAGGTACTGTAATGTGCTATAAGGTTTCCTCATCACCTTCTCTTCCCCAGTCCTAGCAGTTCCAACTCTCTCAGCTTGTCTTCACAGAAGAAGAATGAAGAATGAAGATCTTAAAAAGGTATTTCACTGTTTGGAATATTGAAGGAATGGTGAATTCAGCTTTTTGGAATATTTCCTGAAAGAAATTTCAATATTGCAAACCATTATTTTTTCTAGAAATTACATAGTAATTGGTGGAAAATTGATTTGTGGTATAAACTGGAAATGTCATATCTCTAATCTTCATTTTTCTACACCATTTAATTTATCATCTTCTTATACTTTATAGGTATGCATAAGTATCTGCATCTCACAAGCCTTTTTGAATACCTATTCATGTTTTCTTTTCTTTTTGGCTTCAGATTTGTACACTGTTGTCATAAGCCATATAATGTCATCTACAGCTGCAGTATTAAAAAAAATAGTTAAAGAGTAAGAGGCTAATATTTGAATTGGATTTTTTGTTTCTAATCACGTTGCAGTCATTAGGGAAAACTATAAAGAAATGAAAAAAAATGAGAGTCAGGGAAAAAGAAAAATTTTTGATTAAGAAAAATGCTGAATTCATGTCTTGTCTTTTTTGTTCAATCAGAAGTCTTTTCATATGCAGTGTAGGTGGTAAAATGGTCCTAACTTTCCCATTGTTTCTCTGTACAGTGTTAACAATGGTTTGTTGACTGGAGGTCATACAAAGGTATTCATTAGCTGAACTAAGTAATCACTTTTTTTTAACTCCAAAAAGCCTAGAACAATTAATTTCCATTTAATGGTCATGCATAGTTCTTTTAGAGTTTGCTAATAACGAATACATGTTCTCACTGAAGTGGCATTGATCACAAATTTACACTGTTGCCTGATTCAACATGACAAATGTCACAGACCAGACTTTCGGAGCCATTGTTTTTGCATACGTATAGCAAAATCAATTTAAAAGGCAATCCATACTACAAGTGTAGAGAAGTAGTTATTAACACAGTATTATAAAGAAGTCAATCCCTCCAAGAAGATTTACTTCTGTTGAGGGGAGGTATGCAATTTATTTCATTAACTTAAAAGAGGTGCACTGACTTCCTTTGCATTTTACTCCCATGTTACCTCTTTCCTAATCCTGGTTCACAATCATTGCAGTGAATGCCACGAAAGCTAATCAATCCATTTCAGTTTAGAAAAAAAATGCCCCCAGTTGATGTTTTAGCTGTCTTTTTAACAATGTTAAATGGCTGGAAACTGTTGAGTGAAAGATTTTTACTGCTTGCTGCAAGTGAATAGTGTAAACAGTATTGATCTGCAATGAGGGCTTTACAGTAGAGAAACATTCAGTACATTATTTAAAGGATAAATATCTATTTGATTTATTCCTAGCTTTTATCTGAACATTTATAAGGTGGCTTTTCCTTCCTTTGCAAAGTTTTCTTTAAAAATAAAAACAACATTCAGGCCTCTGTTTTAGATGGACTTGCTTCTGTTATCACCAGTAAAAGCTGAAATCCTCTCAGGAATAAAAGGAAATAAAGCAGTGGTGGGAGAATTGATGTTCCTGTACGTGATAAAAGTGAGAACTGAGCATCAAGAAGAGGAAGTGAGAAATTATTCAGATCTTCCAAGCTGGAGCCAGGTTGGAAGGCAAAGCTAGAGATAATAGAAGGCACAACCTAGAATCTTCAAATCTGCTACAGGTTTGGTTATGATAATATTCATCAAAAAACTCTGAAAGTGACGACCCAGAGATCACAAACTTGGACCAATGAGAGCTAAAGGAACCCCAGAGGCTGCAATTGTGACATGGGAAAAAACCCAACATGCCTGATTTGTCACGTATGATATGAAGAACAATTTTTCATTACTTGTTCAGTGGTTTCCAGAGAAAGGATGGGGTTTGTTGCTTTGAACACATTGCATTTAATTCCTTTGTTAATAAATCCATACAAACAAAGGCAGAAAGTGCTGTTAGTGATTATATGGTTAGTTTATAGTATTTTATGCTTTTATTTGTGTTTCATGGCTATGTACTCTTTGACTGCCCTCATTCATGGAAGTCAGTTCATCAGATATCCTTTTCTTAGCAGTTTGCATTTGTGGACTGCAGAGCAAAGTGCTTTGAACTCCTTCATGGAGACACACAATGATTAGATCTAACTTTAGCTGGTGTGACCGAAAAAAGACAAAGGCTTTTTCTCCTCTCAGAACAAGCCAAAGTGTGCCTTAACTCACCTACTGCAGGAGACCAGATCTGTACAAGATTTCAGTGTGAACTGACTGTAGAAGAGATAAATTAGCATAACTGACTGTTTCACTTGCGGAGATTAAATAGCCTTTTACTGCAGATGTTTACCAAGGAAAATGCTCCCTAGTGGAAGACTATAAACAGTTAAGATAGATTTGATGAGAATTTTAATTGCTGTTATGCAATTGGTAATGGAAAGGTTTTATTAAACGCCATGTGAAAACCAATCAATGTTTTTGAGAAAAAAAAATCTTGGTAGCTCAGTGTTTGGACATATTAGTATTTCACACAGGAAGGAGGTACCTTAATTTTTGTTCCCATTCCTTCTACCTGACTTTTAAGAGCAATTTCCTTAAGATGGCTAAGTCACATTTCAATGAGATAAGAGAAACTGCCTCAAAGCAAAAACACCTGACCCCCATAATCTTTTTTTCCTGAATGCAGCTGAAAAATTGTAGTGTGGACCCTTGCCTTTTTTCCCTGTCCAGAAGCAACTAAGTAGTTTGAGCTCTCCTTTCAGGAAGAATTCAAATAGATTAATTTTTTCACATGATGGTAATTTGCTTTGCACAAGGAAGACCTAAGAGCAATACTGTAGGATGTTATAGAGGTTTTTTTCAAATCTTCCGCTAGAAATTGTTCCATTTTGCATGAAACTATTAAATATTCACCACCTCTCTCGCCAGAAGGATAGAGGGAGAGGACATAGCTGCATAACATAATGGCTAGCTCTGAGACCTGACTTTCTTGCTCCAATGGATACTTCAATTCCCTGCTCCAGTTGGTTCATGAGTTGGGACCCATGTCTTGTTCTTCCCAAGTGAATCCAGTAACAGGCTATCGTGTCATGCTTAGCTTCTCCTCTAGAATAATTATTTACTGGGCCTTGCAAGGTGCAATAACATTTGGTTCATAGAGCACTCACAGCAGAAACATATATTCAGTGCTTCATTCTTGGCTGCTTGTCTCTCTGAAGCCAAATAAAGAATCCTGCTTTCACACTTGCTCAAAGAGAGAAGGGCAGTCTTCACCGCACCTAGAATGCCTTTGTCTGGATGCGGTGATGTACGCTCCCCATATTTGCCTTAAGTAACACGTATGAGGACATGGGGGTAATTTCTGTGTAAAACAGGACTGTAAATGCTCAGCACTGCCATTAGGTACGAATGTCTCACATTCACTGGGGCACCTACGGGGTGTAAAATCTATTGGGGTGCAGCTACATCTGGGTAGGGCTTTTAGCTGAAAGAAAACTCCAGAAGAGATAGCACACATTAGATAAACTTCTTCAAGAAATTATGAGATAGACATTATGTTTATTGAGATTACATCATGATGGCTTTTTTGAGGGAGAAAAAAAAAAATCACAATTTTAGATATGAAAACATATTGAAACCAAACAATTTGGTGATGCTTCTAAGGTGGACACTTTCTTGGTAGGCAGCACTAATTGCT
This sequence comes from Urocynchramus pylzowi, assembly GCA_013397555.1. Lineage (NCBI taxonomy): Eukaryota > Metazoa > Chordata > Aves > Passeriformes > Fringillidae > Urocynchramus > Urocynchramus pylzowi. The sequence goes on from VZRH01004269.1 coordinate 166,801, forward strand.
GCAATAGCTTTTAGGTGTTCTAATGCACTCAAGTGAATTATGCACCACACTGCTTCTGAATGACACAGCCATTTCTGACTCCATTAATATGGAAGATTTCAGCCAAATGCTTTTAAACGATAGCTTCTCTTTATTTGTAATTTCAGACTCTATTGATTTCCTTCTGTTCCCTTCATTATGATTTCAATTGATTACCTTGGCAACTGCAATAACAATGATTGCACTTGACACTGTCTGAGACTCTCGAGATGGTATTTGAATAGGAATGGTATAATTTGGGGAAAATGGCTACAAGAACCTGCCATTAATGTTACACTTACACTTTACTTTTATTGACTTCACTCTTTTTCTAACAGGCCCTTGTCAGGGACTCTCTTGCAAATATTGGTTAGGATTTCAGTGACTCCTTGAAGTAAAAAATTCTTATTAACAAAGAGAACACTGTTTGTGCTAGGTGGTTTTTTTCCAGCACTGTGACACTTCAGGGAAACGTCCCACCATGCATGAGATTTTTTGTTCCCTTGCCAGAAAAGCTACCAGTTTTTATAAACAATGTTCCTGGCCAAGGGCTTTCTTTTACTAACTGTATTATGTCCTTGCACACAGAAGAATTTCAAGTACAAAGGCATTACTTCAGATTAAAAGTTAATATGGATTTATTCAGTTTCATTGCATCTTATGCCATATAGATGAAAAATTCCACATACCTTTCTCAGGGGAAAAGTGTCTGTTTATATTATGTAGTATTTCAGTTCTTCAGTTTGCACTTTAGCTTTATTCAAGAACTGTCTATAATGTAGTACTGGTATCCTACCTTTGGAAATAATACTATACTGGAGGTCTCTTTTCTTGTTCAAGGTATGTCAGAACTGTATTTATGTCAGTGGAAATATTGCACATGAGAGATTAAAGCAATAAGAGGGACATGTTCTCTGAACATTACAAAAGGTAACTCACATTTATGAATACATTTTTAGAAAGTAACTACTTCAGTTTCCTGTTTGTCACTGTGTCCATGACCTTTCATTTTGATTTTATGCCACATAACCAACGATATCTTCTGATTAAAGCTACCTTCTAAAAATGTCAGTAATTTGGTACTTTATATAATAATTGTATTTCCCTTCTAAACCTACCATTTCAATTTCAAAAAGAAAGAAAGGACATACCAAAAAAATGGATCCTTTTCCTTAAAACCTAGGGAATTGGAAGTAATATATAGCAAAGGAGTAATTTTAGCAATCTGCCTTTGTGTTATCAGTTGTTCAGTTGCAATGAAGAGCAGTGCTCTTCCTCCTCAGCCACTCTATTATAGGGAAGCTGAATAATTACAATTAGTGACTATTGATAGTTGAAGTCATAGGTTAGGAGAGGAGCACTGGAAGTCAGACATGATAATTTTCTTCAACATGATAGCACCCTTCTGCAATCTGACTCAAGTAGTGTGAGAGTCAAGAAAAGGTAATTGTAGAGTAATGAATATTGCATGTGGTCACTATACTTTCTACTGAGAATATTTATCCGTAATTATCCATATCAAAAATGAAAGTGAATTTTCCTTTTATCCCTTGCCCTGATAGGCTTGGTGAGGTAAGAAAACTCTTGGGTAGCCCAAGTCAGTCTTTGATCAGACTTTATAGACATGAAATTCAACTATGCAGAAATTTTTAAAAGTGATTCAGCCTGTTCCTTTATCTCTGGTGTCATTCAGGGCAATGCAAATTTTACCCTAAATCACATGGAAACAGCTTTAGAAAGTATGCTAAAGGAGTTCCTGAAAATTTCTGACTCAATCTCATAGGACAGTTCCAAGCAGAAAACGAGCAGTGTCCTTGGTCTATATAGTATTTGTCTATAAAATTGTTTTACATGAATCATGAAGAAATGTGAGAAGTTTAATTTCACAAAATGCCATCTTGTCTTCCAACCAATAGCTAGATGTTACCGCCAAGTCAGGAAAAACTGGTGACATCAGTAACTGGAAAGGCAAATTTCAAAATAAGATAAGTTTTTGGGGGCTATAAGAAAGCATAGTTCAACAGAATATTATACAAAGGGATATGGTCACCCAATAGGAAAAACCCAAATAATTTGAGAAAATTAATACATTACCCAGAAGTTCTATTTCTGTAATTCATTCACTTAGGGATCCTGGAGGATTTCTCAGCCACACAGCCTGAGATTTGGTATAGGGGTGATCAGAATAATTATTTTCTAAATAAAAGAGGGGAATATCTAGCTATAAACCTGTAAGATCCTTGGGAAGAGAAAGAGATATAGATTAAGAAGGAGAGAGAGAGTTAGAGAGAATTTACAGTAACTCCTTGCACGTGCTGATGTGTCATCTCATTGTTGCTGTCAAGTAAACAAGGGAAAGGAAACCACTAAATTGAGGTGCTATAATGAAATGGTGTTAGTGTAGGCCAAAAGTAATTAAACTGTAGTAATAACTATTGGGAGTAATTCAAACTTAAACTATATAAAAATATTAAATATTAATTATTTGGCTGTATTCAAGTTTCTTTAGGTTTACATAGTCATACTAGTTTTGAATGGTTCTCATTGTTATGCTATCAGAGAAGAGCCCTTAATTTTCACTTCATCATTGACCAAGAAACACTGAGATAGGGGAACTTGAACCACCTCATCAAATGTAGGCTATGCTGACTTAATAGTTAATCAGCAGCCATTGCAGCAATTTGTTTATGTTACATTTTTTAGATACTGTTGTGATATGCAGGAGACTGCACATCTGCTCCTTTAAGGGCATCTGGCCAAGGGCCCTTTTCTATGGAAAAAGTGAGTAATAAGGAGAGGGGAAAACTTTAAACAAGAAACTTCAGAGACACAAACCAGATTAACACAGGAAACAGTGAGAGACATCAAGTCTCCCATTCACAGTTACTGCTGACGACATGTAAGAATGTTTATTCCAACACAGTTTTCTGATCATGGATGTGGTTAGTTGGGAAACAGAGTGAGAAAAGGGAAGCCAGAAACAAAATATACAGACACTTATGTTTAACAAACCAAAAATGGAGACACAATAACAAGAGACAACCTCACCAATCACATCAATTGATAGGCTAGCAGGAAACTGCAGATGCCCTTTGCAGGGAGATCAGCCTGCACCTGATATTATTACAAACCAGAAGAGATGCTGGAGCTTGTGCTAGGAGAAGTATGCGAAGCCATGGAGGGCTATGTAAAGGAAGGAGAACCACAAGGACAAACAGTAGGAGGCAGGCAGAAGAGAATTATAAAAGAGGCTGGTCACTCTTTTAAAACAGGATACATCTGTACTCATTTCTGTCTGAGCCCTGCACTTGATCACCACAGTCTGTTCTATCTTCTTGTGTTTTTTGCACATGTGCTGCAAGGACTAAGTGCTAGCTACAGACAAGAACTCTGTGTGAGTAAAATTTGGGACCAACCACAGGAGTCAGGCTGAACTTGTAGGAGCCCTGACCTGTGGAGTCAGCTACTGGAGTGGTGTCATAATACCAGGAACTGAAGTGAGTTGGAGCCTTTAACCTCTATTCACTGGAGCAGGAGTGGTATGCTCCCTAAAAACCACCTGTGGAGAAATCAACATGACAAGAGTTGATTGAGCTGCTTGGTGCTGGCAGCTGAAACAGACTGCTGCTGACAGCCCACGGGTCTTGTGCCAGCTGGTGAGTGTCAAGTGGCAGTATCGTCCCCAAACCCAGTAAACAGGTGGGAGGGAGGGGTTTGTGCGTTTGTTCACTGGCAAACATCAGACTGCACTAGCTAGCCAGTGGGACTCGTGAGTGTGGGGTGTCTGTGGAACAAAGATGTGAATGCCATGTGTTTCCTACAGAGCACTGAGCTGAACCAGACAGAGGGCAAGAGGCCCATAAAGTGAGTCCAGGATACAGGCAGCATCAATGGATAAACAGAGGGGATGTGATGACACTTGAAGGACCTGAAAATGTCTATGTGGTTGAAAGCTTGGAGAGTATCCTGTGTGTACTGCACTAGTATCATCCTGCCTCTTCCAGCCCAAGGGAAGGAGGGGACTCACCTGTCTTTGTGTTCTATGTGACTCCTTTCTTTGGGTGTTGTTGAAGGCATCATCTTGCCTGTGGCAGCCTGTGTGACCTGCCATTTCAGTGTTCTGTGTGTGCCTTCTCTGTGCATGTCCATGCTCACATCTGCGTGTGTCCCTGGGATATGTGCTCAGCTTCACCTCTGGCTGAACCAGTAAATGGGACAGCAGCAGATGAGTCCCTTGGGCTGGACAGAGCCCCCGTGTTCCTGAGTACACCTGTCTGGGCTTCATCAGCCCAGCAGGAGGAAGTCCTTGGCAAGAGCAGCTGGATGAGATGGCCACTTTCTTAAGAACCCTCTAAAGCTAGTACAAGACCTACAGACTTGAAATTCTCCAGCTCTGTTCATCAACCCACAAGAATCTTGGTGCCTATCCAAGCATGCTGAGTTTGCCACGTGATTGCTAAACGCTTTCAAAAGGTCTGTATCATTTTTCCAGTCCTGTAACAGTTGCCTTTTTCCACTCTCCAAATGTTGTATGAGTCATAATTATGTCAATATTTGGCATTGATCAATTTCCATTTTTGGCAAGCCAAGCAAGAACTAATTAATCCAGCTTCCCAGGTAGCAGCTATACAACTTCCCAACACACATGGATAGAAGAAACCAAGAAACAGTGGAATCACAGAGCACAAGGTAGGATTACAGAAGATACTGTAGTCCTATGGCTTCATAACAGTGTCATGACTGACAGTAACAAGCCACCAGCTTTGTATGAAGTTTACAATGGCTGATTTTGCAGAAACTTGCCATGTCCAAGCTTTTTAAACTGCCTGATGACAGGCTGGTGTAACTGAAAGCAGTATTTTCCAATGAGTTCAGATAACTCTAATGAGTAGTTGTTTAGTGTAAAATAAAAAATACAACTGTAACACAATGACATAGAACAGAAAAGCACTCACATAAGTGAAGATATGAGATGCTGGATAAAGGACCACTAAAATGGACAGTTATGGGGAACAGCCTTGGCACTGAAGAACAGAAAACTTTAAGCAAGTCAGTGGTGGTCACTAAGAGAGATGCTGATCTGGAACTGTAGAAAACTGATATATGGTTTAGCAAAGGAAAAAAAAAAAAAAGAAATAGATAGTACTTACCAAACATAAAGGCATCATGTACTGAATTCGTGTACAATGTCAAGCTCCTGAAAAAAGGGAAAGACGTAAAAGGATATTATCAAACATTAAAAAAATACTCCAAGGGGATCCCAGAAGGGATCAAGGTACATGTCATAATCCTTTTGGCAGAGGACTCCAGATGCTGATGACTCACCATAACACCTGCTTTGTCACCAGAAACAGGCTTTGGAAAAGGTGACCATACACCAAGATAGCAGGAACAAACTAAGGAGTGTGTGCAACAACTTTAACTGATATATTTTTTTTTTGTTATTACAGTTAGATGTGTAATGATAAGGTTCTGATTTTCAGTTCTACTAATACTACTAATTTCTTTGCTTGATTTATATGTAAGGTGGTTGTACTTTATACTGGGAAGCATAACATCAAGAAATTAAAAAGCTTTATTACAGGAATGAAGTACATTTGGGAACTATTTACTATTTACAACCCACAGCTGTGGGTTGAAGGTTTATCTCATCAAAAGCTTCCATTTTCTTCCCTTATGCCAAGTTATTTGTTTTATATCTCCAGTTGTCTCCACTCTTTAATCTCTTTCTTATCTCTGTTCTCCCAATTTTTTTCTTCCCCTTTCCCCTTTTTCAGCTTCTTACTCTTGTGTCACTCTGCTTTTAGTTAAGTCCTCTCTCTTCTTCATTTGGGTCCCCTTAAAGTGTTTGCCAGTGCTGCTGCATGACAACTCTGGATAGAAGGAAGACAATGCCCTTTACAGGACTGCAGGACAATTGAGTCTGAAGCCTCTAATAAATGAATAGGAAGTAATTGCCTGCTTGGAAAAATCCTCCAGTCCTGAATATTTCTTGCTTTGGAAACTTTTGCTGCCTCTCTTTTTCATTTTCTTTGCTGGCCCTTGGTTTCCTTTTTCCAGAATTTTATGGGGCTTTCTGTATTCTTTGACAACCACACAGCATTGAAAAAGCCCCAGATTACCTCAAAAGCTTAGAGAAAGAGCAGTGAATAACTGTTTTAAAGGCTAAAGTATTATTTGCCTCAACTTCTAAGTTGTACACCCTTTTGGTACATCTAAGCAGAAAGCAATGTGAAATTCAGAATCAGAAATGTGCTTGCTGCAATAAAGTTTTGCCACAGCTGCTGATAACATCACCTTCCAGCCCACATTTCATCAAACTGTTTTTATGTAATGATTCTCTTGTTTAAGGATCAAAGCCCCTTTAACTGTCTTGTGTGTTTATATCCCTTTAAGAATGTTAGTGCTTGTCTATACAGGCCTGCATAGACATGTCACACAGTACTGGCATCATGATCCAAAAAGTTTTTATCCATCACACACACAAACACACACACATTTTTATCACAAATGGAAGTCCCTCTCCACTTCCTTTCTTTTAAGTTCTAGCCTGCATTGCATCACTGAGGAAGCAACATTCTGGCTTATATTTCTGAGTGGTGCAAGTATGAGATTCAAATCTGTACGTAAGTATATACAATGCCTATAAAGGTCATGTAGAAACAGATGTATTTCCATGTAGAAAATGCACCCTTTAACAAGTATTGACTTTTATGGGACTATTTGAAGGAAACATACCTTTCAGTAATAGTGTATTACATTAATTCAATGTATCAAGAATTGCCTCTTGAGATATTGCATCAGAACAGTAACATTACTTTCCTAAATGCAATTCTTACATGACAGTTAAGTCATAATGTATAATAGTGACACACCTGTACGATCAAAAAAGATACATAGAATACTATAGGTAACATAGGTTTGAGGATTTTTTAGTAGAAAAGTTTCCAAACTCCTGTAAAAAATAAGCTAACTCAGATAAAGACTTTTTGGTTCAGCCTCATTTCTACTTTATGGTTCCTATTTCTTATTCTCTTTCCAAAAAAGGCAAAATTATTGAATTTCATTCTTATTTGCCAAGTTGCTGACTACAGTGGAGAATATCACTTCTCTGAATAGCAGTCTAACATTTAAAAACAGCCTACAGGTGCACTTTGTCTACCATTTGGTATGATGGAGCAAGCACAATATCTTATTATGTTGACTTCTGTACCTTACCGAAAATTGAATATCAAGTTATTTCTTTCCTTTTCACATAAGTTTTTTCACTTTTTTTTTTTTTCTGATGGTAGATTGCAAATATTGTTAAGTAAAAAAAAAATTGCTATTTGGTTTTTGGTGTAAAATATTCCAATAATAGAAAAAAAAAAACTTCTATCACGGCAAAAAAAGTGAATAATTCTTTTCTGCATAGAATGAAAAGGTTCCACTGAAAATGGTAACACCATTAAAGGGCAGTTCTTGCTCTTAGCTTGTAAGTACTGTAGCTTAAAATGTATTAAAGAAGTTAACAGAATTAGCTGACTATAATTAGGGCTGATAGAAATGGTAGATTGAAGTTGGCACAGTAAAGTATCTCATTCAGTCGGACAGTTTTTTAATACCTCCTTCTGTGGTCAGGAGTTGTCTAATCAGGTATCTTCATGGGCTATGATTCATATAATGGATGTCATGAACTTTCTTGTAGTGGTTCCCCTTATAAAATATGTTCAATTATGTGAAAAGCCAGGAATCAAAGAAATTAATCCTAAAATATAAATTTAAGGAGCTTTTTTAACTTCAGCTTTAAGTGCTGAAGAATTATACTTCCCTTTGGTTGCTTGGTTTGGAAAAGTGAAAGTGCTGAAAAGCTGTAACTGTCACCAACTCCTCAGTTTTGTCTTTTCAAAGACAACCTCAGTACTTTATAGTAATTATTCCTCAGATCCATCAGTTATTTCTTCCCCTTTCAACCTCTCATCCCTTGCAGGATAAAAAGTGCAAAAACATTCTGCCTCCCAACACTCCCTCACCCCTAACCCAAACAACAGAATGGCAAATATGTTTAGCATTCTGATTTTCTTTGGTTTTGCTTTGACTTATATCACACTTTTTCTAATTTTAAGTTGAACCTTTTGGTACATCTCATTCGGCCACTCTTGACACTTTGGTTCCTCTTGTTTCCACTCAGCCCTTCCCCTGCAGGAGTTTTGCTGGAGCTTCTAAACTGGTACAACATCCTGCCTTGTCACATACTCTGAAGGAAATTAGTTGGAGAAGACCTCTATTTCCAGTTTTCCTGCAACTGGCCTCAATCCTGTGGCTGAAGCAGTTAGAGTGAAGATACCTGGCTTCCTATTAGTCCTGGATCACCAGCCACAGGTTGCATTCCAGGAGAGGATACCACTCAGTAAAGCTTTTACTTTCGTGACTACTGTACTGCCTGAAGCAAGTCATTATATTCTATGTCCTGGGCTTCCAGCTGCAAGTCAGAAAGGAGATGCAGAGTATGTGAACAGACATAATATGAGATAATGTGCAGGGCCAAAATGTATGTCAGAATCATGAGGGCATGATAATTTTCCAACTTTCATTACAGGAATATTAGTTAAGAAGCAGAGTTGACATATACATATATACATATATACATACATACATATATACATATATACATATATACATACATATATACATATACACACACATACATACATACACACATATACATACATATATATATATATATAAATAAAATAATTTATGTAATAAGAGTGCAATTGCAGTAAAACATATTGCCTTTCTGTAAAGGAAATGGCAACCTAGACTTTTTAATTTGTGTCAAGACAAAGTAGAAACATATGAGACATGATACAGTCCCAGCATAATTAATAAATATGAAAATAGTTAGCAAATCCTGCAAGAGCTCTTAGACAATTATATACATTAAGAACTATTAACAAGTAACAGAAAATCACTTGCATTTCCTTCACTTAGGACCACCTTCTTCCCATACTGCCAAAAGTTCACAACAGTTCCTGACATGCCAGGTCATTTCTGGATATAAAAGAATTTAAAGTAGAATTAAGCCTTGATATTTGTATAAGTGTTTTTAGAAAAAAAAAAAAATCTCTACTATATTGACTTCAGTAGACAGATCAAGACTATTTAAATTTTCCATTTGCAAGCTGGATTATTCAGTGTGAATAAAACTGCCTCAAATTTCTCTGCTTAAACTCTTAGCAGAAGCACAGATTCATATAGAAAAAATAATCTGAAAATTCATTTCAGCTTTGCCAAATCTTCCTGAAAGTCCAAAATACCCAATTAAAACACAATCTCCTTAAAATATATTTTCTGTTCATCTTTCCGGTTACTGGATTCACTTATATGAGCAGTAACTGAATTGAAAAATGAACAAAAGAACCCTAATAAATACTGTACAGCTAACAAAGTAGAGCACAGCATAGTTTCTCAGTCTATACTCATGTGGATCTGTTCTTAGGTATGATCTGAAGGAATATGTGTCTGAAAGGTTTTGTTTTGAGAACAGCTAAACGATCTAAAAAATGTATTGGCACTGCTACAGGTCTTGACTTGGAGACTTAAAATAATACTCCTGTACAGGAACCTCTTTCTCACTGATGGCTTAACACACATATGAAAGTGTTCCATCAGTGAATTACACAGAAAAAGAAGTTATTTATTATTAACTCAGAGAGCAGGGAGCTCTGAGTCCTGAGGAGGCCACTTGATCCAGATGAGGAACTGGTCATCCACACATCATTAAGGATAAACTGTTGCAAGGGCAAAAACCAGTGTACTCAAAAGGCAAATTTTCTCTGTTATCTGATTGGCATCTAGACATATTTAGTAAGAATTGAAATATTTTATGCAGTGGAAAGAAACAACTTTTTATATTAAAAAGCATTCTTTAACATTTTTCTTACAAGCCAAGTATATTTGGTATTTTCCATCTGCTTAAAGTGAGTCAGTTAAGCCAAAAGTTGTCAAAGTAGGTTGTGAGTGAGGAAAAACAGATGCTAAATTCTTTTCAGAGTAATAAATGCATGTTTTCCTGGTAAGCTCCTATACACTGTTAAAAAAAAAAAAAAAAAAAAAAATTTTTAGAAAAAAANGGTATTTTCCATCTGCTTAAAGTGAGTCAGTTAAGCCAAAAGTTGTCAAAGTAGGTTGTGAGTGAGGAAAAACAGATGCTAAATTCTTTTCAGAGTAATAAATGCATGTTTTCCTGGTAAGCTCCTATACACTAAAAAAAAAAAAAAAAAAAAAATTGTTAGTAATAAGACATTTGGATTACTAAAAGCTTCTCCCACACAAAACTGAGGTATCTGCCAGCCACGGCTCTATCTGTCTGGTCCTCATTGAAAAGAGAGTTTGCAACCCTTTACTGGGACAGCAGCAGCATGTTATCAGGACTCAGGCATACGCCTGTCCTTCCCATCCTTGACATACCTAAGATATTTGGGGTTTAGGCAATTGTTACAATTCAGACAAGAAATTAACGTGATTCTTTAACAAAGTCCCCAAGCCGAGAATGTCTCCCATATTATACGGTAAATCAAGGACATGGTGCAGGCCTTGAGAATCCTAAGAATGACTACATCTTCCTTGGAAGATGGTGACATCTGACTAAATGTCATCAGTAACATGGTAGTCCAGGTGTCAAGCACCATGGTGTAAGCAGGTGGCATGAACAAGCCTGAGAATACAAAGCATCATCCAAAAACTGCTCCTCAGCATGCAGACATTGAACAATGCACAGAAAGCCAGCCCTGCACTTTCTAACACAGGGAATAGGCAAGTACGGTGAGGATCTGTTTCCTTAGTCTGTTCTGCATCATTCTCATTACTCAAATCATTTTAAAATCCCATATGGAATTCTTCCAGCTAAAATATTTTGAATGGACATTAAATGGAGTGTTTTTTCATCTTAGTGTCCAGGGCTGCTTAATTTAGTTTTTCTTCAACGTACTTTAAAATTTAAATGTATAAAACTTTAATTCTTTCCTTCCCTTTTGCCCTTTCTCTTCCACTTCTTCTCTTCTTCATCATGTTACCTCTCATAACTATCTTTCTGGCTATTATTCTGCCATTTTCTAAGAAGTTAGTTAAATCTGCAGTGAGCTGAAATCCTTCTGATTGAATTCATGAACATTATGTTCAATAGAAAAACTGCCTGTCAAAACCCTATATTTTTATTGTCACTGTAGCGCAGACCACTTTGATGACATGTTTCAATCATATTCCCTATTAGCTATATACACACATTTCCTCCTGCTTCAGCTGTCAACAAGATTTTCAAGTGGAACACACTGCATACTTGGAATACTTACACCAGCTCTATACTTACAATTTTTCTGCAAGAGAATCAGAAAAAGGACTTGCTCAGGAAACCTGTAAAATCAATGATACTTAGAAACAGTTGTACAAAATGCATGCTACAAAATTTTGAGGCTTACTTTTCTGAGCTTAGCATAATTCCCATTGGATAAACTGTAGTTTCATAGTTTAACCATAATCTTGCTTTTTTTTTTTTTTTTTTTTTGGTAAGGATTTATGCACTCTTTGGCAGAAGCAGCAAACAGTTTCGAAGTATTAGCCTGCCAAGGCAAATCATGAATTATGCTTAAAGGAAAACCCATTACTGAGCTTCAATCATTTATTGCATAATGAATGTATATTTCAGATACAGTGAAACATTTATAAGGTTACTGAAAGTATAGCAATTAATAAAACATAGGTGAAGGCAAACAGCAGTGCATTTGGTATTTATGAGTTTACTGGTGATATATTGTATAGGCTATTAAATATAGTTAAATATACTATCTTGTCCCACCCTCTCCCCCTCAAAGCCCCAGACTCTTACTACATCATTACTGGAATTAACTAAATATATTTATGATGAATAATTAATTAACAAAACACTTAATTTACAACAACAAAATAATAAAAAAAAAGAAAGCCTTTTCTGCTTAAGATAATAGCAAAAATTAATCTGGCACATCATAAAGGTCAGATTACACATCTCAAGTGGTCTTTTTTGGTTGAAGTTATGATCACATTCTTCCTCCAAGCTGAGAAATGTCTATTCATATTTCATATGCATTCACTGAATCGAAGTAGCCAGATCTGCCCTGCTATAGTTTTCAAGTTCTGAAATTAGGTAAGATTGAAAAAGCTCCCACTCTCCATTTCTTTTTTTAGTAATTCACTTGCTTTGGGCTCATGAATGTGGTTTGTGATTATGTATGAGAACATTGGCATAAATAATAATCAAAATAATTATTGCATTGAGTAAGAGTATAACAAATCTGGTTTTGCCTGTATGAAAAAAGTATGCAATGGATCAAATACTTTTAATAAAGATGATACATGAAACATATTGAATATCCAGATATCTACTGAGAGTTTCTGCATATTTAAAAAATGGTGATAGAAATTGAAAGCAGGGACCATTTTATTTAAAATACACAAATAAAATTTGACACCCAATTACAAAAGCAGAGTGCAATGATTGACAGCTTGTCACCAAGAAAGTTAAGTTCAGAACAAGCTTTTACACAACATAAGAAAACATTGCAGCTGCTGGGGCAAAGCCTACCTGAAGGCTCAGGCAAGAGAGACTTTGACAAAATTTGCCCATTTATAACTGATTAGATCATTGAACTGTGAGCTGAAAAACAAAGAACCAACAGAAAAAAAATTGTCACATAACCAATGCAAGCTTCACAGTTGGGTAAGACATCTGGAACAGGGGAACAGCAGATGACAAAAGCCCTGGTAACAGCTGCCAACTGGCCTCAGATGAGGAATCACAGAGACTGGCCCTGAACCATGTCCTCAGTGCATGCTGGATACTTGACATGCAACATAACAGCAAAACCAGCGGTTCCTCAGTTAGGGACTCATGTCAACAGGTGTCCAACACTGTACTAAGGCAAAGCCTGCATTGCAGCTGTAGTGTATGGAGGTCACTTGTCCAGCTGTTGGCTTGAGCATCCTGGGCCTGTCATGCTGGACTGGGCTGTGCTGGTCTGTGGGGCAGTGGCTGGTTCATGTGAGTGTGAAGTGTGTGAGTGTGTCTTACAACAAAAACCTTAGGAGAGGAATTGCAATCCACTCACTGTGCTTAGGAAATTCATGTCTGATTGTTGCTTACCAGCATAAGCAAAACAACTAAGCAATGTTGTTTCGCTTATGCAGATATACCACCAACACGCTCTGTGACAGATTTCATAAAAGCATTACATACATGCTCCAGAAGAAAACATCTGATGTTATTTCTCCATGTGGTAGAAGAAAATCTGTGTTTAAAAAGAAGCAGATTTTTTTTAAAAAAGAAGCATTTTTCATTGAAGCAGATTTATTGCAGTACATACGAAAAATATCTGAAAGCACTATAGACAAAAAGCATGTGGGGGTTTCTCCTTTTTTGCACAAAAGAAAATAAACATAGTACAATTACAGCTGCATACAAAGCCACCTGAAAGAAGCTTCTAAGTTTAACTGTGATGTGAATCATTCTGTTGTGTGCAGGTCTTTAGGATAACCATTGCAAGACAAGTCATTGTGGTCAAACATTCCCTAAGTACAAGCAGAGGACAGTAACCTGTAAGAACTTATTCTTTTTATAAGAAGAAATTATGTGTAGAATAAGAAATGTTATGTGTTCTGTTATGCATAAGAATAAATGTTACGTGTTCTGTAACATAAGGGGAAAATCATCACAATCTTGTTTGTATACCTACCCTATGAAAAACAAGGACCATCTTCAGGCTTGCTATAATGGCTAACTTACAGTGCTCATTTCAGTTCTTCACACTACTGCCCATCAAATGGTGTGAGAGAGGAAAGATGATGAAGTCCAATTATGACTAAAAGCAGGAAGTTATACATAAAAGTTCACTAGAATTGCACAACTGACACATGAGACAGTATAGCAGATGGTGAACAAAAACCCTCTTCACACAATATTTTGGGTTTGAATGTAATTGCTGGAAATCTAGCCAATACAACTGTTTATCAAAAATGTGCAGTGACTGTAAGAGAAGATAAGTGTGATAATTATGAATGTGCTTGTCTGTGATACTTCAAAGGAGGACCAGATCATTGAGACTTTGCCAAGAATCACTGCTGCACAACCCTGCTCAGCATCAGGTCTTTTTTCATATAAGGAAAGGCAAGCATCTGGGAAATTTAACTTGAACTGTAGTTTCTATATGGAGAGAACAGAAGCAAACACTTATTTCACACTGTGGTGTTTGGCTTATAAGCAATTCTTGGTGTGCCAGTAGTAACAAGCATAAATGTAGAGTCAATATTGTAAAGCAGGAAGAAGTGAATGCTGACATGTTTACAGCATACCAGACTGTATTTGAAGGGTTTGGGTTTGTTCCAGGAAAACAAACCATAAAAATGAACTCAAATGTTACACTAGTAGGAAAGTACTGAAAAAAGTAATGGTGACATTACAAAGAAAACTAGAAACACAGCTAAGCTCTATTGGAGAGTTGCACGTTAGAGAGCTGCAGAGACTGAAAGGCAATTGCTGATAGATCTGAAAGGACTCAGATAAAAATGTTTGGGTTCTTGTAAATCTAACTGTGTCTACAATATAATAACAGTTTTTGCATATTACTGGAGGAAAAAACAAAGCAGTAGAGAATAGAAAGTTATTTACACATTTATGCAGTAGTAATAGTTTCAGTAATTCTATTGGCCAAAAAATCAGAAGCAGAAAGGAATCTGCAACTGTATACTTTTGACATTTTTTTTAGAAAAATGTTGATTTTCTAATCAACAATTAGTGACTGGTGACATCGTTCCAGTCTTTTACAGAGAGGAATACAGAGATGAACACAATCATTCATCAAAATGTCTATACATGAGAACGTACAGGAGGTGCTAATACTTGTTTTTAAATAATTGAACACAAAGGGGATTTGGGCTTGTTTCCTCTAACACTGGATTCAGATTTCATATTGAACGAAACTTTCTAATAGCATCAACCATGTCTTCAGGAGTATTTTACAAGTGGGCTGCTTATTTCTCAATACTTGTAATGCATATTGAACACAGGTAGCCCAAAACATAACCCTGTAAAAGAAAGGAAAATATAGGGTTGTATTTGGCTCTGGTCAACTTCATCAGTATATCTATAAGAAAGAGATTAATTAACATGTGAATTAGAAGTCACTTGGAGTCACTTTTAGAAATACTTTGATAAGCAATGCTTTACCACCAATATAGAGAAAGCAAGTTACCACTACAGAAATGCCAAATGAAAGCTGGATACAAGCCATGAAAGTGTTCAAATGCAGCAGATGTCTTTTTCAGAGCATATTCGCATTATGGAAAAGACTTGAGCATGGAAGTCAGATCATAGAGAATGTTTGCATGAACAGTTGGGACACATTGTGGTATATTCTGTGTCACCTTGACTGATCTTTATTTCCTCTTGATGTGTTGCACTATGACAGAGATCAGATATTGGCCAAGTGACACTTCAGCCACAATAAATATTAAAACATTACAGAGACACATCATAACTTAGAATTAATATTGTCCCTTGACAATATTATAAAACAGTTGTTTTAGTAGAGCTCCATTCAAGAAAGATGTAAATGAGCTACCTCAGTGGGTTATCTTCCAGTATACTTTCACAGAGACTGTCCAGTGGGGACATACCTGTATTTTTCAAATGTGTCATTTTACAGTCAATGAAAAACATAGGGGCAGCAGGTCAGGAGCTGTTACTTAGCTCAAGAGAGGAACGAGTGTGCAGATGCACACCAATACACTATTCACTGTTTTCTCCCCATGCTTCTTTCTCTGTAACACTTAGAGTGTCCTAGGTTTCTCCTTGAAGCTCTGTCATAACATGTCTTTCCTGTATTCTGTATTCTGTCATTGTGTCTGGCCCACAACAAACAGTACTTGTGGTTGGCCCAAATCTAAGTTTTGAACACAAGTAACCACTCTAGTTGCTTCATTCATTTGCTTAGTAAGTCCATTAATAGTTTGGCATGTGATATTAAACAAAGCCATCACCAAATCCCTACTCTCCATTTCAGAGGTGACCTCAGATCATGAGTTTGCCACAGTGTATACAGAATTTTCAATAAGTCTTCATTAATTTCCTTTGCTATCAACTTCACTCTACTGTTATGTCATGAAAATAATGCCTGCCTATCAGGTTCATGATATCATCCTCCAAGACTGTTCAGCTTTATAACATCACTTCACACTGTGTCTCTCAGAGTTTAAATTACTATGAGGTAACAGTTTGGAAACATCTTTATGGACCTAATATGCAAGAATGCAGAAGTTCCAGCAAGGATGAAGGGATGAAGTGCCTACAATAATGGTTTTAATGATCTCACTAATGTATTTTTTAGCAAATGCATAGAGCAAAAATTAAATTTTATTTACTTATCATTATAATTTCCTCCATCAGTGTGGTTCTATTGCAAAGAAAATGTATGAATTCCAAAAGAAAGCTAGTTTTGTTCTTTCTCACTTTCTAGTATATTGAATTACAGATCAGGATTGTGCTCAAATACTTGACAGTCCCAGGAGGAAAACTGCAGGATAGCAAGGGTAAAGTTTCAAAATTGTGTGTATGACATGGGAAGATAATGACCTCCTAAATAATACAGGTACAATTAAAAATCTTCACTGTATCCTCCTATTATTTTTGTATGCCAAAGTAGCCATTATTGCTTTATGCAAATTTGTGCTTGATCTCTTTTACTTCACTGTACCTGGGAGTCAAATGCATTGGCCAAAGTCTCTGGAAGGACATACATAACACTCTATATCTGATTTCTGGTGTTTCTCCTCTGATTTTCATATGATACATGAATTAAATTGCTGCTTACATTCTCTTTGTCTAGAAATAAAGCTGGTAAGAAATAAAACACACTGTAAGAATTTATTCAAAAGTAATTAGTTAAAAATTGCCTGTTGTCTTTTTAAAAATATTTATTAGTCTCAGAGGGTTAATGGTGTCATACGGAATAGAGACATAGAGTGATTGTGTCAATAATATCAAGGTCAAATGAAGTGCCACTGACTCCAACATGGTTTTGACACAATGCAACCTGACTAATAAAATAAAAAACTAATTTCAAAAATAATTTACCTCCTGTAGACCTTAAAATGGATTTTACTAATGAAAACTAGCATGTTTTTTTCCTGATAGGTGAAGCAAATGAGACTGTGGAAGCAAGTATATGTTGACAAGGGCAAACAAAATGTCCAATGAGATGGTCTATCCAATTAGAAGTAATTTTGAACATTGTCCCTCAGTGTTTAAACACAAGGGGCTTAGACTGCAGCCCAAACAAATAAACCCATAAATTGTTTATTTAGCAAGATGTTCATTAACAAGTCTACTCACTAGAACTGTTCTCCAATGACCAAAAATGTTGCTTAAATCCATGAGAAAAAAGTGCTCTATATTATTTTCAACTGGTGGTTAAGACAGACTAAGAATTCAGTGAACTCTGTAGAAGCATCCAGCACAGTTCCTCAACCTGACTTTGGCTGCATAGAATAGTTAACAAGCCAAAGGTAGAAACATCTACCTGCAGAGACATGCTTTTACAATCACAGCTTCATTTACTTTATTAATATTTTAGCTAGGTTTTATTTTACAAAAGGAATTTCAGGGAACTGAACCAGACAGTGTATCAGAAATCCTTCAGAGGACAAAAGGGCAAGATCTACAGACTCCTAAGTATTAGCAGCTTATAGAGGTGACATCTGCATAAGAAGGAAACAAAGCTGACACACATAAGATAAGATACATGCTATATACTATATATGACATATGCTCACAAGAGTATTTTGGTTTAAATCAAAGTAAGTGGTATAAAATTCCAAATAGAAACCAAAGTTTCAGGATTTGGTTCTTTGAATTGCCTGCATACCTGACAACAAATATTTAAATCCCCATTAAAAGATTAGTGTTAAAATGGTTTCCACTGAGGAGAGCAAAGCTGCTTTGTAAAATTATTTTCACACTTGAGAATAAAGTAAAAAGAATCTTCCAGAGATTTTAAGTCCAACCTGTTAGTATACAGACTGGATGGGAGTCTGCAAGATGGGTAGGAAACTGCTAACAGGTTGCACTCAGTGGGTGATGATCAGTGTTTTTTAACCAGGCTGGCAGTCTGTAACAATTGGCATTCCCCAGAGATGGCTCCCATGTCACTCAGCTTTTGCCCTGGGTTGGATTGGAAGCGCCCTTACCAGACTGGGTGGCGAAATGGACACATCACTAGGGAGAGCCAATCCTGCACAGAAAGCCAGACAGGATGGAAGAGTGATCTACCAAGAACAGTCTGAAGTTTAACACAGACAAGTGAAAAGCCTGTACCTGGGATGACATAACCAAAGAGCTCAGTATAAGCTAGGACTGTGAGTTTGGGAGCAGCCTTGCTGGGAAGTCCTGGTAGACAACCTAAATAAACACAGATCAGCAGTGTCCTACTGCAGCAACAAAGATAGAACTGATCCTGATTTGCATCCCTAGGGACATTATTAGCACAGGTAGTAATGGGATCATCCCAATCTTCTCAGTGCTTGTCAGACCACACCTGGAATATGATTTCCAGTTCTGGTCTCCACAATTCAAGAAAATTATGGACAGAAGAAAAGGGTGCAAAGGAAGGCCACAAAAATAATCAAATATGAGAAATAATTTTTTTACAGGGAGAACAACCCTTCACTTGAACAAGATCCCCAGCAGCATCTCAATGTCCCTATCTCTTGAGATTTTCCAAATGCAATTGGGCACGGTGCTGGATAGTTCAATAAGAGTCCCATTGTCCCACAAAAGGTTGAACTCCATGAACTTTTGAGTCACTTCCAGCCTGGGCACTTTTATGACTCTGTGATTTCATGACCTTTTCACAATGAGATTTGAACATTTTTGTCCACATGACTTCTTGTCAGGTAGTCAAGTAAGTAAAATAAAATATGCAAATGTAGGGCATATGAAAAAAAAGAAAGGAGACACAGCAGTCTGTTGCTTCCATGTTGCTTCTGTTGCTAGTGCAAACAATGTCTAAAAAATTGTGGCTAACAAAGTCTTTCAAAGATTTCTTCATCATACAGTTCTACAGATCATTTGAATTAAGACAAAGACAAAGTCTCACATTATGAGATGCTCATCTCAGCTGGGAAGTCATAACTTATTGCCAGAGTTGGCAAAGAACAACTTTCTGAACACTCTCTTAGCTTTAATTTTTTTTTTTTTTTATTTTTTTTTTTTTTTTTAACTGGGCCCTTTTTCATTGTTTTAAAAAAAAA
>VZRH01004269.1:187575-216690 GCA_013397555.1 Urocynchramus pylzowi
CGCACTTCCTTCCGCACTTCCTTCCGCACTTCCTTCCGCACTTCCTTCCGCACTTCCTTCCTTCCTTCCGCACTTCCGCACTTCCTTCCGCACTTCCGCACTTCCTTCCGCACTTCCGCCATTTCCTTCCGCCTGCCACTTCCTACCTGCCTGCCTTCCTTCCTTCCTTCCTGCCTGCCTACCTTTGTGCCTTCCTCCCTCACTCCCTTCCCTCTTCTTCCTTTTTGTTCCTCCCTTCCCTCCTTTCTCCCTCCCTTCAAAGGACTCGCCAGCCTCCTGAAAAACCTGTCAGTTGATTTGCTGAGAAAGACGTAGTTGCACCTGAGTATCCATATCATCTTTTCCCCACTCCTCCTATCTCCTTCTTCTCCACTGATAAACTATTAAAATCGAGGGCTGCAGATTCATTCTTTCAGCTGTCCCCTCAGACACACAGGATCTCTCAGTGCTGCAGCTGCTCATGCCTGCCATACTGAATTTAGGCCTTAGTCTTCTATCTTGTTTTTGGTTATCTGATGCCTGTCATTCTTCGCTAATATACACAGATACATCTATAGACTTTTCCTGGTTCTCTTTCAGTTTAGGAGTTCATAAATGGCAGGTTCACCGACTGCATAGAATTTCTCTTTTTAGAAAAGGAGACATAAGAAGAGAGAGAAGAAAAATATAAAAGAAAGGGTATATGTACAGTATATGCATACAAATGCTTGATTAACCCTCTCCTAGGATTAAACTTGGTTCAGTGTGTTTTGCCCTAGTTAACTGCTTCCTCATCTATTTGTAATTTTTGCTAGAATATACTTTCATCTTCTGTAAGTATCAAGTCTGAATTCCAGCCTTTTGTTGATCATTTGGATGCACTTAGAAATGCTATAAACTCAAAAAAAATCCCTCACCCACATGACTCATTTTTTAACCCCGTGAACTCCATGTTCGAAATTAGAAATATCAGGTTCTTTACTGAGATAAACATCCAATGATACAAAATTTATCTGTTAAGTGACTTCTCACCTGGCTCCAATATGATGTGCCTTGTTTTCCTACGTGTCCTCAGTCAACAGATATTTATTGTTCCTCAAATCTTAAAACACTGTTTGACTCAGAACCCCCAAAAAGTACCCATTTTTAAATTTCCTTCCTCCAAAGAAAGTATTTTGATTTTTTGTCTTTTCTTAAGCCAAAGAATTCTATACTTTGCTATTGTTCTCAGTGCAACAAGGACAAGTATAAGCTTATTCTGAAAATGGATTTAATAATTCTGCAGTGCANGGTTTCACAATTAACCTGTGTGTGTCCCAATCATAGTAGTCAGTTCTGGCTTTTTGTCACAAGCACAAGTGAGTGGGCACTAATTTACTTTTCTCATGTAAAAGTAAAGAGCTGTTCTCTTTTAACATGCATGTAGTTTCTATGATCTGAAAAATCTTCACTGATTACAAATCTTTGCCCTTAGAATATCAGCTCTAAGTGACCAGCAAAGCAGACTGGATATTTCCTGAGAATTTCAGCACTATCCCAAAGAATTGCAGATGAAATTGAGGTACTCTCCATATCAAATCATAATCAGTATTGGAACTGTTCTGTTGTACTCAACCTTGTCATGAGAACGCTTCTATGCCTTTTAGAAGCAGTCTTTTGAAGTACTTGAGCCAGGAGATGACAACACATTAAACAAGCAATAAAACAAACAAAGAACCAAACCTAAACAAACAAACAAACAAAATCCCTGAGGAAGGTCAGCTCACATTTTACCCCCGTGTAGTCAGAAGTGCAATCCTAAAGCCTATTCAGAGGGTCCTCCTTCTTTCCNTGAATTCCAGCCTTTTGTTGATCATTTGGATGCACTTAGAAATGCTATAAACTCAAAAAAAATCCCTCACCCACATGACTCATTTTTTAACCCCGTGAACTCCATGTTCGAAATTAGAAATATCAGGTTCTTTACTGAGATAAACATCCAATGATACAAAATTTATCTGTTAAGTGACTTCTCACCTGGCTCCAATATGATGTGCCTTGTTTTCCTACGTGTCCTCAGTCAACAGATATTTATTGTTCCTCAAATCTTAAAACACTGTTTGACTCAGAACCCCCAAAAAGTACCCATTTTTAAATTTCCTTCCTCCAAAGAAAGTATTTTGATTTTTTGTCTTTTCTTAAGCCAAAGAATTCTATACTTTGCTATTGTTCTCAGTGCAACAAGGACAAGTATAAGCTTATTCTGAAAATGGATTTAATAATTCTGCAGTGCAAATCTGCTCAAAAGATTCTGTTTAACACTGAGATTAACTGACTGATATCCAGTTGAAACAATTAGTGAAAATGACAGCAAAGGTGGCTGAAGATATAAATGGTTAAGTCAAAATAAATAACAAATACCTCCACATTCTTTCTCCACAGGACCTTTGTTCTTTTCATAACAACATCCTGGGCATTTTCAATATATTTTATGCACTGATGGGTAAAAAAAANGAACTGTTCTGTTGTACTCAACCTTGTCATGAGAACGCTTCTATGCCTTTTAGAAGCAGTCTTTTGAAGTACTTGAGCCAGGAGATGACAACACATTAAACAAGCAATAAAACAAACAAAGAACCAAACCTAAACAAACAAACAAACAAAATCCCTGAGGAAGGTCAGCTCACATTTTACCCCCGTGTAGTCAGAAGTGCAATCCTAAAGCCTATTCAGAGGGTCCTCCTTCTTTCCCTTTTTGAAGATGGGCATAACGCTGGCTTTCCTGCCGTCATCAGGCACCTCTCCTGTTTGCCATTATTTTTCAAAGATGATGGACAGTGTCTTAGTAACAACATCTGCCAGGTCCTTTAGCACACTCAACATCATGGACCATGGATATAAGGGTGTTGAGTCTGTCTAGCTGATTTCTTTATGAAAAGTCCAACTTTATGACGAAGGGGAATTCTTCCTTTCTCCAGCATTATTCTCTTAACTGGGATTTATGATGGCCAGCCTCACACTGAAGGCAGAGACAAAGGCGGCATTCAGTAATTCCATCTTCTCTGTATCTTCCATCACCACAGATTCAGCAGTGGTCCCATATTTCCCCTATTCTTCCCTTTGCTGCTGATGTACTTGTAGAAGCCCTGCTTGTTGTCCTTGATATCCCTTGCTAGACTCAATTCCAAGCAGGCCTTGGCCTTCCCTGTCAAATCCCTGTATATTTTGAGGATGTTCCTACAGTCCCATGTAGCCTGTCCCTTTTTCCACGTCCCATAAATTTCTTTCTTTGTTTGAGATTTACTAGAATTCCCTTCTCACCCATGCAGATCTCCTGGCCCTTTTGCCTGATTTCTTATTCATGGGGATACATTGGTCTTGAGCTTGGAGGAAGTGATGCTTGAATATTGACCAGTTCTCTTGGACCCCTTTCTCTTCTGGATCCCCATCCCATGGGATTCCTCTATGTAGGTCTTTAAAGAGGCCAAAGTTAGCTCTCCAGAAGTTTAGGGATCTAGTCCTGTTTTCTGCTTTTCTGTCTCCATGCAGGATCCTGAGTTCCACCATCTCATGGTCACTACAGCGAAGGCTGCTCCCCAAACCTTCAGATCTTCAACGAGTCCCTCCTGGTTTGTTAGTACAAGGTCCAGCAACACACCTTTCCTTGCTGGCTCTTCCATTTGTACCATCAGAGGTCTGTGAGTACTTCCTGGACTTTGTGTGCTGAGCCATGCTGTCCCTCCAACATAAATCAGGGAAGTTGAAGTCTCCCAGGAGGAACAGGGCCTGTGACTCTGAGGCTACTTCCAGCTATTCACAGGAAGTCTCATAAACTTCCTTCTCCTTACTACACGTGGCCTGTAGTAAACATCCACAACAGTCACCCATATTAATATGTTCCTCAATTCTTACCCATAAATTTTCAACTCTTGTGTCTGCTCCTGCAAAGAATTCAATAAATTCCAGTTCCTCTCTCACATTTCCTTCTGTTCTTTTTTTACTTTTCACTTGTCTAGATTTTTTCTCATTCTCTTTCTTTCTCTCTTTCTCTTTCCTTCTGTTTCTTGTCCTTCCTTCCTGCCTGCCTGCCAGTCTCCCTCTTATTTTACTTTTCTCTAAGTTCCATATCTGTATTTCATATCTGTATTTTACTTTATTTCTCTTTCTTTTACTCTGTTTTCACAGTTATGTAATAAGTTCCAGATATACCATAATTAATGCCCTAGAAACTTTCATAATGAAAGCTTCAGTGAAAGTCAATTTTAAGTAAAAAGAAATTTAATCAGTAACTTGCTTTAGTTTGTAAGCACATCACATGTATTACTTTTCATAAATAAAACCAGACACAGCTACCAATTTATAAATGTGAATGTACACATTCATAAACTTTGTGTAAACGTACAACAAAACTATCTAGACTGGATATGTTTTAGTCTTGTCAGTTTTGTTAATGAAGAAATGAGGTGCAGATATATAAGAGAAATTACCATGCTACAAATAGCACCTTGGAGGAACTGAAGTAATGGTATGAAAATATAAAGCAAAGGAAATGAGAAGTATTTCCTATTTTATTGTTTCAGCAGAGCACTCCTAATCTATAATATAGAAACAAACAATTTTTAAAAATCCAATGATCTTAAACTGTACTCTAAATCAGAATATGCATGTCTTAACAGAAAGCATGTACCATTGCACCATTTTCAGCAATGATGATTGAGTATTGCACTAAATTTTTAAGGATAAGGCTTGTGGAAAAAAATGTAAACAGTTCAACAGTTTGAGTAAGTTTACTTACTCATGACTGGACCTATTTCAGGACACTTTCCATTAAAGACTTCCAAATGTTGCAAACACATGAGATTTAAAAAGTAGAACAAATCAGTCATCAAGAAATCACCACTAACCTGAACTGAAGGGCATCAACAGACAAATGCAGTCAGAAGGTATCATACATGTCCAATATATCAATCAGCACTCAACTTAACATGATACCACAGTAGGTGAAGATACTACTAATGTATCTTATCATCAATCAATATACCTTCTACTTTGGTAAGAGACAGTGAATAAAAGATATTTCTTTTTATAGAGAATACTCAGGACATGCCAGGATAAACATAGCTTTCATATTTCCTGATGGTCCCCATGAAACTATTTCTGCATAGAGATAAGTCTTCACGGGTGACCTTATTCTCTAAAAACCATGAGCCCCTTTCACAGTGTACACTATAGCTGTAATGCTTATAAAGTCCTTTGAGCTAGCAGCAAGGCTTTCATCAGTTTTTTTAAGCAGTTTTCTTATTTTTTCCCTGTTGCTAGAAGTACTGATAGGGACTAATAGGGTACTAATAGATAGGTATGCTAATACATACCTATGAGACAAGTCATTCATATAACATGTCATATTTGTCCTGGATAACAGCGATGGGAAAAGGGGAGAAAGCTTGTCAACATCATTCCATTTCCATTATGTTCATTCTGTACTGTTTTATAATGTTTTTAATTTAATCCACCCCCTAAAAAAAAAATCTTTTAGAGCAGTGCACAAATTTGGCACTGCACCTTCCCCTTTCTAAGATATATTCAAGCAAAAGTTCCGCATATGTGCACTTTAATTTTGATGCTACACAAACAAAATGAAAATTCCCATTCCTGCTTTTTGTTTGCAGTGTGGATTTGGAAAGATTAGGATATTCAAAACCAGACTAATCTTCTTATGCTTATATTTAGTGATGCGTTAATGGCTGTTCATGATCATTTTGGGAGAACTCTACAGTGCTGCTTTCTAGATTTACAGATTAAACTGAATTTAACAGAGTGCTTGGTGGTGACTCCATTTGACTTTAATTGTCTTATTCTCAGTGTGTCACTGACATTAACTTGTCTTAAATGACCTTTAACACTTTCATGAAAACAACATCTGTCTGCTCCATGGTCTCCTTGCCCACATTTTTTCTAGCAGAAAAGTCAGTTCTACAGTAGAGACAACTCCTTTTTCAGTTGGGTTCCAATCAAATGTGCCAAGCAGATTTCTGTCTCATTCCATGGCTTCCAGGTGAGAGGAGCAAGAAGTACACATTCTCCACTATAATTAAGATCTAATACCTCCTGAAATCAAGGTCTTCCAAATAGGGGATCAAAATATTTGAAGATAAAAGCACCAATCACATTTTCCTAGTTTCCCTTCAAAATCCAAAGCTGAATATGATCTGTGGGCCAAGTATTTGTTGGCAACTATGAAACTATTATTTATTTATATGTCTCGTGCTTTAGCTCTAGCAGTCATAGTGGGCATCTTACCTGCTTGTAAACTAAATGCTAAGGATGATAAAGAAGATTTAAAACAAAACTTTTGTTAGACCTATAGGAACTTGGTTTCTGTTTGACAGCTCTCTAGCTACCCTGTGTTGCAGGAAAACCAGGCATGATAGTAGACTTAATTTTTTTTTTTTTTTNTTTTTTTTTGCTACAGTCTACTTGATATCTTCATTAAAAAAAAAATTTAAAATCAACTCTTCCAAACATCCATAGTACATGTCTTTCACTCATATAACTTTTGTATACTATTGCTGACAACTTACGATCCCATTTTCCTTAAAAATAAACCCAAACCCCAAAACACTGTATCTATGATGACTGTAGAATTAAAGCTCACATTGTCTCATAACTAAAGTTAGTTGAAAGCTCATTGGCTTCTTCTGTGACTGAATTGTCATCCTCCTCTAATTTTGAGTTCAAGGATGTGACAGCATCTTTTGAAGGAGCATAATACTGTCAGAGTCTGACAAATTATCATGCAGGCCACAATTCTGCTTAGGAAAGCGCTCAGCTTCTCCCTCATTAACATTCCAGATAAGGAAACACCTTTGCTTCTGATTTGCTTAAACCACACCAGCAAGCAGTGCACCAAACTCTTCAAAGGCAGCTGCCCTTAACCTTTATGTTTCAGCGCTTTTCTTTTATAATTCCTTTCAACTAAACTTAAAAGTTCCTGCTTACTTCATTGCCAGTCCCAGGGCAGGTTTGATATATAGCACTTCAGCCAGAATCTGTTTTGCCCTTCACAACCATCGACTTTTCCTATAAGGTTGGAATTCTTCTGAGAATATGTCTACACATAGAAACACACATGAAGACACACACATGTCTCAGATTTACAGCACCACAGTGTTATATCTTACCTCAGGAGACAGCCCACTCCTGCTCCTTTTCAGAGCGGGGTTAGCTACAGCAGGTGGCCTGGAGAGGGACATGTCCAGGCAAGTTTGAATATATCCAAGGATAGGAATTCCTCAGCTCTGGGAAACCTTTGCCTGAGTTTGACTCTGCCATCACAGTAAAAATGGGGGTTTAAATGCTTAACTGGAATTCTGGATTTTATTTTTTTTTTCAGTTTGTTCTCTCATATCACTGGACACCAATGAAAAGAGTCTGGTTTGCCCAAAACAGTACTTAAATATTTTTATGATCTCTCTGAGCCCATTCTTCTTCAGATTAACTCCCACCTCCAACCCGCAATTCCCACAGAACAAATCCTCCAGTCCCTTCAGCAGCTTTGTGATCCTCTGCTTCAGTATGTGATCACACTTCAGTATGTCTGTTTGTCTCTGGGAAGCCCAGATCTTAATGCAGCCCATGGATGTGGCAGAGAACAAGAATCAAGTCCCTTGATCGGCAGACAGTGGTCTTCCTAATGAAGCCCACAGGACTGCTGGCCTTCTTTTTGGGAAGGGCACAATGTTTGACCATGGTCAGTGTGATCACATTTTTGTGATCATATTTGTCACATCACCTTCCTAGTTACTGAGGTGTGGCATACTGCCCTGTAGTTCCATGGATTCTTCTTTTTACTGTTCTTAGAAACAGGACTGATACTTGCATTCCTCAAGTCCCAGGATCATGTATAAACTGAGGGATAAAGATAAACTGGATGTGGAAATTCCATGATGATACAAGTAAGCAATAACAATGTTTTGTGGACATAGCTCAGGCTGTTATGAATGTTCTGGTCGGTGAGGAAGTAGAGTAGGAAGTAGAGTCCTTGACTCCTCTCAGAAAATTCAAGATGGCAGCTCTGAAGAATTAGTCATCTTTCCTAGGTGCAATCACATATGTAGACTTGAAAGAACCATCTCCTCTCACTTCTTTATGATATTAAATACACTCCTAAAAGTTCATGTAATGTAGCATTGATTATGCAGGTTTCTTCATTTCTCAGCCAAGAAAAGATCCTCTTCAAACTGTAATTGACATTACAGTGTTTTACAGCTGACTACAGATTTTTCAGTTCCGATATACTGGCAGTGCAATTTTTTCACCTTTCACACTTTTCATGAAACCTAAGTCCTGCTGCTTCATTTACTTCAATGCCTGTGGAAATAAAGGTGGCAGGTCTGGGTGCTTTTTGATCACAATTATGACCTAAAGGAGGTGAAAGGAACAGCGGAGTGGGTTTTTTTGCATTTTGGGGTTTTTTGAAGTCACTGTATTTCTGAACATAACAGTTGGAATCAAGGTTGAAAGGGCTCAGATTTTATGTTAGGGAATCTAGTAGTTCTACACTTGGAGGAATGAGTGAAACCTCACGTCCTAGACTGTGGCCACATTCTCTGATGTCTGATAGTGTGTCACAGCTGATAGACTTGTTTTCTTTAAGTTAGATTATTAGAGGCTTCTCTGCTTTATGAGGCTATTATCTTTCTTAATAATGCTTCAGTGTATGCTATTGCTTTAACCAAGGGGAATATTTCTCATTCACTTGTTTTCATTAACTCTACTCCTTTGAATTCTGCAATCTTTTGTCAAGTTTCAATGACATTTGGAAAAGGATTCGAAAGTAGGAAAAAAAGAAGGGGCTACATTCATAATATGAAGGGAAAAAACAGTTTCAAATTTGAACCACAGATTTTGCCTAAGGAAACGAAGTTGGAAAATTACACACCTCTGCCTAGTGCCTCAGTTCAGGGGGTAAATGTAAGTACACACTGTGATGCTATGCATGAACTGAGAGCATTTTTGGAGTGAGAAGGGATGGGTCTTTCTTCTCTTCCATATATTCCTACTTTGTCACTTGTGTCAGCTTCTGAAGGATAAAAAGAAGTAAGTAGTAGGCTTTAGCCCATGCCTTAATCCTAAGTAGTTGCAAAGGGCTTTCCATGCTTATGGATTTCAAATAGATAATGCAGATGCTCAGCTCTTCCATCTTCCCCCACACAAACGCAATCAGAGGACATTACAAGTGGAGAGCTTTTGTGGCAGGTGTGATTTTTGGGTATACATGAAAACAAGTTTGGGTATACATGGCTACACAAGTATATGTTCAGTTGTGTTCTGAACACAATTATTTCATTATTATCCTCAGAGAAACATCATCTGAAGTCACAATAAACACTTGCATCCAGTATCTTTACACTTCCAACACTGCTTCTCAGTGTTTGCTTCTCCTAGAAAGGACAATTCTATCCTGCAGGTGGGTTGTAGTCATGACAAGTAATCTATCTCCTTTCCAGTCATGTCTTTCAGCTGCCTATATTCAGTTTATTGTATCATCTAGGTATGCTAAAGTCTATAAATATTGCCTGTAAGCTGGGAACAATGCTATTTTCTCTGAAAAATATGAATGTGGGTAGCATCAAGATCTTATATTTCTCCACTGGACATCCCGTACTGATATCTACCTAATCTTTGCTACTTCTGGTGCTAGAATTGCTACTTTAGTTAAAGGAATACCTATTTTGAAATTTCTCTCAAGCTCTCTTTTCTTCAGTATTTTATATTGCTGACACTAACTTCAAGATACTTCAGAAACACAAATAAACTCTTCTATAGTGACGAACAAGACAAAAATCCCTGCAAAATAGGAGAGGTAGCAGACAGTTCTAGCTGCTGTCTAGTGGGACTTTAAATCGATGTAGATTCATACCCACCTAGACAAGAAATGACAATCCACAGCCAGAGTAAATTGCTTTCCAACACATATTATTAATATGGGGTCTGATGAAATTCCAGACTTTTCCTGGTGGCCTCCATGCCATCATGCCTTCCAACCTGCAAGTCATAGCCTAAACCTGCAATACACATTAATATTTCAAAAATCAAATCAGGAAAATACATTTAAACCTTGTTTCTATGTCCAAGGCATCAGAGTAGAACCTTGTGTTTGCTGTTCATATGGCCAAAAAGTATAAGTTCAGTATCAGATCAGGTCCACTGAAAATCTTAGATTTAGCTCTTTGGAAGACAATTTACTAGGTCAAAGAAACATGAAGAGTTCTCTTAGTTATACAGTACCAACTGATTTGTATCTCATATATATAAAGAAATAAATAAGGAAAAATGTCCCTTGTGTCCTCTATAACCCTTTTTTTTTTCCTGATGATATTGTTCATAATTACCACTGTATGAACTCATGGATGACACCTGTCTAACTTTCTACATTAAGAGATAAAGCTTCAATTATTATGCTGAATTGAAGAGAGAGGTTGATTTACCAGTGTTAAAGTTGTTGTGACTCTGTGACCCAGAAATAAGCATGATTACAAAAATTTAGTCCTCTAAAAACTTAAGAATAAATAAAAGCAACATTTGATTGTCAAAACATGCTTCAAAAGCCTTTGAACTAAACCCCACACCATATTAGAAAATACAGTATGTGAAGGACCAATGGAAGTGGATGGGCCATGGACCTAATTAATACCAGTTTAAGTCAATAAAATGGTTTCCATTCTCATCAAAATAATTACTATCAACCTTAAACCATCAAGTTCCATGTTATAGATTTGTTTTTTAATAATTTAAAAGTTTTTGTGCCTCGCTAATACTTGGAAAACTGCAGTTTTGCCTGCCAGGAAATACAGGACTTTGTCACACAAACCATTACAAGGATTAGAGCAAATGACAGTGAGGAGATTTCTATGGAAAAATACCAGCTGCAGAGTTGCTAAAAAGTTTACAGAAAGATGTTTGTTTCTGTCACTTCAAAGAGAAGGATGTTTATAAGCACAGGGAAATAACATATATTTAAATAGTTTAAATTAAAAATAATACAGAAAAGGGAGTCCAGCAGAGCAAGGAATCTTTCAGACCTGTGATCTAAGCAAATGGACTGGCAAATACAACTAAAAGACTGCATGTGCAGTCTTATCATTGAAAATTTTTCTTAGAGTAGAGGGAGACAACAGACATCAAGACCTGAAATGGTAGAGCAAATTGAACTACTGTGTAGCAATGCAGTAACTGCCAAATTTAAACTACTGATCTGGAGCCTACTTCTTGAAGAAAAGGATGACATTTGATTTCTTGGAAACCTTTCCTGATCTCCACAGTCTCTCAAAGATGACTGAGTGTGACTCTCACAATTACATGGTCCAGCTCCCCCAGTCAGAGTGTGTACATGCCATTAGGACATGTGGGCTTGAGTGAAATCAGCTTGTTTAAATGTTCACTGGTCTGATCTTTCTCCAACTGAGGAAAACTTTCAATTATGCCAAGATTTCCCCCTGGTCTCAGGGGCCTGGAAATTGTTGGAGGCTTGTCTTACCAATAAAGATTGAGCTGAAGAAGGCACTGAGTATCTTGGCTTTTTATCCATCCTTTATGTCCAGATATCTTCCATGTCCATTGGTGGGTGTTCCTGTGAAGAACACTTGCAGCTGATAACCAGTAGAAATCTTTCTTGTGTTTCTTTATGCTCCTCACCAGGTTTTATTCCATGCAGATTTCATCTTTTCTAATCCCACACACTTCTGCACTCAGATAGTATCTCTTTCTACTCCTCCCAGGTCACCTCCCTTTCTTTGTATGTTTTCTTAGAAGCAACTTGTCCATCCATGCATCCTTCTGTAATCTTTGCTTTATTTCCCACACATAGGTGTTAGCCACTCCTGAGCTCGAAGTGATACTTGAAAAACCAATGTGCTCTCCTGGACACTTCTCCATAACGTTTTTCACAGGATTCTTCCAAGCCAGTCCTTGAAGATGTCAAAAGCTACTCTCATAAAGTCCAGAGTTGTGGTCTTTTTTCTGCCTTGCTCCCTCCTCTCAGGATCCTGAATTTCACCACTTTGTAGACACTGCAGTTAAAGCTGCCTTTGGCCTTCACACCCTCAGTGAGTCATTCCTTGTTTATGTGTGCAAGATCCAACACAGCTCCTCTTCTCATCAGCTCCTCTACCTATAGGTTTCTCTGGGTCTAGATTGAAGGCACTTGAGATGGGAGTTCATGTTCGCACTCAAGTGTTTATTATTTCTTATCTATGTTACGTGTCACTACCATGAGTTCGGCAGCTTTTCATTAGCAAGGCACAAAATGGCACACAATCTCTTGTTACAAGGTCTATTAAGACTAAACTATCCAACTAAGAACTGACACCTAGATTATTTTCCTTTTTAACCCAATAACTGACGCCTTGAAATCTGCAATTGGACCTTTCTGCCCAATTACAGAGTGCCACCCAAACCCAAGAAGAAGAAGGAAGAAGCATGAAGAAGAAACCCAGGACAACACCCTGTGTCCTCCATCTTGCTTCCATCCACAACATACTAAAAATCCCAAAACCTAAATTTCTCACCCAAGTGATATATCTACACCACTCTCTATAATCTATTTCACACTTTTGTGGATTCTAGTCTATCTTGAAGTCTAGGAAACTTTCTCCATGAATGAGGGTCAAAGTCAGTGCTCCCCTGCAGGTCAGGGCACCCCAGAGCAGACAGAGAAATATTCTCTGTGCCCTGGGTTTCCACACTACCTTTTAGGTAACTGCCATTGAAGCTCTTCAGAAATGACATGGAGTGCTTTTTTTTTCTGCTGTGGTGTTTCTCCAGATGATATCAGTGTAGTTGAACTTACTCATGGGAAGCGTGGCCTATGAATTTGAAGTCACTTCTAGACTCATCTACTTGTTCTTCCTGATCAGCTGACCAACATCCATTATGTCACCCTTATGGATCTGCTCTTTAAGCCTTACTCATAAGTTTTCATTTATCTTATTATCTGTCTCCCCAGGCAGAATCACAGAATAGCTTAAAGAAATCCAATTCCAACCCTCTTTCCATGGACAAGGATGCATTTCACTAGACCAGTCTGCTCAGTGCTCCAGCCAATCTGTCTTTAAACACTTTCAGGGATGGGGCATCCAGAACTTCTTTGGGAAACCTGATCCAGATCCTCACCACCCTGAAAGTAAAGAGTTTTTGCCTTACTATCTAATGTAACCTCACCTTCTTTCAGTTTGAAATAATTTCCCCCTGTCCTTTCACTGGTTTTTTATTAGGGCATGCTCTTGCAAAAAGTCTCTCTCTCTTCTTTCTTGTAGGTTTCCTTCAGGTACCGGCAGGATGCAATTAGGCCATCCAAAAGTCTTCTCTGTTCTGTGCTGAACAATCCCAATTCTCTCAGCCTTTCCACACAGGAATGCCTTTGTCCTGCTTAGTGAGGTGGTCCCCATCTCTTCCAAGTGGATGCTGACCCTTGAAGTGGATGCTGACCCATGGTCATAGAAACCAAAGTCTTGTTGCTGACACCAGCTCTGCAAACAATTGTTGATACACAGTCTTTCTCCTTAGACTCCTGCCCATCACCAGAAGGACTGAGGAAGACATTGCTTGAGCCCTCATTTGCCTAAATGCCACCATCAGAGCTCTCCAGTTATTTTTGATACACTGTGGGTTACCATTGGTGTTCATATGGAAGAAAAGCTTGTTAAAAGTAAAAGTCTCCTTTTACTTTTAACTTCTTTTGTACTCCTAAAAGTACATCTCACCTCTTTTGGAAGCAGCATCTGCTCTGAAGTTACTCAAATAAGTCCCAGGAATGCCTCAAGAGTCTTCAATGACTTTCCCAGTTTATTCGGAACATCTTGAAGCAGGATTAATTAAATGTTTCACAAACTTCTGTGTTTATTGACTGCCTCTGTTACCAACATTGGGAAAGAAGAAATAAAATAAAACCAGTCTTTGATCAAAAAACTTTTGATGCTTCTATCTAATATAACCTGTAGCCTACTCTGGCCTTCCCATGCTTTGCCCTTTCCCCCAGCCTCAAAACTTTCTGCTCATTTACCCCAAAGGTGAGTGGGTATCCAAAGGGTGTTCCTGAACTACTTTTTGTAGGACCCCGACATACACAGACACCTCACTCACTCACTCTTCCCCCTTTGCAGGTCAACAGGAAAAACTTCCATAAAATCTAACTACAGTGCTTGTGTAGCACCAGGAGCTCTTACTACCAGCTTGAAAGAGAGCCCTTTCTACACAGAAGGCCTTGCAGTTTTATTTTTAGTACATGGATTTCTACATATCACAAACTTCCTTTGATTTCAGAGGATTGGGATCACCTTTCCTATTTATCAAAAGGCAGCAAGAAGGCTAAGTTTGCTGGGTCTCACTGCTAACCATATCTCTGGCACTTCTGACTGATAACACCAGCTCTTAAATGAGCTCTTGCAGTTGACTCCAGGTAAAATGCACCCATAACAGAAAATTCATGAAAATTAAATTTGAGAACAAACAGAAAAATAAAAAAACCCCTTCCAACCCCCACCCCAAACCAAACTAAACCACACCACAAAAACTGAGGAAGATAAAGTGAAAACATGAAAGAGAAAGAAACATGCATTTGTTGACTTTCACCACCATCAGAGTTACATGATCTCTCTTCTTACTGGCATGGCTACTTTCTTTGATCCTGAAATACATGGTTCTCAGGCTGTATTTCCCCAAGAGGGCCCATTCTGCTGATATACTTTTTCTCTATCTGCTTTGACACCACTCAGAAACTTTGTCATTTTGTTTTCCCCTTTCTTTCCCTATTACAAGCCTATTTACCTCTACCTAATTGAGGAAGTCAGATTATAAAAATGGCAAAATGAAGGACTAGTTGTCCTGTATGGTGGGGCAAATATTTTTGTGGTTAAACTGACGGCGTGGCCATGCTTTTCAGGCTCCCTAATTACTTTATTCAGTAAGGAATTAAACAACTATATTATCTTCCACAAACACTCACCAAAAGATCAGTGGCAGTAAGTATACTTATTGATCTTGCTTTCAAGTATACTTGTCCCTTGCTTACTTAATTGTTTATGCTTATATCAACCCAAATGTTAATTAAAGCACATACTGAATTTCTGCAGCTGGAATAGATGGATGGTCTGTGTGATGGCTCTGATTGGGATGAGGTACTTTGAGATAAGGATGGCCAATGAGTATCAAACTCCTAATATCCAAATTCTTGCTTAATCTTACCTTTCAGGCTATTTTTTAGGACATGTTACACGTCCAAAAACATGTAACATGTAACAAGTCAAGTTATAACATGTCGTAAGTCAAGTTGTTTTATAAATGATGGCTTCCTTTGTTATACTGGAAAACTGGTCTTATAGTAGTTGTTCATACTATTCCTCTAAATCCCATTAATTTAATTATAGTTGCCATCATCCTTTTTATTCTCAATGACATTCAACCTGTTGATGTTGTTGGCTTATTTTGTGCTACATGCTGCCACACCGCATTTGCTCTAACCATCCTTTATAATCAGGTCAAGTAACTGTAAAATATTTCCTTTATTGACTGATTCCATGGACCCATCATGGCCTCTCAGTGCTAATTCTTTCTCTCCAGGCACAAAAGATAATTATTTCTATTACTGTCTAAAATAACATATTTAATTGACAGTCATTTTCTGAAGATGCCCATTAGTTCAATGGCACCTCAGCTTCCATGTGACAGGGAGTAAGTATATAATTTATTTATCATTGAAACCCCAGTACAACACTAAAACCTGATGAACAGTAAAGCACAATTTTCTACTCTGTTTTTCAGCATGCTTTAAGAGAGACTAAAGAATAGTAAATAATCTTGACACTGTAGAGGAGCTAGGAGGGCAGAGATACTCAGAAAGTTGTGAATGTCCTACAAGATATTGATGGCCTTTGTTAGTGGTTTCACAAGGGCAGGGAAAAATGAAATTCTGCATAGCACCATATGTGAAAAGTTGAGAGAGATAATTCTCATAGCAGATGCCCTAATTTATCTGTGCATGCACAGATAGTGCTGGTTTCATAAAAGGTCAGACTTCTTGCAACACAGTAATCACTATAAAGTAGCTATTTAGATTTAGTAAAAGATTTTTCATTGTGCTGCCTCCCAGATTATGCCTTCAAGTAAATGAGGAAAAAAAAAAAAAAGAAAGAAAAAAGCCAACACCAAAACCAAAAGCAATATAGCACCCTTCTGTACAAGTTATAGACTGTGTATAATTTCATTCATTCTTCCAGAGACCTCCTGTGTTATGTTAGACAAAACCAATTCCTCCCCTCCATGCCCCTTCCCTCAAATCAGTACTTAGCCTGCAAAGACACCTGGTTACTCTGGATTTTTTTAACTCTGGAGGTTACTCTGGGTTTGTTTGTAAATGAAGACTTTATTTTGGGGGGTTTTGGAGTGCTGTGTGTTTTGGTTTTTTTGGTTAAATTTGTTTGGAGTTTTTTGGTTGTTTGTTTGGTTTTTTTAGTAAATCAGATCTATTCCTGTTCCCTTTGATAAATTTAGTGTGCCCAAAGCCTCATTTCTTTTTCTTTGAGTTTGATCAGTTTTGATAATCCTTTAGTAAGGCTTACTTTCTTACTGCCTGAAGGTCTTTTTCAAGTCTCATCTCCTTTGCTCCTCTACATAATAATATAAAAATTATTAGGTACATAAACAGTCTAGCATATGGAAAACTTTATCATTGCAGAGGTAAGCTGATTATTTTAAAATGCAAATTAGTCAACAAGCGTGCAGTTTCATATTCACCTTTTTCCTCTCTTCATTGAGTCCTGGTGAAACAAGAAAACAGTATCTTTTCAGTCTATATTTAAATTAAACTAAAATTAGATTAAATTAAAATAGAATCACTAATGAGTGTGTATGTTTTTAGGTGGGATCTTTTATCATTTTAGGTAGGATCCATGTATACTGTACATCCCCTAATTCAGAAATCTTGTAAACCAAGAATAAACAGCAAAAGTACGAATACATTATGCCAAAATGCTTATCATAAAAGGTGTACCTTCTGCTTTCATTTCTTAAATTACAAAAAATATTTATTTATTATAAGCAATTATAGTTCTTTCTATGTTTTATGATGTTTTACCTTCTTTCCCATCTACATCCAGTATTTTTGTGAAGTTAAAATAAGCTGGACATTATTTTTTCTACATTCTTTCCAAGACATCCAAAATTTAAATAAAATTTTCAAGATATAATTTCTACTGTACATCTGCACAGACATTAAGCACAAACTGCTTATTTGACTCAGAGACAAAGAATGCAAAACAAGTGCACTTTGCCCCTAAACCCTGACAGTTTCTCACATACCTGCCCTTGCTTATCCACTTTGAATAGAGAAGTTGTTGTAAGCATCCAAAAGTATTGGATATCAGAAACATTGGATTTAGAAATAGCTACCATTAAAGACTATGACAAAAAACCACCAACAATTTGAAAATCATACAAAACAGTGTACTTCACAGAAAAAAAAAGCTGTCATTGGCTAATGTAATTGCTACTATAATTAATGAAAGCACAATTTTGTGATGAGGGAGATCTTTCTGTACTGTCCTTCCTTCATTTTGCATCGAAGCACTGCTCCAGATACAGTAGTTGTGGAGTGGATATTTCAAGCCTAATGTAGTATGAAAAAAGCCATAACTAACAAGTTACTGGGTAAGATGCTTTGATAGATTAGACTTCCCTTGACACAGTTGTATTTTCATGGGCTTGATAGAGGAAAGTAATGCCTCCAAGGGGAAAAAAATCACTGGTGTGATCTAGTTTCTTCTTAACCTGATTTTGGGAGGCATAATTAATTAGAATTTATTCCAGATTCCAAAACTGGAAAGCACTTCATATTGACAAGTTACATTATAAAAATGATGCTGTTGCTTGGGAACAGTAATGATCTTTTTTTTCTTCTTACTACTGGAACTGCAGCAAGCTGGTAAGCTAACAACCACTTGTGAAGTTTGGCCATCTCTTCAAATTTCAACAAGTGACCCAGAGGTCACACAAAAGCTATAAGCAGTATTCCAAACTCTGTGAGACCTCTGCCTTTCTTGTTAGGTGAAAGCACATGGGGAATGTGCAGAAGCTCATATTATAAAGGACTGCTAGCACAGCTGTGCAGGGTCAGCTGAAAGCAAATTCGTAGCAGTGTGTTAGAGTCATATTAACAAGGATTCTTGTGGGGAAAAAAAAAAAAAAAAAAAGCCAAATTAATATCCCTTAATAAAATACTGGTAGGCCAGCCTTCTTATTTCACATCCTTTCTGTCCTTGGATGCCAGAAATACTGCCTGTACAGCAGCTGGTTATCCTCCAGCAGTAATAACTACTAGCATTGGAGGAGAAACATTCTTCCTGCCGTAGAGCAGGTCATTGATACTTCCTATCACAAATGTATGTTGTGACTGAAGTGAATAGTAAAGTGAAGTTAGTAATAAAAAGCAACTCTTTTGTGAACCATTTCAGAAGCCATTTCCTACAGTCATTTGAAGATGTGGTGTCTGGGAGGACTGAAGCTTCTTATTCCCCTTGATGTTTTTGTGAAAGAAGAAATCATACAATGTAGGACAGAATGCTGGTGCCTCAAATGACACCCTAAGTGTTCCTTTCCACTGCTGCAGGCAGACACAGGGCTCCATGCTGTGGCAACTACCTATTCAGTTGCCACAGCTGATATGTGGGTGGGATACAGTAGGATGTGCTCCAATGAGCTAAGAAAAAGCAGGTAAATGCCAAAAGAGAAGAGTGAGTCAAAAATATCAGACAACACTGAATTGATGAACAGGCTTCACAAATATTCCCCATTTGCTTTCTAAACTTTATCATTCTGAATGCCCTTGGAATACAATGTCACTTCTGATGTTTTTTCACCATTTCACCTTCTTTGTGCAAAGATGTCGTGCTCATTTTCTTCTGACTCAGACATTGTCTTGAACACGTGTGTCGCAGTAATATGTGCCAGTCTTGCCTTCCCTGCCTTGGTAAGTTCTGCCTGAAACCTTAAGTTGGTGAAAATGCTACTGTTCATCTGATAAAAGGAATACATCTACAGACTGCCACCACAAAACCTGTTGCATTCTTGCCCAGTTTTAATTACAAAACTTGTATCCAGGATACTCTAATATGAATAGACTCAACATGACTCTTGAAAATCTAGGACAAGCTGGAGAGAATCAGTGAATTTGCAGCCCAAACAATGCTGTACAGCTGACCCACTCAAGTTTTCAGGGAGCATTCACACGTAAGGAAATAAATACATCATCTGAAGTCTGCCTAATTCTTGAGTGAATATAAATGTTCATCTAACACATGCCAGACTTGACTTGTGTTAAGAGAGCACAGCAGGTTAAAAACTTCACTCGTCCCTGATGTCAAAGTAGTAGCAGGTGAGGATGACTACTGACAGCACTAAAAATTTAAGCTAGGCACTCTTGATGGCTGTTGATTGTTGAACTGACAGTGTGTATTGCCTGTGTTAATCTACATAACTTCTGATGACACTGATTAGAGCTGATTTCCTAAAGAAAAGCCATTTCCCATCAATAGCACAGTAATGAATCATGCCTAATGCTGATCTCTGTTTCTCTGACACTCTAACTACAGAACTTTGAAACTCTGTCATGGGTAACCCAAAATGTTACTGTATTCCATATCTACCTGTGCCCCAAATGGTTACAGGCTCTTTAAAGCCCTTCAGTTGGGAAGTTGGGGTGGGGTGGCACTGCAGGTGCTTTTAAAGTTTCCTCAGGTGGTTTTAAAGTCTCCTCCAGCAGGCAGCTCCTGCCCTTTTGCTTCATGGTTTCTGCCTTGGTGTCTTCTTGGTATTTTGCCTTAGGCAGAGTCTTTTTCCTTTTTGGGGTCTCTTTTGGTTTTTGGGGTTATTTTTGTTTTGTTTTCCCCTTTGTCTCTGAGATTGCACTCAGTGGTTTAGAACTGCCTGGGGGAGAATTTCACAGAGAGAATTTCACAGAATTTCACAGGCAGGTTCCTACCTGTCTCCTGGGCAGAGAGCAAGTGTCCCCACTCCGCCAAGGCACCCAACTGAGGAGAAAAAACCACAAGTCACCTCAGTGCAGCATCCTTGCCCTTGCATTGACTGCTCCTGCTGTCTCCAGCCATGAGAAAGTCCCTCTGTGAACTCTAACCCCTGGATCTGGAGAATGCTAGCCAGTGTTGGGGAGATGAGCTGAGTGGGCTAGTGGGGGAAGACAGACACCATCTTTCCTCCGTCCTTCAAACCACATGCTTGGCAGCAGAACACCATGTTGGTGGGGCACCCCAGGTGTTTTGGATCTCCCTTTGTTCTAGGGACTCTGCAAAAATTAGCGGTTTTGCATCTGGTGATTATTTGCTGATTCTTGACTGATGCTGTCCCACTTGTTAGTAAACTGTTATTTTTTCACTTAAATTTACTTGTATTCATTCCTTATTAGTGAAAAGGAATTGGTTGAACTCAGAAAGGGAAGCAACACATTCCAAGTGTTCTCCTTCCAATTGTTTTAAATTGTTTTAGTGCCACTTCTACTGTGGTACTTCAAATACTCCAAAAAATGCTGCTCAAGTTTCCCAATAAAAGTAAATACAAGTAAGCCTATGAAAACCTGTATGCAGCTGACTTTTGCAGAGGACACAGGTTCCTTAAGCACCCTCATGTTTCTTTGCAGTCCAAAACACACACAGTGAAGGATGAATGACATAATTATTAGCATGATAGCAGCTTTGGAAGAAACACATGCTATTAAAGAGAATTAAAAAGTATGAATAGTATTCATCATGTCACCTAATTTAATCTGAACTCTTAGCCACTGGAGAGGTGATTTCTCTAACAATAAACAGCACTCACAGATAAAGAATATCTGGGTAACTAATAAGATTGATAAGACTTGGTAACATTCTGCTTATTTTTTAACAATATGCCAGCAGATTTCTTTTGAGCAGAAAGATGTATAAAAGTCTCTAAATTATCATTTATTAAAAGCGATATTTTATCTGAAAACCTGCAGCTGTTCTGACAAAGTGTTGCAAAGGCAGAACTTTAAACACTCCCAGAAAGAGGTAGTTTCTGTTTTTCCCTGTTGTTAGGTAATTTGTCACTGAATGAATATCTTTTGTCATTTCTGAAGCTTAACAGAGACTTGGAGATCAGTATATTGGGGCATATTAACTCACTCTTCACCTAGCACCACCCATTCCGGTACACCAACTGCTGATGACAGGCATGAAGAGGATTACCACTTAGAATACTTGTCACCACCTTGCTTTTTGTTGGGTTTTTCCCCCCCATTATCTGAAGGGGATTAGAAGAGTTTATACATTAGAAGAGTTTTGCTTATTGTTCCCTTTAGGATCACAGAATCTAGAATCACAGAATTTTCAGAATGACGAAAAAGCAGGGAGGATTTCCAGACTGACTAGAAATGAGTCAGTAAACCATTGATACATTAATAAAACATCTATCAACAGTTTTTATTTTAAATATTCTTAATTTAAATTGTAATCCAAAATTACTGACTTGGATGATCACTGATTAGGGACAGAAATGTCCGTAATTCAAAATGGGTGACAGGGATGCAGAAATGGCCCTTTCATCCCAACTTCAAAAAAACCCTCTGAATATATAATTTTGTTTTATGAATGTTCTGAGAGAAAGAGCAATTGGCACGTTGCACAAACTGCTTTTTCTTCTTCCTCAGTGACACCTCAAGTAAGATTCATGGGGACACATTTTTCCCTCCTTCCAGAAACAAATGAAGCATGAAACCTCCCTGGACCCAAATTTGAAAGACAAAAAATATACTTAGTCATATCCAAGCATCAAGACTTATGGAAAGCAAATTAATAATTTCTTATGTGTACTCAGGATACATGGGTCTTTCACAATATGTAGATTTAATTTTGGAAACAGAGGTGAAAATTCATTCTTAATTAACTAATGCTTAGGTAAATATCTGATCAGTGAACACTGCAAAACACAGCTTTTCTAACTACTTGGTAGAAAAACTTGTACAAATAGCATAATCCCTCACAGTGGACATCAGGTTATTTACCCTGTTAAAGAATAATTTCAGATAGGATGCTTTCTAGTTAATTAGTAGCTGGAGTAGCAATACCACTGCAAACACAGTGGTTCTTTTCAAAGAAGTAGACTTACTGTGCAGGTAAATAGTCAACTTAATCCTTAAATTGTAACATTAGTGTATTTGATCCCACAGTAGCTGATACAGAGCCTTTCCTTTTCAAATAAATTCTCAGTATAGATATTACATCAGAATTAAGGGGAACAGAGGTAATATTAATAATCATCCATATTGCATAGCTTCACTTATGCAAGCCTGCATTCTGGCAGAAAGTCTGTTGATAAGTGAGATGGGACCCTGACAGAGTCATTATTCCTATTTATTGAGTAGCAGACTAGTTATAAGAACAAAAGATCAATATTAATGGCTGGAACACAAGTTCAGCCTGACCCTGAACTGTACTTATTGAAGCAATGACATTTTACCTTTTTCTTTTGTTTGTTTGGTATTTTGTTTGTTTTTAAACAAGACAAATTTCTTGCTGCGGCAACACTTTCCAATTTAATAATATCTGCATAGCATATTAGATACTCTCTTAGAAAAAGTATATGTGGACTGCCAATTCAACAAATTCAAATGAAAAGTACCAAGTCCAGTGTATCTGCATTTCCTTTGTGATTTCATCTAGATATAACATACTTTTACTTCTGCCCTAGACTTTGTGCTAATAAGGATCATACATGTAATTGATTTTGGGTTTTTTTCTGCCAAACTGAGAAAGAAAATAAAATTTAAATTTACTGAATTTTTCTTGTTTGCCACAGCAAGAAGGAAGAAAAACTCTCAGAATACACTGCTGTTATACAAGGAAAGCATTAACAATCTGCTCATGCATTCTGCTGAAAGCTGAGCCATTCTTTTACAAGAAGAATCAAGGAAGTAAGTTTAAATTGACATGTATGCACTAGTTTTCACATGAATAAGAATATTCTTCTAAAGAAAAAAAGTGGAGCCAGAAACCTAGCATGTAAAATCTCCACCTTGTTTGTTTGTTTGTTTTGTTTTTTTCTTGCAGGCAAAGAGGAAGGAATCTTAACAGAACATGTAATAATTTCATTATAGGATGTCACACAACATTGAATTTAGAATCCTATGATCATAGAATATCCTAAGTTGGAATGGATACATTAAACACAAGAATTTAGAAGTGGTTTCTTTTTTTTCATTAAAAAAATACAAAAAAAATCACAGCTATGCGCATTCCTCGTGCATTTTTTTTTTTTTTTTTTTTTTGTTGGATTTTGTGTTTTTTGTTTGTTTGCTGTTTTTTTTGGGGGGGAGAAGCATTCCTTTTCAAATCAACAAAAAATTTATAACAAAAATGTATTTCATATAAGAATATTATTAGTGTTTGCAAAAATGACTGAAAAATGCTAGTACTAGAGTAAAGCAGGAAGATGTATTTTGGCCAAAAATCATCTGTTAGTCCTAATGACCTCTTTCTAAAGAGTTTCTTATTCTAATTCTTCAGAGGAATTTCTATGCAGCTAGTTCTGTTTGTATTTTGGTTAAGGCTCTATTGTGTTTCTTCAATTAGTCTTTCAAGAGTCAAATTATTTCATTCTGAGTTTGGTCCATCAGATTCCAGCTCATGAAACAGATTAATTTTGACTGAATTAAGACACATCCTCCTGAGAAATGAAGATGT
Organism: Urocynchramus pylzowi; assembly: GCA_013397555.1. Lineage (NCBI taxonomy): Eukaryota > Metazoa > Chordata > Aves > Passeriformes > Fringillidae > Urocynchramus > Urocynchramus pylzowi. Next base: position 211,299 of record VZRH01004269.1, read on the forward strand.
TATCAAATTTCATAAACTAGACTCTATGCATTCTTGAAGAAAATCTTTTTAATAGTAAAGAAAAAAAAATAGTAAAGAAAAAAAAATTTCTCAGCTCATAACAGATTATGTTAGAATTCTTGCTTATGACTTAATTATTGAGAACAGAATGTATGTTCATGGTATTTACGTAAATTAGACAAATCAGGCGGGTTTGCAATTTCAAGCAATGGTTTCCAACTGAAATAAATGCACAGAAACACAAGCTGTCACTGCAATGTACTTGCTCTGCAGATTAACAAACACATTTGTCTACCTTCTCTTGACAGCCAAGTATATCAACACCTTGTGAAAGAACTTTAACATTTCAAGTTCAAGAATCAGTACTTAAATTTAAATGAAATTTCCTTGATTTATGATGTTGATCAAGATTGGTAAGTACACAGGCAGAACTGCAAATAACTTTGATATGAATTACCTTATTCAAAAATAGTAAAAAATATCCTTAGTCTTGAGGACAACACTGCTTTCATTTTGCAGCGGATTATTTATAGCTCTTGGTGATGGAATCTCTTCCCAGACCAGGTTGAAGGGCTGAAGCCATCAGTCTATAAAAAAAAATTGCATATTTCTAAACCCTGCAGAGAAACATTAACTGACTGAAACTAGCATTAATGCAGTACTTTTCCTAATCAATTAGGCAAATCAAAAAAATATCCACTGAGATGACCCTGTGGAAGAAAAGTGATTCACAAACTTAAGCCCCACCATCTATCCTTTTTAAAAAAAGGGCTGAAAGTGGAGGCAGAAGGAAGATAACCATCTGTGTATGGGAACAATATATTCCTAAGTTACATATCTGTTTCTTCCAACAAAGTATTTCTCTCTCACATACAATACCCCATAGAATTACTGAATGATGTGCTTAAGAAGCAAAATGGAATAAAGTACATAATGCATTATGATACTGAACACATATGAAAACCTGTCCGAGATTTCATGGCTCAGTCATATGTAGAAAATAGGGGCTGAAAACTCAGGGAACATCCTAATGTTATTTTAATAACATAGGATGAGAAGAGAGAAGAATAATTCAAGCTATATTAAACTTCTGATAAAACAAGTCTTTTCACCTAAGATAATATTTGAACTAACATTTCTGTCATTGATATTTATCTCTTTAATTTCACCTGCAAATTCTGTATGTAATTAGAAGCATCCTATAAATCACAAATAAAAGCCATAAAGGTTACTAAGCAAAAATTGCTAAAGCAAGTTTCTTCACTTCCTATTTACCAGACTACACTTATTAAATCGAATAACATTAATTACCTTAGGATCCTTTATGTGTTTTGTATGATGCACTACATTTTTCTGGAAGTTTTTCCACAGATGTTAAAGAATTAACTCAATTAACTCAGTTTCAGAACTTAGCTTGAAACTATTAGAGAATATTTTTTTTAAAGTAGTTTTATTTCTAGAAAGGGGAATAATTAATTCTAATTTTTTGAGGATGGATTTGAACTTTTTAGGAGCACATAAATTAATTAAGGAAACTAAAGAATTAAAAAAGAGTTTCCACTCCCCTCACATATGAGTGAGAAAACTCATAAGCCATGTGTTCACATAAATTTGATTTCTTTTTCTTCCTTAATGTGCTATAGGCAGTTTTTAACAGCAAGAAATAACCCAGCACTTTTTACCAAATAAACACCAACTTGTTTAGAAGGTACTTGGAGCAGCACTGTCTCATTGAAACAGTACAAGTTTGGTTTCCAGAACATCATCCTGAGGACAGGAGCACCTACATAAGAAAGGTGATAAACTGTAAAATAGAGATCCTTTCTTTGAATGTCTGCTTTGAAGCTGGAGAGGGAGATTATCAGATGTATTATGACTGCAAATTCAAAACTAACTTAAACAGCTGTATGGCTGGAAGATCAGAACAGATTAAGTCTAGGCTAACAAGTACACTTACAATAAACAATAAGAAAAATACTCTATCTGATCCTATGATTCAGAATTTCAGATGGAAACCAATGAATTACAGTTGAATTTTTACTTGTGAGGCATATGAAAGCAAAAGTTTTCACTTTTGTAGGGATGACATAGTCTGTGCTCAGAAGGTGGCAGGTATATTTCCAGAACAAGCTAAAATGAACTGTTGGCCCAAGACTCAGCTGCATCAAGCAAGAACGAAAAATAAACTTCACACAAGTTTACTCAGCGGTGTGCATTTGCTGATCGACATTTCAGCTAACTGTTCAGATTCTGATAAGTGCATATAAAATCAATTTCCTCAGGTGGAAGTTTTGCTTTGATGGAACATTTAATCCTCCTCTGGGAAAAACAGTTTTCATTATTTGGAGCTTGCCTTTTATAACACAACAGCTTTCATCTGTTTGTGAAGCAACGGCAGTGGGAAGATGAAGAAGGAAGAAACTGTGCCCATCTCTGTGAATGAATTGTCTTTGGGCAGGGTACTGTTGGCCAAGCTCTGCCTTTCCTGAAACAGCACTCTTCACACATCTGTCTTTGGTTCCATTAATATAAGCATATGGGAGATTGCATTATGCCTGAGGACTGAATAGGCTTATCTGAATAATAATAACAATTTTGAAAGACTTAAGAATTTCTCACTTTGTACTGAATGACATGGTTTCTTGCATTTTTATCTTAAGAAAATGATATCCTTCTTAATCTTTTAAATAATAAGATATTTATGTCATGTTCTTACAGTTTATTTCACTTTAATGTATGTGACAAAAAGAGGAATAGGAAAATGTCACACCTATCTGAGCTGATCCCTTTACTTTTATTGACACCAATAATTATATTCTCTCTAAAGTTTTTTTTCTAACCTAACCCAGAGGAATCCATTACTATCATAAATAGAAAAGTACTTTTTTCCAATCCTCAGCTGGCCCTTTTCTGAACCTGTTACAGTTTGAATTTATGAAATATTTGATACACATCTTTACTCTGGTGCAAGCTCTTCTCTTCCTCTGGAAGTCTCTGACGTAAATATGCACCCAGTATTTCTTTATTCTGGCATCATCATGGAGACATAGTTACTCTATTTTTATTAAGTACAAGGGTTTTTTTCTCCTCTTCTGCAACTGCTCGCCAGTGATTCTGAACTTAAAGGAGTATCACTAACCCCTAAATTTGTGAGCTTGCTTTTACGGCACTGAGATTACTCTCTCTCTTTTTTTCCCTCTTACGCTTGAGGTCATCTATCGTTTCTATATGATATCTAATTGTACTCTGGAGTTTTAAGGCCTAAAGCTTTTTGCCATCAGAAATTTTCACAAACATTTGGTTATTTTTTTTTCTTTGAAATGCATTAAAATAGTGACAAAATTTAGTCTATCCATCACTGAGGAATTTCTCTGGTAAACATCTATAAAATGATATTTCCTCTAAGAACATAACATAAATATCTAGTAATATCAAGTTCTCAATCTACTCATTATTTTAAGTGGCATTGCAGCACATGATTTATTGAGGAAAATTTGTCATATCTGAAGTGAATTACCAGTGTCTATTTATTCTTTAATTGGGGATCTAAACAGAGACCTTTATGATTCCTTTATTTTCTTAATAAAACTGAATTGTCCCTTAGTCAGATATCTGTTTCCCATAATATTTTAGTAATTCTTTCCTTCAACACATGAGCTTCAAATGCCTTAAAAGAGGTTCTTTAAAAAAATCTGTATAATCAAAGAATATTCTCACAGGAATATGAAGGATGTTAGAAATACGTAACCTTAAATTTAATTTCTTTTTACTTTTGAATGAAAAACTTTACTTATGACCATGAAAATCTTATCTAGTTAATGATAATATTTTCCAAAGCCATAAATAAATATTTATTTAGCTAATAATTTGGCTTGTACTTCAATTCAGATATGATTAGTAAGAATGTCAAAGCATATGATTCAGGAAGATCAGTACTGTGGACTGGGATCTGCTACATATCTTGAATTATTTTAGGTATACAAATTTAGTGTGTGTAGGTGAGTTGCTCAGTTGTCAATATCTATTTCCTGCTACCAGTAAAGACTGCTGATATACCTCAGTAAACTGGATATTATCATGAGTGAACAGGATACGCTTTTTTGCCTTTCTGCATATTTACCATATTCACCACACTATTCTGAATCAATTTGCATTAATAATCGTCATTATAGAAAACAATTTCAACTGTTGTTCTGTTTTTTGATCAGCAGCAGAGTATTTATGATAGTAGTGTTATAGCTACTGCCTTCTACATAAGCCTTGAATATTATTATACACAAGTCAGTTTTTCCTATGGGCTTTTACCACCATCATCTAGTAAGAATTACAAATTTGGGAAAATATGAGTATTGAAAAACTCACTATCTCTGTCAGTCTACTTACATTTTGTGAGTGTATGTAAAGACTCTAATAAATGTAGAATTTATCTGGTGAATGAAATGCACCACATTGAAAATACTTATTTTCCATTCACTTGCCTCTACAATGTTTTTAACCACTATATTAGTAACATACCAGTTTAAATAAAAACCAGATAGATTTTAGTTATACTATACTTTGCTAAGCCATTAAATCTAAAACTGAGACGGTGTCAAAAGCTCAACTGTAAAGAATATTACAGAGAAAGAAGTGTATTATTTGATTTCATACTTGAATTTTGGTGTAGATTAAGTCATTAGGTTGTAAATTTTACTACTACATAACAGCAAAAGTTAGTTCTGGCCATTGTGTAAAAGAAAAAGCAAATTGCATTGAATTTCTGCAGTCCTCATGTCTGGATAACACTGTAGAATTATATTGATATTCTTAAACATGCCCTCATGTCTCAGAACCATCTAATAGAAGAATGCATCCCAGTGAGCTTCCATTAAAAAATCAATCAATCAATCAATCAATCAATCAATCAATCATTATTGAATAATGAAGAAAAGGAGACAGTGCACCACTGTCAGCCAACAGCATTAACTCTATTTGTCAGTGGTATCCAACAGTTAATATTATTTTGCACAGAAGCAAAGTCATACAAGCCTAAAATGACTTACCATCAAACAGGAGCTCTCAACAGCAAAACATTCTGCCTACCACAATTTCTCCACTATTCTTTTGCCCAGACGATAGTTGCTTTCTTAGGACAAATCTGATAGGTAGTTGGAAGGAGGAGTGCAGATGAGGAGAACAAGGACGAAGCTCAAGAAAACGTCTAAACAGATCCTAATTGTGAAGTGAGTAATAATAACATAATAATGCACATCTTACATGCTAGGTAGAAGCTAATGCAGTTTTCCTAAATGGCAAAGGAGTGCACCAAAAAAGTTGACTGATCAGATGAATTCTGATAACAGATTGTCTGAAGCTTATTCACAGATAGTTCTCCCTCCCTTCCTCCCTCCCT
>VZRH01004270.1:0-36214 GCA_013397555.1 Urocynchramus pylzowi
GGGGGGCTGCGGCGGATCTTCTCCGGGCTCCTGGGGAGCGGCTGGGCCGCGCCGCCCGCCCGAGCCCTCCGCCAGGGTGAGTCCGCAGGGGGCTCTGCACGGCCCCGAGCCCCGTTGCCTCGTCGCTGTCCTTGAGAGATGGTTGCGGTCACTGTAATTTGCCCGCTCCTCCCGCCCCCTCCCAAATGCTACTTCTTTCAGGCTGTATGGGCCTCATTGTAGCTTCCCGTCTCTTTTTTTCTTTTGCAGTCGTGGAGGTGACTGAAGGCAACACGACTACAGTAAGTCCCTGCACCTCTTTTCCTTGGTAGCTGCCTCTGCCGTGGCTTCTCCCTCTTTCAGCCATGTGTGTGTCCGTGCCCTACCCCACAATAAGTGAAGGAAAAAAGGGGACGCTTTTCTGCTTGAAAAAAAGTGCTTCACACTCTCAGGGTGTGAAGGCAGAGCCAGGATAGGAATTCGCTGCGAGTGCAGGTAAGCAGTGGAGGGTTTGGCTGCTGAAGGAGACAGGATTGTCACCCTGTTGCTGGTGACAGGTACCTGCGGTCAGAGCCACTCATGAGCACCAAAGCCCTCGCTGCAGCCCGGCTAAAGTCGGAATCCCTGACCAGAGGCATTCAGGATCTGAAACGCTGGAGGCCATTCTTCAGACGGGTTCGTTTCCTAAACTGGTGCCATCGTCTTGAATATGGACAGGCACAAGAGAGGACTGCCAGTGCTTTGTCGCCTCATGCCGCGCTGGCAGTGCCATGTGGCATTGCAGGACATGTCTGTACCGCCTATATGCCACACGTGCCTTTGATCTGTGCTGTGTTTCTTAACGGCAGCATGTGCCATACTGACTTCAGGTGATACAAAGCTTTCATATTATAACACATGTGGTAAAAAAACCCAAAATTAAGTGGAAGGGGTGGAAAGGAAGACCTTAAATACTAAAGGAAAACTGCTCCTGAAAATGAAACAGAAGTTATGAAGTAATCGATAAAGAAGAAGAGCATCTTCTTAGCTACAGTTTAAGGCAGGAAGGAAAAGATTAAAGCAGTAGAATTAGAACTTTGCATAGTTAGCACCATCTAATGTATTATACTTCTATCAAGAGAATTGTCATTTTTTAGAAGCACTGAAATTACTGAAGGGGAAAGGAGATTGCATTATTCTGCTTGCATTGCATATGGCAGTAGCACTTGGCTGGAGAGAGATAACACAGCTATCTTGATATTGATATATATATATGTACATAAGATGAGGAGAGTGAAGGAGGAATTTGGGAATAGCTAGCACTTAAATGTTAATCTATATATACATTAATAATAAGAAGGTGATAGACTATTTTGCTTCCTAATGGAAGAAAAAACCTTCTTGTTCATGCCTTTGAAAATCTTAAGTATTTTTGTCAGAAATATATTTTGTTGAATGTTTTGTTGTATTTATGTTAGTGGACATTGTCATGTCTGAAACCTGCATGGAGCAGATAACTTACTCTATTTGATATTACATATCAAAAATATATGGCAGTTAGCTAGATGTCATAAGACTGTCAACAAAAAATAAGTTTAAGTTGTGACAGTAGGTATGATGGAAAGTATTTGTTTCTTGCCTTCAAGTGCCAAACTACTGAACTTTGCCCAGAAACCTGAAGAGAAGAACTTGCAAGTGTGACCTGAGGTTGTTTTAACCAAAACAAGAGGGGAGTGTGCACATCAACAAAACACACTCAAGTGTATTGCTGTATTTCGCACTCAATCAGTTTCAAAGGGGATGTAAATTATATTCTCAAAAGGCCAAAACATTAACTCAGGCCTGAAGTAGAAAAAGTAAGCATTACATTAGCAGAGCCCTTTATTAAAATAACTCTTCCAGGAGATCTGGATATATTTGCTATGTAATATCCCAGCATCAGTCTGGAATCCATCAGTGCCTTTATATGAGGAAAATGTTGTCAAAAATGATGTAAATTGACAAACCAAAGGGCTGATATGTTTCTCAGTGTATCCATTGGTCACTCCATTTATCCTGCCAATTCTACATCAGTCTTCCCTGAATCCATATTTCCCTGCTCATCTTCCTGTGTCCTTGTTTTTATTCAGTATTGAAGTAAGTGTTTGATGTGAACCACTTAATAAATCCCAGAGAAATACTGATTTCATCAGCATACTGAGAATTTAGAGCCCCTACACTTCCTCTTAGATGTTTAACAGAAAAATAGCAACTAAGTGGATTAACAGTATAGAATTCCTCAGCAGCTGGGAAATAATTGCCAAAACTTGTACAGTGAAATTTATCTCAAGAAAAAAATGATCTTGGTGTAGCATTCTGAATCTTTATTTCCAAGATGGAATTACAGTCATAGTACAGTCTGAAGCCAGACTGGCAAGAATCAAGACTAGATACACAGGCTTCTCTGAAAATAACTTTACTGATTAATAGAAAATTAGGTACTGGCCTACATCTTATATTCATAGTTAAGTATTTGTTTTCGTAAAACTGGCTGTTGTACTTGTCGAGGGAGGAATCTTACTTAAAAATTGAAAATTCTGAGGTACTGAGATGCTTAAACTACAAATAATTCACCTGTTTCTATTTTATCATCAGAAAGGCAGAAATCTGGCATGTGAAATAGTTGTGTGAGTTCAGCTGGATGCCAGCTTTCCATGCACACTTACAGGAAAGGCCATGCTTTTCTCTTCCCAGGTGTTCAGGCACAGAACCTGATGGTTTCTTAAAAGTAACCTTGTATTCCACCCAGGTTTTCTTTTCAAACTCTGGTGCTTGTACTCTTTGAGGCTGACAGTTGGTATTCCAAATCGGCTTTTAATCTTAATTTGACCAGAGGAAACTCCAAAATATCTTGGAGAAAAAAAATAGTTTAGTTTTATTGTCTCTTCTGTTCATTTGGGTGCAGTTTGAGATAGCTCCTGTTTCCATTAGTAAGTCCTCCAAAAATAAAAAGAAGACAAGTGCACACATAGATAGACTTTGTATTTCTAACACATCTACGATTAGGAAACAAATTTGTCAAGTTCTTCCTTTACACACCTCATACATCTCTTTGCATGTTACTTGTGAGAAAATTTGAGTATTAGATGTCACCACTTTATAGCAATGTGGAAAACATAATTTTATAATCTTATAAAAGAATTGTTCAGAGAATTAAACTGGATAAACTATCAGTATTATAAAATAAATCCACAAGCCCCACAGACATTTCCTAACTATCCTTTCTTAAATTTAAATTTTCTCAGAGTTTTCCCTGCTGGTGATTTATAATCCAGCAAACCCCTATATGTTTAATAGCTATAACATGCATCTGCTATTCTGTGACATTCTCATATTCCCAGAAAAAAAAGTTATTTTGAAGCTTTTGGCTAAAGGGCCTCTACATTTTCAAGGCATGGTGGTTTAAAAGAGTACTGGAATTCAGATGAATATGAGACCTGCACACTGACTGTCAACTAGTTTACATTTAGAAAAGCATACACACAAATTTGCCAAAGGGTTTTCTACGCACTTTGAATTTTTCCTTCTCCCCATAGTCTGTGGCATAAGCATACCAAAGGGCTTGTTACATCTTTACAAAAGTGAGTTGAATATGCAGATACTGTTCCCCTTACATCCTCACAGAACTGGTCAACATACTGTGGACTTGATGAAAAGCATTCCTTGAGTCACAGGTGTAGGTAGAGCTGTAAGCTGTGCCTGATCATTGCATGCTTTGAATTGTTTCCTAGATTGAAGGGAGAATTATAGAAGAAGCTGAAGCACCACCTCCTCCAAACCCCTCTGGCCAGTGTCCCATCTGTCGCTGGAACCTGAAGCATAAGTACGATTATGTGGTAAGTTTAATGAGGGAGCTCCCCCAGCCCTCATCACTAGACAAGTATTGCTCTCAGATCTACATACCCCACAAACTACTCCTCTTGTGTTTTCCTGGGTGTAGTAAAAATACTTAACTCCAGCTCTGCTTCTCTTGTGTGCAGCAAGAGCCTCCTACACAGTAATTGTCTGCCTTGGCTGATGATATTCCTGGGAAAAAGGATGAGCTTGTATCAAATAGATTTGGATTTACTCACATGGCCATCTGATCTGAAAAGGCTGTATAGCTCTTCTGTGCCCAGCTGCCTTTCACCATTGCACTTCCCAGAGAATCAAACTGGAATGTAGCATTTAGTCAGTGGATACAGGCCTAGCTCCAGAGAGGCCTGAAGGCTTGACTGGGTCACTTTTATGACATCAAGCACTACAATTTCTCATTTGTCACTGTTCATTAAGTTAGTAGCTGTTTCATACAGCTTTTAAAACTCTTTATGAGTGTGAAGGAGCATACATTTTTACTTACCTTGCAAGAGAAAAAACAGGTTTTATTCAAGCGTTTTGCAGGAAATGCTAATGAGAAGTTTATTAATTAATGAGGGGATAACTAACACTAAACCTAGAATATGGGAAGGAAATCCTGTAGAGCTTTAAAACAAAAGCACAACAGTCACGAACACTTCAGAATAAGAAGCATGATATAGCAGATGCAGAATGTAACTTTACAAGAGGTCACTCAGACACAGAGTTTACAAAAGGACTAAATTACCTCCTTGCATGCTTAAAACCCAGCACTGGAATTAGAAAAGAAGAAAAACAGACAGGAACACGCTGTTACTAAGATAAGGCAACAGAAAACTCAGAATAAGTTAATGTCAATAGGATTAGAGAGGGGGATACAAATACATTGGAGAAAAAGAAATGTTTGTGAGAAAGTCCATTATTGAGAGGAGAAGGGGACTGAAAGCCACTTTGGTTGCAAAATGACTTTGCTGCTTTGTGTAGTCCTAATGCACACATGCAAAGGAAAAATTATGTTTTAGTATTTGTATATTGATGGCAATCTGCAAATGTAAAACAACAGGAAAAAACAAATACAGAAATAACTTAAGCATTGAATTAGGTACAGACCAGCAGGCCTGTATTGCATGTTGCCTTAAGGTCTTGAATGAATTAGCTAACAAATACATTACTTCACTCACAGGATTTTTTTAAAGCATAAAAAAAATTCCTAGGGAATCACCAAATAGTTTGAAAACTGCAAGTGACATACTAAGTAGATAAGACAGGAAGGAGAATGATGCTGATGATTACTGATTAGTAAATAAAACATTGCAAATTCCAAATAAAAGGTGTCAGCTAGAAGTAAAAGCAAATAACCTGTTGGATAGGACTAATTAAGACTCATGAATTATGAAGAATATGAATACAGTAATGGTACCAGACAAAATACTTGCAGTTACTCCAGGTGACTGAAACAATGGATGTGAGGTGTAAATGAAATATGTTTAGTGTCTTTCAAAGCCTGTGTTGCAGAAAAGGAGGCATTTAAAATCTGATGTTGTTAGTGATTCTTACTCAGACTGGTGTAATATTAAACAGTGAAGTAAGTTGGGGGCAGGGGAGTATTTGCTGTTTTCTGGCCTGGTTTCTCAACATGTGGGAAACCTGGAAATACAATGAATTTGCAGATCATAATAAATTAGATGAAATGACAAATACCATTAAGTTTTGTAAAGTACTACAAAACCGGCTCATTCTGTTTTGTGTGGCCCATGTTCGAATGCAGAGATTCCTTGCAATTCTTTTTCATGGTTGCTGAATTGTGTAGTGATCAAAACCAACTTGTTATTTACTCTGGAAAATACTCTTTCAAGGTTCATATCATTTTATATGGCTTACAAATGCAAGACGTAAACAGCATCATTAAACTCAGTAATTCTAGAGATTTGCAGAAAGCATTCCATGAGTCACACATTAACAACCCTTGAGAAACTATAAACTGATGTTCAGGGATGAAATAAGTTATGGCAGTGGATTACATCTTGGAAATATATATGTAGACTTACATAGATTCAGTTCCTGCTGCTGTGTGTGGTAGAAGACTCCACTGAGTATCTGGAGAGAGAATGCCATGAAGAACCAGAGAAGTTTTAGACAATGTGATTCTGTAGAGTCTGAGTTCCAGGATTAGAAATTGGTCACAACAGACAGTGTGAAACATGGGTTCTACATGTGTTTGTAGGGTGAACTAAGTTATGAGTTTTCTTCCACACTTCACTTTGATTCTTAGATCCTGATTTCTGCTATGCATTAAGGAGGCAAGAGAAAACTAAATGAAGTGAAGTGACTTTCTGCAGCCAGTCTTGAGAGTCATTGCTAAAATAATTTCTTATCTAAGGTAAGAAATTGTGGTGCTGAGAGGCAGTCTGTGAATGTGTCCATCTCAGCTGTCACATAGATTTTGAATGCATGTGCATCTAGTGTGTATATATCCAGTGCTCCTTCTGGACAAAGAGCTAAAGAGAGCACTGTGGACTGTTATTTTGAAATTGTGGACTTTTCTTACCTCATATTTAGAAGCATCCCTCTGTGGGGCTGATTAGAACTAGGAGAAATTTGAGTTCTGGAGTAGACCACTTCTCTGCTTGTCCCTTATGTTTTTGAATGCTTTGTACTAGTTGCATATTTTCAGGATTTTCAAATGTTAAAATCTCTCTTTTCTGCACTAAAGTGAATAAAAGGTGAATAAAAATCTCCCTTTTCTGCACTAAAGTACTCTCTGCTATTTTATTCTCTGCTGCAGCTGTGGTGAGCAGCAGAATCTTGAGATGCTTAAGTAGTGAAGTGCAGGCATTTAACTCTGTGGGCAATTAAACAGTGGGACATTTTTCTCAATGATGGTTAATTGTCCTAAATGCCTGTAAATTGAGAGCAGCTATTTTTGTTAACATACAGCTTAGTTCATACAGCATAACCTATAAGATGAGCTTGGTGAGAGATTGAAATAGATGGTGGTTCCTCTTTGAGATTGATAAGCTGAGATCAGTCTGTTGCACAGAAAGGAAAGTGTGAGCTTTTTTGCTTGGGACGCTTGTAATTGGACTGAATGAGGCACTATGAAAAGGGAAGTGTTGAATTAGCCCCTGAGGGAGTTGAGTAATATGACCTCACAGGACTTTCCTTTTGTCATGTGCAACTAGCACAGTCTAAAGTAGTGGCATAATGAGTTACTCTGGCTGTCAGAGAACTGGGGGACCAGCGTCTCCAAAGTCATTAATCAATTGAACAGGCATTGTGAGCCCTAGCAGGTCATGATTCCAACCTGCCTCAGCTGTGGTGTAGAGGGTTGCAGTTGTCTTTCCCAGTTCAATCCTGATCCTCTGCTGTGGCTCAGGATAACAGAGCTTAATATATAAATTCCCACAGTTTGTGGTCTGCCTGTGTCTGTCTGTCCAGTGAAACTGAAATCTCAGCTGATTTTTTTCATATCCATCAGAGATAAAAAAATTATTTTGATCATTGTACGGATGCAACTGGATTGAAACCTGCAATTCTTTTACAAAATGCATGGAGAATGGTGTACAGCTCCCAGGAATAAGGGAGAAAGGAAAAACTAGACTCTTGTATAACAGGAAATAATGACTGGCAGACTTGTCTGATACAGCCCAGTAGTAGTTTGGCTGCACAGATACAACTGTTCTTGTGGTGTATGAAAGTTTTAATGAATCACGTGTCAGTCAAGGATGCTGCTTTTCAATAAAATGCAGGTGCCTCTGCATTTTGGTTACCATCTGTTCACAAGAATATGTGGTACATAGTGCTCCATCTAGCAAGTTTGTCCAGCCCTTTTAGAAGTGGAGGCTAAACTTGTTTTTCATTTTCCCCCCTTATCCACTTCAAACATCATTAGTTTGAGTAGGCAGTAAATATGTCATCTTGCTTTGGCAACAGTTAAGGGAAACCGAACTGCAAACTTTGCCTATTAGCCCTGGATTAATTCAGTCCAAGTTGTTTTCATCAAATGCTGCAGATTACAGGGGTGGGAATCTGGGTCCAGCCTCATGGGAGCTGTCCAGTGATTAAAGCAAATCAGTGGTTACAGGCTTGGCTGTCCACTAGCACAAAATGTGAATTTCATGGAACATGACGGCACCATGAGAACTTGCCAGACATATTTTTTAATTTGACCGCTCCATGTACTTGTTCACTTCCCTCCCCAGCTGCCCCATGAAGTTGGCTGTACCTGTCTGCTTTGTCCCAGTGGTAAGATACATCTGTGTGAATACTCTGGGAGAGGCACCTGGCCTGTTAACTGTGGGGAATCTTCAGAAATGGACAAACCTTTGGTCAAATGTGCAGCATTTTAAGCCAAACAGCGTGACTGTGATTTGGATTTGTAGCAGCTGGGACATGACTGATGATTTCAGTGAAGAAATGACTGCCACACCAGGGTGTTGGTCAGTTGGTGACACTGTTGGTCAGAGATGATAACAGAGAACAGATTCTCTTGATTTTTTTCCCCCACAGGGAGAAAAAAAATATTATCTCCATTTGCTTCCCACCACCCCCCTTTGCATGGAAACACTTGATAACAAGCTTGTGACTCCATGAGGTGTGGTGGTAATATGAGAAATCACTTGGACCACACACACACCCTTTACAAGAGTGTGTGGCCTACTTAGGCTTTCATGGCTGCAAAGATTGAAACTGCCTCAAATATGCCATCAGCTCTCTTCTTCCTATTCTCCACAGAGTAATGCAGCAGGCTAGTAGCAAAGACTTGCAAGTTTTTCTCTTTCTAGGCACTTTCGAGTTGAACAGTCCTTTTTTACTTAGGGAGGTGTTATGTGCTAGATGGCAGATTGAGTTGTTGGTGATTTGAAGATCCAGACAGCTAAAGAAGAGGAAAAAGGGGGATAGAGTCCTGCTCTGGTTTCCTGAATCCAATCCAGTGTATTTCAGGAGCAGTCAAAAGTCAATGCCCTTGGACATTTTGGTTGGCCTCCATCCAGTTTCTACTAGTGCAGCTGGCACCATCTGGCGCCCCGGTTACTGTTCTCCTTGGTAGGGCCATGTTTTAGCTGGGCTGAGGGATACTCTGCTTCCCTTTAAGCATGGATGGCCTCCCAGGAGCCTGCTGCTAGTTAGTCAGATAGGCTTTTCTTGTTCTTTGGATCCAGCATCATTCTGTAGGGTGCCTGCTAAGTAATTTTAATAAGTGAGATATAGCAGTCAGTGTCTAAATGTCAGTGGGCCTCCATGGCATGCCATGTTTTCAAAGGAGCTAGATCTGAAAATCAGTCTGAACGTGTTCATTGTAGACAAGTGGATGCAGAAAGAAAGCCAATTATGGGAAGAGGGAAAATGTGTGTCATGATGATATTANAAAACAAACCACGAAACCCCCAAACAAATAAAAACCCTCAACATTTTGTTTATAACGCTTGTAACCAGCATTTTGTCCCAGGTGACTGGAATCCATTTTTAAAAAGGGGTAGGAAGGAGGAACTTGGGAGCTACTGACCTATCTGCCTCACCTATGTACCTAGGAAGATCATGGAACATCCCCCTAGAAGCTGTGCTAAGGCACATGGATGACAGGGAGAAGATTTGATATTGCCAACAAGGCTTCACCAAGGGCAAGTCCTGCCTGACCAGCACAGTGGCCTTCAATGATGGAGTGACTCCATCACTGAACAAGGGAAGGGCTTCAGATGTCATTTATCTGGGCTTCTGTAAAGCCTTTGACATGGTCCCCACTATGTCTTCCTTTCTACATTGAGATAGACTCAATGGCTGGACTGTTAGATGCATAAGGAGTTGGTTGGATAGTCACATCCAAAGAGTAGTGGTCAGCTGCTCAGAGTCTGATAGACATCAGTGACAAGTGGTGTACCTCAGGGGTCCTTACTGGGACCAGTTCTATTTAGTACCTTCATTAATGACATAGACAGAGGGATTGAGTGCACCTTCGTTAGGTTTGCAGATGTCACAACTGAGGGGTGGGGTGCCATGCAGCGGAAGCTGGACAAGTTCAGGAAGTGGGCCTGTGGGAATTTCATGCAGTTTAACAAGAGAATGCACAAAGTGCTGCACCTGGGTCAGTGCAGCCCCTGGTATCAGGACAGGCTGAGAATGAACAGATGGAGTGCAGCCGTGGGAAGGACTTGAGGGTGCTGCTGGATGAGAGGCTGGACATGACCCAGCAATGTGCACTCACAGGCTAGAAACCCAGTTCTGTCCTGAGCTGCATCAAAGAAAGAGTGCCCAGCAGGGCAAGGGAGGGGTTGAACTCAATGATTTTTAAGGTCCCTTCCAATCCAAACCATTCTACGATTCTATGACAGCATCTGTCAGAATCCATCATTACCAGAAGAGCATCCTAAATTCCAGCAGCCCCCTTTAGAGCAGAGCTGGTCTTGTGCAGTGGGGGTGGGTGAATAATTTCTAGTTAGCTGGATTTCTGAATATTCACTTTATATTCACTTGTGATTATTTGCTTTTGCAAGGCCAGTAAATGAAGGTAAGAATGCTCCAGGGAGCTCTTTGTGGAACAGTGAGGGTGGGGGGTAGGAGCAGGTCTGTGAATCTGTGAACTGGCAGTCAGGATCACCCAACATGAAAAGCAACAAGTACTCTTTGTTCTTGCCTGGTGCCCTGGCCGAGGGGTGCAAGGTTCTGCCATGCCTCGTTCGAACCCGCACTGTCCGGACGCTTGCGGCTGGTCCCCTCAGCCTGCAGGCAGCCTCTGCACGGTCCTGCTGCCTCAACTCGGAGCATACTTACAACAGCCGTGGAGAAGTGAACTCTCAAACAGCAACAAGTCTGTTGAAGGGGAAAAAACAAGTGGGAAGTCTCTGGAGGCCATTTGGGCCAACTTATGCTTGATGTCAGGATGTCAAGAATGCCTGCTTATATTGGCCTGAGGGGTATCTTTGCACTGGTGTTATGTGTGGAAATGGAGAGCGTGGATCTGAATCCTGGGTTGTTGTACTGTGTACAGTTAATGGGACACTTGTGCAACAGCTGTTGCTGCTGTGTTTAAAAATTTGTCATTCCAGCCCTGTGATACTATCTGATCCTAGAGATCCCTATAATTTTGTTTTTATTAAAAAGGCTGCTTTACATTTCTAGGGTTTTTAATTGTAAAGGTCAACAGCCGTGTAGTCTAAATGGTTCTTGAATCACAGACAAGCCCTTAGCATGTTTAAAGTGCTCCTTTTGTCCACCATGACTGTCACAGCCCCACCTAATGCACGCACAGTTGAAGGACTGAGTGCAGCAATTTATCCTATTAGTCCTTTCTCATCAGCACATATTCTTTTCTTACATAAAGCTTCCTCATGCAACATCTTGGACCGTTTCCCTGCTCTCCACCCCTCTGGAGAGACCTGAGGGAAGCTCCATCATGGGAAACTAGATAAAAAAGTTTGAGGAGTAGATAGCAGAGAACAGTCCTGCTCTGAGGGAGCAAGGAAGGAGTCAGAGGTGATCTAACATATCTGTGAACTTTAGGACAGCAGCTGTGATGGCATTTCAAGTTGTGTAAACAATATCCATCTGTAGGTCTTGTGTAACTCTGAGTACCTAGGACACATTATCTTAGCAAGAATCTTGGAGCAAGTAGTGAAACAGTGAAGGAGCAGGGATTGCAGCTGATATCATGTGTTTACACTAGTGAAGTCAGGGGAAGACTCAAACCATCTGAGTGACCTTACTAAGCTAAACTGGCAGGCAGTGACAGCAAGCAAAAGCCACTTGTTGCCAAGCTGCAGACAAAATGCGTAGGGAGGAATCATTGTTTGTTTTACATTGTTTTGAGTTCTGTACACAACACAAGGCTCAGCACAACACCTGCAGTCACAGCAGTGAAGATAGCTGGGGCACTGATGGTTTTGCCCTTCTCTCTCCCTCAGGATGTCTTGCTGCTGAGTCAGTTTATCCGTTCAGATGGAGGGATGCTACCACGAAGGGTCACAGGCCTCTGCTTGGAGGAGCACAAGAAGGTTGCTGTCTGTGTGCAGATGGCTCACCGTGCAGGTACATAACTCTGCCAGAGATAACCCCTGACTGTAGGGTACCTACTGAGCCCCTTGAGAGGGGTCTCTTGCCCAGTTGGTATAGATCAGTGAGATGTCATTGTCCAGTCACCCAGCAAACTTGTTACGGTCCAACTGCTGGGACAGGGTGATGGAACAGAGACTACCTGTTCTGCTTTCTGTGTTCTGAGTCCTGCCTTGACAGCAGACATTCATCCCTGTAGAGGAGACAAGCGTTGCAGAAAGATCTAGGAAGTGGCTCAGTCTCCAGTAACTAATGATTAAACACCTGTTTCTGAAATTACTTGATTTACCTAAGCTTGACCTACCCCATTAGTAATGTGCAACTCTGCCATCTGCCATGTGATGACTTTTTTACATTTCCCTGGGAGTGGGACTCAGGTTGACACAGTCAAGAGTATTGTGCTGATCTTTATGCATGGTACCTGAGTTGTATCCAAGTTAAATGGACTGAGAATTTTAATAGTCAGATTTTCCATCCTGGAGATGGAATCTGATTCGACACCAGTGCCCTGTGTTCTCTGTAAAAGTCTCTGTGATGAGCCCAAGTGAGAGTGTCTTTGATGTATATTTCCTCCCTATACCCAGCACAACTTCCCAGCTTCTCTGGCTGGGGTGAAGGTTCAGTAGTGACTGAAGATAAAATATACTTTCTACAGTACTTGAGCTTTCGTTGTGCTGTTGCCTGGCTTATGGGGTGTAATATGACTTCTGAATGCAATAGAAGCAAAGAGACACCGCAAAATGTTCTCACATCTTTTTCTGTTTCAGGTTTGTTGCCAAACCACAGGCCTCCACTTCCTGAAGGGCATATTCCCAAGAAACCCAAGCTGAACAGGTGAATAGTCTTGTCTTTCCACATTTCTCTTACTCAGGAATAAATTGGAAAGGGAAAAGCAGTTGCTTACAACTGGGTGAGAAATGCCTCAGGCAGCAAGGTTCATAAAGAGTACTCATCATTTTGGAGAAGATCTGTCATGATACTCTCTTGGCAGTCTTTTAAGGACAAGTCATATCTCATATAAACCATTCATTCACACAAGATTAAAACTGCCACACATGTTAGAGTCTGCCTGCCCTTCCTCAGCTGCGCTCACCTCCTCATCACTAACAATCAGTAAGGCATTCACAGGAGGATGCCACAGATGGAGTCACAGCACCACAGAGTAGCTGAGGTTGGAAGAGGCTTCTGAAGATTGTCTAGTCCAAGCTCCCTTCTTAAGCAGAGTCACCTGGAGCAGCTTACTCAGAACTATGTCCAGCCAGGTTTTGAGTATATCCAAGAACAGGCCTTCCCCAGATTCTTCTGAGGGCAGCTTGTTCCAGAGAATCAGCCTCATACAAGACAGTGTTTCTTACCTTCAGACAGAATTTCTTGTTTAATTTGTGCCCACTGCCTCTTGTCCTGTCACTGAGCACCAGTGACTGGGGAGAGCCCGCCCCTCTCTTCTTTACACCCTCCCTTCAGGTACTTACAAACATTGGTAAGACCTCACTGAACCTTCTTTTCTCCAGGCTGAGCAGTCCCATCTCTCTTAGCCTTTTTAGCCCCCAACAGCAGGAGGGTGCCCTGGCAGTGATACCAGCAGTGAGGAGGGCAGGCTGAGCAGCCAGCAGGGGCCCATCNTCCAGAGAATCAGCCTCATACAAGACAGTGTTTCTTACCTTCAGACAGAATTTCTTGTTTAATTTGTGCCCACTGCCTCTTGTCCTGTCACTGAGCACCAGTGACTGGGGAGAGCCCGCCCCTCTCTTCTTTACACCCTCCCTTCAGGTACTTACAAACATTGGTAAGACCTCACTGAACCTTCTTTTCTCCAGGCTGAGCAGTCCCATCTCTCTTAGCCTTTTTAGCCCCCAACAGCAGGAGGGTGCCCTGGCAGTGATACCAGCAGTGAGGAGGGCAGGCTGAGCAGCCAGCAGGGGCCCATCACAGGCCTGTTACCTTCTGCCCCATCCCAGTTCCTCCAGTCAGTGATTCGCCCTCTGCCTGCTCTTCCCCCTCCCCAACCCAAATGGCCTCTGGCCTTTGGTGGGCAAAGGGAAAGCCTGCAGCCACCTCCTGCTCTGTGCTGGGCGCTTGGAGGTGCTAATCCCCTGTTTATAACCTCACACTTTGTTTCCATGGGGATGTCAGAGCAGTGTATGAGCCTCGCATTAGCAAACCGTGGGGTTACCAGAGGCCAGGGGGCTGTCGCTGGGAGAGCTTAGACTGCAAGGCTGAGGATGGCTGGAGACTCCTGCATTTCAGGTCTGACTCTACTGTGGAGATTTGAGAGAGGCTCCTGGAAATGCTGGCAGGCTGCATAATGGGTATCAGTGAGGGTCACATTAGAGGACTCTACGTTTGATGCAGCCCTGTAGCCATCAGATACTTCAACTGTAATAACTTCTTCCTTGTGTCTTACAAGTCTTGAGGATTCTTTAGTATCTGTGTCTTATCTGGCAGCTGTAGGGTGGAGCATATTATCTTGTTAGCATTCACATTGCAACCCTGAGTAGCAGGTTGAGACTGGAAATGGTATATGCAGTATCTTGCTGGAATCACACCACGACTCCAGATCTGATGCCCTGACTCTTACAAATTGTTCTATAGACCTTTAGTAAGAACAAAGATTGAATGCCTCCAGATACATTCTACATGCAAGTAGGTGTGCTACTCCTCCAAATTAATTAAATTGGAGATTACTGCATTGCTAGCCCCTCCCTACACTACCCTTTTCTCTTCCCAAAGAGGGAATGTAGTTTAGAAAAAGAGGTCAGAGCTGTTTGCTGGCGATATGAAGTAGCATTGAAAAGTAGTCAGACTTTGGGGTCTGAGTGGAGACAAGAGAATAAGATCTATAAATGGGATTGAAAGTTTTGGTGGTGGGGCTGACACTACACACATGAGTCCCAAGAGCTAGGATAAAGTGCAGGAGTACTTTGGGAGTGTTCTCCTGGTCCCTCATGATACTGTCTCATCAGCCTGTTGGAATGGGAGAGCTCTGTGTGTTGAAGCCTTGCAAAACCTTGGCCATTCTGTAAGAATTTTGGCCATGTGAACCCCCACCTGTACTTCCCTCGTTGCTCTCTGGAGCAGTAGCTGGCATGGCATAAGGCAGGAGTTACAAATTGCTTCCTTCCTCTAGCCTGAAGTGCACCCACATGCTGAATGACTGAAGTCATTTAGCTGGTACTTATTTTGGGAATGAAGCCAGAACTCTTATCAGAAGTTTCCCACATAAATGACTTGTCCAAGCTTACCTTGTCTTTGCCTCTGTACTTGTTTCCAAAGCTTCCTGCAAGTCTGCAGTAACTTGGGAAGCACTCAATCTGTGGTGCTGCCAAATGCAAGTGAACTGACAGGGGAGAAAAGGGGCAGAAGTGGGCTTGAACTTTGGAGTCAAACAAGCTCCCTTGTTCAATGCCATCAGAACATGTCTGCATCATCCTCTAAACATGTAATATCAGGACTATTCACCTGACTTAGCTTGTTCCTTCATTGTGTTTATGTCGACTGGATTTTTAACTGCCAGTTCAAGACAACAGGATCTAAAGAGAGCCTATTATAGCAGGTAGTGCATTACACAGTTAAGTGATGCATTTTCCAAATCTTCAAGCTACATCTCTTTTTGAGATCACTGTATTGGCTGTTCTAGCCATCTTTACCACTCTGCTTAGATGAGAGGTAGCAGTGCCTTTCTGCACTGCTGCTATGGCCCTGGGAATGTCAACTGGGAGAAACTGAGATGCCTCATAAGATGTTTGGGCCCCTTGTTAAAGCTTTTCCAAGGCAGAAACACAGAGGTAATCTAAGCAATCTGTTGTGTGTCTCTTTACTCTGAATGGAGAAAGTTTTCACTTTTGTAAAGGAGGGTCTTCTGAGAAGTCACTGTCTGCTCCAGATGTTACCTCCCACACTTCTGTGGGAATTTGTAGTGTCTGGGAACTGCCTGCCATCTTACACTGAGGTGTTTTGCTCATGGTGGAGCTCTTGACATACTACACCATCAGCTGCTAGAATGACAGGACTAAAGCCTAAGATAGCCTTAGGGACTGATTCCACTCACACCACCTGAGACTGAAGGAGATTCATCACCTCAGTGTCAATTGGGAGTCAGAGCCCAGTGCCTCTGCCATGATAGAGACCTGAGCATTGAATTACTGCATGTAGACTCGGAGCAGCAACTCTGGCCTGGCTGAAGTCTGGCAGATTACTTCATTTGGATGAGCAATCCCTTTCATTTTTTTCCTATCTTGCAAAGTTCTGGTTGGTGCTCCCTGTGGCCAGGCTTCTTCCAAGGCTGTGTCAGTAGTTTTGAGAGCAGCTTCATTTGTTGCTGAAAGAGGGATAAATGAGCCTGATGAAAAACTGATGTGTCCCTTAGAAAATCTACAGGCCAGATACACAGGAGAAACTCTACAGCTCCTGGGCAAATGTACTAAGGAAGTATATAAACAGCTGAGGAGCTGCATTAATGTATACTTTTGAAAGCACTAAAAAAAAGCTGTTCCTCAGCTATATTTTTACTGCAGTTGTGGCTGTCTTGGCCAGAATGTTTGGCCCATGTCACTGTCACCCTGATTAAAGTGAGCCTGCTTCAAATCCAAAGAGTCTGGCATGCACTGGCTAGCACCTAGCTGGGATTAAAAGGTATCATGCCACCATATGGAACTATCAGCAAACTGCCTTGTTTTAACAAGGGTCAGGGGTGCTGACATGCCATTGATTTAGTGTTGTGAAGTGTGGATTTATCATGCAGAACCCCTCTGCCTCTCAAGAAGGTGCTCTTCTGTTGCTTATTCAGTGATGTTTTCCAAAAAGCAGAATTCCTGCTCTGTTTTCTGAACTGGTTGTACTATCTCAATTGTACGCACTTTGGACATTCCCTTCTACATGCCCCAGATTTCTCTGCAAAGAGATAAGGATTTCCCTGCTTTGCACTGGGTCATTTGGCAGCTGGCCTTCCTCTACCCACTCCATGTCCTTATCCTGTTTCCACTACTGGAATTCAAGAAGAGCAGAATGCTTTGAGAATATCTGACCTGCAAATCCTGCCTTGTACTTGGTTATACAGCTGTCTAGCATAGTATAGAACATTCATCCATGATGTAATGTAACACAGAGGAGGAGGTTGGGAACTGCAGAAGAAGGCATAAGATGAAAGTGAAATGCTAAGCTTTGTGGTCAGCTAAGCTGAGGGTGGTAGGACATATATAAGAACACCTTGTGGTCACAATTCAACTGGGCAGCATTCCAAATCTCCCTCTTCTATCCCCGGCAGTTGAGACACTGTCCAGGTGAGACTTGCCATGATATTTCTCATTTCTTGGAATTCAGTTCTTTGCCTTTTTGCTTTCTGCCTGATTTGTTTTTGCCAGGGATAGCTCATGAATGTTACCACTTAACTGCTTTACTAGCTATGGTTCTTTCAAAGAAATGGCCATGGGAGTAACCCACATCATCCATGAACTCTTGAGTCTCATGTCCTCACCTTCTCTTACGTATCATTTGTCTGCAGAAGTTGGACATTGAAAACAAATGAAGTTTACCCTGTCAGTGCAGACTTGCTCCCTACAGTTCATTTTCCTCATGTTTGGCCCAGTCAGGGGCTTTCACTCTTTCCAGGGGATCATTCCACAAGCAAATTTGTCATGCAGCCAAGGATTGTTCCCTCATCCTCAGCCTGTATTCTCCCTTTCAAAACTTCCTGCTGTTATTTCTGCATTTGTTCATGCTCCGGCCTGGCATGTTCCAGTTAAGTGCTGCAGCAACAAAATATTTTCACTAGCCTGTGAGGCTGAGGAAGTTCTAAGCGATTTCACCAGCATTGTGTAGGGTGACAGGCTGTTCCCATACTCCAGAGTCGTGTGTGTGCAGGCCACCACACACCACAGTCAAACTCAGCTGTAGGTCAAACGTCTTCCTTTCAGTAATGGAAACCTGAATAGCTCAGCAGTTTTCTTTTCAGCATGGAAGTTTTTGCATGGAAAATATGGACTAACAGTCTATCCAGAACAGTCCCTGAATTCAAGCCAGCATCTAGATGCTCTTATAATATGAATATAGCACTCGTGTTCTTCTGACAGGTCCAAAGTATTGGTTAAAACACAACACTGCGAAGTTGTTTCCTATCCAAAAGGACTAGGGGATATCACAGGTTCCCAGACTCTGGGGTCTGTCAGCAAGGGGTGCTTTAAGATTATGGAGTACTTGATTTCGAGTGCTCAACTGCAACTCCATTTCCAGCTTCCTATTGGAAGAGCATATCTTGGCACAGATAGTATCCAAGTCAATCCCACCTCCATCACCTGAACTGGAGGAGTTGTTCTGTGTTAAGCAAGAGGCAGGCTCCCTACAAATTCCTCATGAATTACAAAGTTCTCAGGCTCTGTGGACACCTCTCATCCCTGGGAGCAGAATCTGGTTTCCCTACTATCAGCATTTCACTCCAGCAGCATGTGGTTCCTCTCATCTGCATGGAAACTGTGTTGTGCATAGCATGTGTATTCAAAAGCAAAGAGCCAGAGAGGCTGCAGGTGAGCAAAGCCAAGAGGTGTCATGGGAAGGGATGTGGCAGGGAGGAGGCAGTCTCGCCAGCACTTTGATCGAGTGCTTCCTGCAGTCTGTAGCCCTCTGCCTTCTGCTCTTAATCCAAACAAAAGCCATATTGAAAAAATTCAGTGAGGGTTCAGAAGTTCAGACTTGAACTGTACCAACATGGGCTTCGCTTGAGCTGTGTATGTGGTTTCCCATTTCCCTTACCCTGCACATGAATGCCTTGTGCCTACTCCTAGGTCTAAAGTGGCAGCCTCCAACTGGGTAGGCCTGCCCACTGAATAGAATCTATGAAAACAGACTTCTGCATGCTGCAGAGGTTTTAGGCTATTACAGTGACTGCAGGTGAATTAAACACAGTTGTTTCCATCCTGATTGTATCTTGCTGTTTCCCATCAGGGAAATCCCACCAGGGTTCCTATCACTTTTTTTTTTGCACTTGGAGTCTAGGAATTCTTGTTCTTGCTCAGGACCCTACCATAGTCCCCACAGTCAAGGGGGCAAGCAGAGCCCCGAGGTGAGTCACAGTTCCCAAGACTGTGACAGGCAAATTATGTCCCAAGGCAGTTATGTCCCCCTTTGCCTAGAGTGGGAGCTCTGCACACTGAAGGGACAGGTGAGGACACTGCAGACCAGCCACATTTGGCTGAAGAGTCTGTCTTGACAACCCTCAGCTACTCAAGAAAATTCACTCTGCCAGTGTGTGTTTGTAGGTGATGATAAAAACTCCCCAAGACAAATCTTATTGGATACAGTGAAAAGTAGGGACACTTGCTGAGAAAAGGGTGTACCCTACCTTACATGGATGGCAGAGTTTGCAGGAAAGTCCTGTGTGCTGAGCTTTGAAGCTCTCCTCTGTGAGTTTTGTGGATTGTTTTTACTCACAGAAAAAAAAACGAAATCTGTGAAATCAGTAGGAAATGGAGTTAGTCAAAGAGGAGGAAGAACTTTGTAGACTGACTGCTCCCAGGCATCAGGCTTTTGCACTGCTGAAACAAGGTAAAAAAAAAAAAAAAAAAAAAAAAAAAAAAAAAAAAAAAAAAAAAAAAAAAAAAGAAGCAAAAAAAAAAAAAAAGAGGCAGCAAACAAAATAGGACAAGTTTGAGTTTGGGACAAAGCAAGTATTAAAAGCCCTAAAACCAAATGTGCTCCAGGAAGGGAAAGCGTCCAAATGTCTGTTTCAGCTAACAATGAAAAGCCCCAGCCTGCAGTCCCCAAAGGAAGCCAAAAGCCTGGACCAGAGGGCTGGATTAGACCTGCTCAAAAGAGAAATAACAAAAGCTTTAAAATCAGGCCATTACTAAATCCTCCTTCCTATGCAGAATTGGGGTGTGCACTTCCAGCCCCCACACAGAAACAGAGGGATTTCTTAAAAAGCCACTGTCTGTCTAAACCTGCATACAGCATTGATGTGTATCTCACATTCACACATTCACTACTCTCCCAGTGAGATCATTTATTATCACAAGAGCACTTTCCCGTAATCGTGTGGACACGTGACCAGAATTGCACTTGGCACATTGATGCATTAAAACAATTTGGGATTTTTTCCCTCCTTTTCTGTAATTGTAGTCTTGCAATACCAAAATTTGTGCTATAGCACCCCCCTTACAGCGAGGGGAATATGAAAAGGAGGACCTAGCCCATGGGCTCATCTAATATCTCTACAGCTTCTCCCAAAGGAGCTGCCTTGCCATGGTCCTTTGCCAGATTCCAGACTGGGACCTGCGTTTGGTCTCTCTGAACTCGCCTTGCATGTGAAATTAGAGACAGGAAAGTCTCTCCTGCTTCCTGTCCTGATGCTGTTATGTAAGGGGTTCCACTAATGCACTAGCATAGCATTACAGGTCAGAAGAGACAAGTTTAATGCACATACAGGAAAACAAGTGGCTGGATCTTGCTATGTGTCGTCACCCAGACCCCTCCTGCTGGTGCTTCTAGGTCTTTTAACTGTCATAAACTCCTCTGAGCAAAGTATTTTGAAAGTGGCTTGATTTCAGAGGTAGAAAGCTCTACATGTGATTCATTTTTCAGTTTGTGCTATTAGGGAGTACTGAGGAAGAAAAGTGCTAAATGGGCTGCTGTTTTGCAGCCTGTAGCTGCCTGGTATAGCAGGCTTTCTTTGTAATTCTCAGGAATGTGCCAAATGCCTTCAAACAAATGTCTCTGTCCAAAGTTCTTAATATCTCAAATTTGCACGATGCAAATAAAAGGTAACAAAGCTTTTTGTGGGGAGGATGAGTGATTGAGGTTACATTAAGACCATGGGATTACTCAACAGAGGCGTGCAAACATCACTGGACAAAGTTTATCAGTCTGTTCCAAATTCTAATTTGTTGGAGCATTGTTTGTGCAGATTATGCTAAGGTTTTACTTTGGATCTTTATTGTCTGAAAAGACTCCTCTTTCTCTAAGGACCTCTGTTCCCCTCTCTACTGGTAGCAAAAGATTTAAAGCCTAACAAAACTCCAGGCCACCCAGCCACAGGGTAAGATTTCCAGTAACTGATTCTGGATCTGAAATCCCCTGCGTGTTTGCAAAGCCAAGTCTAAAACTTCAAATGGTAAAATGCAGAGGATATTTGCCAGACACTGCTCTTCACAGAGATTTGTAGTTGTGATGATAATTCCATTTTAATACCTCTTACACTGTAGGTTCTGACTTCCTGCACTAGCAAGCACTAATAGTATTGTACAGAGAACACTAGAGAAAATTTGGACATATAAAAATACAAGACTAGGCCAAAAACTCATTGCATGCAGAAGTAATAACTAATTATCCCCCCAAAGTAAATTTATTCGTTTTTAGAAGCTTTCTCACAGAATTTAGCCTTTGTAATTAGTTTACCTTATTGAGACCAGCTGTTGAAATAACACTTCCCCTAGAGGCTGGATGCATTCAGTCTTGGACTTAGTTGCAATGAAGGGATTTGGCACTCCAGTTTAGCTGCAGGTGGACAACTTGCCAGCAGCCTGGAGACTACACCTGATTTGTTTTGTGAAACTGGAAGTCAAGCAGGTGCCAGTGTGTTCAGTAGAGAGATGAGCTTAGAAATTCCAAAACAAACAAAAATTCCTTTCCAGTGGTCCCTTCTGAATTGAGGGAGCTCTGCTCATGGTTATTTCTTTTATAAAGAGGCATGTTAGGGAGGCAAAGGCTATAGTGCCTTGCTTCTGCTTCAGCTGGAACATTTTCTCAGTGATCAGTCTCAAACTGAAATGTGTTTGTGTTGTTTTGACAGGTACCTGACCCGCTGGCCTGTCAGATCTGCAAAGCCCATTTGGAAGAGGGGCCCTAAGTGGTGCAAAAAGCCCTTTCCAGTCGGACACCCTTTGCTGAAGGATAATATCAAATACACACAAAAGCCTCTCTGTTTAAACCACTAGTGGCCAGAACTAGCATTGTCAGTAAGCACATGTTGTCCACTGTTCTGCTGAGTTTTTTTTCAAGTTTGTCAATATCTTCAATTTTCTTATTCCAAAATTGTCTTTAGTACTCTATATTGTGTCCAGCTGTGATCTTTTCCTCTAGGAGAATGCAAGAGCCATCAAAGCAAAGTTCAGTGTGCAGGATGATTTGATGAAAGCAAGGGTCAAAGACTGCTACCTCAAAGCCAGAAAGGATCTGTAGGCTTTTGTTTCTTTATAATCCACAAATAGGTTTGGAAAAGGATATTTCCTTTTCTTCCCAGCAGTGATTGGTGTTTCCCCATTAATGTGCATTTCAACTCAGATTTGCCTCATTTGGGCTTTTGTACCTGTGACACAGGTGGAAGAAAAATTTCTCTGCAGCACTGTGTTTTCTCAGCAGTAACAGAAATTGTTACTGACTACTGAAAATAATTTTTTTTTATTATTATCATCTGTACTATCCATAATTTTCAGCAGAACACCTGTGGCAGTGGCAAACAGGTATGTGTCTTACATGTCCCCTTAAGAATTTCTGGCTTGTTCTTCACTCCTGAATCTGGCAAATACACAGTGTTGACATCCTTGATGACTGCCTGTTTTTTTTAACCCTGGCAAATAAAGTTTTCATAAATCTTCCATGTCAGTGATATGATTGCCTCTTGGGATAGTTTGGAATTGATTATCCATCCTGTAACTAAAAGGTGTAGCACACACACAGATCTTCCACCTACTGACCATTGCTAATTATGGGCCTGGTATGAAAGGCTCATTAATTTTATCATGGTCATTATTGTTTTGGCTCCATTTCTTTGGTATTTATCTGGGGGCTACAAATCAATACAAAATTTTATGTACTACTATGCCAATTAACCTTGTATTGCTTTTATTGGAATCATCTGCTAATACCATCAGCATGGACAGGAACAAAAGGTAAGGATAAACCTGTATTATCCAGGAAATCAAATTAGATTTAAATGGTTCTTTTTAGCCTTATTTTGTGAAATAAAAGCCCTAGATTCAGCCCCTTGAGCTGGCCAAGACCTTTTGCTTTGGGAGACAGAGCCAAGACTTCATTAACCAGACTGAGATAAAATCTCTGGCTGACTGTATCTGTTTTATAAAGCTTTGAAAGCTACAGCCCTTCAGAAAGGAAAATATTTTTCTTTATTCTCATACATACAGAAGTTACTCTGTCTTCTAGCCCAGGTAGCTCTGCTCAGTAAGCTTTGCTAAAGGAAAAGTCACTGGATTAAACCGTTGTCTTGAGATGAACCTAAAAAAGCATGTTTTTCAAGACCAGGTGATGCCTACAGCTATTTTTTTCCTACAATTTAGTGACATGAGCTGGAAAGACCCCTCTAATTTTGGTGAAATCTTAACATCTGAAAAGCAAAATACTCTCTTCAGTATGCCTTTCTAGAGTTCAGGGTTTAATACAGATCTCTTACAGTATACATCAGCTTTCTGCCCTGACTCCCTCTGCTTTTGTCATTCATAGATGACAGCAGGTATTCATTTATGTTTCCAAATTAGTTCTTATGTAAGCAAGGTGCTTTTGTAATCAGACAGATGGCCTAGGTTTGATTTCTGACGTAGAGCTTGCCTGTCAGGGAAGAAAATGCCATTTGTTACTATCTAAAAGATCTGCAGTGGCACATTACAGGGAGAGCTTGGTGCTAATAATGCCAAGGTTGTGGTCAATCCCCCTATGGGCCGTTCACTTAAGAGCTGGACTCAACAAGCCTTGTGGGTCCCTTCCAACTCAGAATATTCTGTGATTCTCTGAATTCCATCTGGAGTTCAGGGAGGATTGCATTCAATGAAGTCCTAGGGAAAGAATCAGGGCCAGCGTCCAGGCACAGAAGAATCCTGCTCAAAGTGCAGCATTTTTATTAGAACAAGCAGTAAACAAAATTTCCTAAGTATAAAATGTAGATCTTTTCTAGTTCTTTAGTCCTTCTCCCAGACAGAAGAGTCACAGCATGAAGGGCAGATCGAGATTCTTCTCACCAGTGCCAAAGTAGACGTAGCCAAATTGCTTGGTCATTGGGACATGGTAGAATGTCAGTCCCAGCCACAGCAGGCTCCGCAGCACCACCACAGTGCCTCCCTTCTCCAGCTGGATACTCCAGGAGCCTGTGGGAGAAGATGTGCAAGTGAATCACTGGAAAAGAGAGACAGAGCTCCTGCAGCACGTTAACCTAAGCTGAGAGAAGGGCTGCCATGGGTTCTGCCTGACCAGTTAACAGTGCACAAGGCTGCACTGGGGTATGGGACACCTGAAAGGGGGGAAGTTGGGGAGAACATAAACCTCAGTGCCCTGTTTTCCTTTTGTCAGTTCAGCACTGCAGGCCACCCTTGTTTCCAGATGTCTGTTTGGGTTCACATAGTAGCGTATTCCCATGGCTATGGTGGTAATGTCGTATGTGTCACAGGAAGGGACCCTCAAGCTCCAGACTGGTATAGCTGATCCCCAGGAGAGGCTGCAGCTATTCTTGGCTCTGTCTGAGTGGGCAGCAGTTACTCCAACAAGCTCTGCCACCTACTTGGTGTAGCTAATAGCTATAGAGAGCCAAGATGAGCTATAGCAATCCTGCATAGGAATGAAATTTGTCCTTAAAATAAACTTCTAGCATTAGCAGTGGGAAGAGAAAGAAGGTGCTTTCCTCCTTCAGGAAAGACTGGTTTCTCTGATGCAGCAACTGGAAAAAAATGAGAAAATGAAAAGTAGGGTATTTCCTATCTGAGAAATATATGGAAAAGGTTAATTCTCTTCAGTCTTTCTTGGCTCCACTGTTGAAGAGGATGTGCGTGGTAGGGGCAAAGGGATTAGTTTCCACATTAATTTTGTTTTGGCTCCACAGAAGAGGTTCAGAGCCAGTGTGAAAATGCAGTTTCTTCTGGATACAAGGAGCTCAGAGCCTCTGAGTATTTATTTTGCATCTGACATGACAGCTTGGGAATTGTGCCAGAGAGAGGGGGCTGAAGCATCAGCTTGGATTCAGTGCCGGAGGGCAAGGAGCTGCCAGGAGAAGAAAATACCAGCTTCAGCACCAAATCAGTAATATCTAGAGGCTACAATGTAGGGAAGAAGGGTCCTCCTGAATCTCCATCTAAAAAAAAACAGGAGCAGGCCCAAATTAAAAAAATGTGGTTGGAACTGTCAGGCTACCATTGGCCTAGAGTCAAGCAGTCAGCCTATCTGTACCCAAAGCCAAAATCTGCCAATTCCAGAATAAGCAGAAAGCACATAATGTGTTGGGCTATTTAGGCAGTATTCATCTTTGTAGATAATTTTAGGCTCATTAATTTTAGGCTCATCAATTTATGCTATGATTCATGCTTACTCATGTCACGGTTAGCCTGGGGAAGGGCTTCTGTGATTGCTGTCAGCTGCGTGTCCTCCTGCTCCCACTCACTCGTGACTTTTGCCAATTTTAGTCACATCCGACAAAGGGCTGAAGGGCTTTAACACCCCAGGTTCCTATAGCAGGTCTCCCTGGGATGTGGCCCAAGGGCTGACTGCAGCTCCTGGAGCTTTGGTCTGCCAGCAGCTGCAAGGAAGCACAGGCTGTCAGGGCTGCCTGGCAGCCACAAGGCAGCAGTTAGCCGGGCAATCCGCGTTCATGCAGCCTTGGGCTCTAGCGTGCTCCCTCACAGTGGATGTTGTCTCATGTGCAGTTCATGGCAAACTACAGTAGCTGAGGGAAGGAGGGAAATTGAGGGGAAATGTTTATGTGGTGGCTGCAGAATCAGAAAGGAACACTACAATTCAAAACCCTGTAAAACCAGGTGCTGAGGTGCTGTTCACCTGTTACCTAACTCTTCACTTCATATTTCTGTACTTCTCAAAAGTTTCTTGGCCACAACTGTTTCCTCTGCCTCCTTCAGTGGCAAGTTCCACATGTTTGTTATACTATAATATGCAAGTCTTGTGTCATCTCTGATCTGCTACCTTTCAAAGCACCCTCTTCAGTCATGGCAGATGTGGAACTCCGTGAACAGCAAGAATACCTACCTCCTTTCTGACAGACTGACTCGAGCTGCTGGACAGAAGTACAAAACAGACATTCACAGTCTTTTTCGGGAGATTTCTGCTTTGGAGAACTTACTCTCTTGGACTCACTCTCCTCCACATTTCCACTAAAGATAAACAACTGGGACTGCAGTAAAGCAGAGGTCTACTTAATATAGGTCAATACAGGTGTGTGCCATCTTTTCACCCTCCTTGCACTGTGACATTCTTTACACAAGTCCTAGGTACAACATGAGCTAATATCTTCACAAACAGTGGTTTCACATACCAGGCAACCCCAATCTCCCATCCAGTCTCTCCAGTGCCACTCATACGGACACAAACCAGCCTGGATCTTTTTCATACTTGGAGTAAAAATGCCTATTATTGTTCAGCCACTGGGATTACAAATCCTGACTGAGGTGATCTGTGTGTTCTTAAGAAATTCCATCACTTGGATAGCATGGAAACCCAGATGAGGAGCACTTTGCTACAAGGCAGATCATGCAGTGACTGAAGCACTACAGCCATTTGCTGTCAAAGGACAAGCTTTCAGTTTCTTGAACTTTGTCTCTAAAAGTTTTCAGCATTTGCTAGTGACAGCATGACCATGCATAGGAGTGTTGATCAACAAGTAGCAGGCAAATAGGTCTGAATGTAATAGTGACAAGTAACTCTCAATTTCTCCTTTGAATGACTGCTCCCAGCACATGGTTCCTCAGCTTGAATTTGTATAAATGACCTACAAGCCTTTCCTCCAAATACTGGTGGTACTTGCTGCAGCTTTACACACTGGTTTGTGTGGAAGGGGATGATGACATGCTGTAAACTTTTCATTAAGTTTCTCTGACAAAAAGATAATGCAATGAGAAACTCTCATTGTCTTTGATTTAGGACCAGTCCTCTGAGAAGCAAGTCTGTCAAGAATAGGACTATGCCTTGCCTTGCTGGGTGGTGAAAACCTTTAGGGATTATTTAATTTGTTAATGCCACTCAACATACTGGAAGCATCTAACAACCTGGGTACAAGTGATAGCTTGTACCCATATGTTCACCTACACAGATGAACCCTCTAACCCAAGCCATTCACACAGAACAAAAAGAAATGCCTGGAGCATGATAACTGGGAAAGGTAAGAGGGAAAACAGGGTTTTCAATGCTCTTAGGAACTGTATCTGGATTTAGACATCTTTTTGTTGGATAAATTCACAGAGGAGGTAGAGTAAATCAAGTTCAACATAATTAAATCCCCATATCTGTGCTCTGGGGCAATAGAGTGCATGGATCCATGATCTCCTCAGAACATTTACCCACTGACATACAGGCTTATCAATCTCAGCAGAGTATTCATCAGCAGTTAACTCCGCTGATCAAAGGAACTTCCCATGCACCTTCACACCTGGCAGATACAGTTGAAGATGGCTCCATTCACTTTCACACTACATCTCTGAAGGCTGTGATATACAGTTTCTACATTTCCCTATCATCTGTCCAAGCTGCCAACTCTCAAAGTGCTCGAATTTGTCATTTCATAAATGTGAGACCTTTGGGGAATATTAATTATTATTGTTTTACTTCCCAGCTCTTCTCTGGCCCTTCATTCTTCATGTAGTTCTACACAAATATGAACAGTAAAGTTTTGCTGATGCTGCATAAGCCTTTCTGTGAAATGAGGGCCTGAACAAAAACAAGCAGGTTATGTAAGGACAATCCCATCTGGACCGGCACAACATAGGTTGAGAACAGGAAAAATTACAAGAAGCTGTCTGGAACTGTAGTGTCATTTTCACTGGCATCCTGTTTTCAGCCAGAATGATGATTAATCCTAGAGCTGCTCTTTATTCTGCACAGCCAAAGAACAGCAGCAATGCCACCATCCACCTTCTACTAACTGGATCACTAGAGACATTTGTCTAACCTAATCATCAAAGGTGATTTTTTCAATGTACTTTTCCAGACTGGAGTTTTGCAACACACAAAACCCATTCAGAAATTGCATTTGATACACAATGCTGGTGTATCTTCTAAGAAGAGATTACATTAAAGTTCTGGAACCTCTCTGGGTTCTTTGGACTTTTTCATAAAGGGGGAAAATTAGAACCCATTATCTCATTACTTATTTTTCCCCCCATACCTCACCACATCAGCTGTATTTGAGGAAATGCTGCACAAAACAAAATTTGAACTTGTGAGACATGGAGAAAGTTGTTCTTTCAGAAAGATACAGGACACTTGTGTTGTCTTCTGTCACAGTTCAAACCTCACTACACTCAAACAATATGCTGTTCTTTTGGGAGGGCCCACCTTTCTTGTAGGAGTTTGAAATACTGATGTCGTAAATCACTCTAGAAGTACTTTAAACAGTAACTAATGAACAGTATTCAATAATAGCTTAAAATACATATGCCATCTTTTCTTCCTTAAGAGAAAGTCTTAGAAATTCATTTAATAATGCAATATAAAAATGAATAAGAACTATGAAAATTAAATGCTACTTTCATCCTTTTTTTTTTTTAAATTTTTCTCTCTTTTGTTTTTTAAACTTCTGTGCTATTACAGATGGTTGTTGGGGTAAAACCATCACATAGATAGTTTCAGGTCTGTAGTACTATAAAAATCTAGAATTAGGCTGCTGGGTCCAAATTCTTTCCATCACTGGCTGAGAATATTCCATGGCAGACCCTGTGTCAGACAATGTGTCTCTTACTGAGAGACTGGGAAGCTCAAAGCATCAGTCTGTAAGGTACACCAAGATTCCTAGATGAAAGTTGTCAAGAAAAAAAGATTTTAAAATATTATTATTTGCATTGGAGAGAATACAACTAAAACTAGGAGACAGCAAGTTAAGGTTGGATTTCCTAGACTTAAATACTGATTTTAACTTGTATCTCCATGTGTGCTGTCTCTAAATCAAGCAGCAGAGTTAACTTCACACATCATGTAAAGCTCACTGAGGTACAGGGAACTGGTCATTGCCCTCACACGAGAAATTCCTACCAGTAACACTGCTTTGGTGAGGTTCCCAAAGTTCAAAATACATTTCTTAAAAGAGCAAGTTAATATTTAAGCTGCACGCAGCAAACTTAAGAAAGCCAAGCAGGCTTTCTGTGCTGATACTATTGCCTGTTGTGCTCCAGAAGGGAAGGGAGGGAGCTGCTGTGTGGGAGGAAAGAGCATGGGAAAAGTATCCGCTGGATGAAGATCTGGAGCTTCCTATTCCCTCTTTGGATCGGGCTGCAGCCTCCACCCCTCCAAACACAGGCAGGAATTCTGAGGAGTTCCTTACATCTTTCCCAAACAAGAAAGTGCTTTGAAGATCCTGATGCTCACCCTGTGTTAAACCACTGCCTTTTTTATGGCCCTTCAACAGCTGCCAGAACACCAGGGCTGAATTTCAAAAGTCAACCTCCTTCTCAGCTTCTTCTTCCTTTCCAGTCGCCAATAGAAATCCCTGTCTCATCCCCCATGTCTGCCTCAGCTATGAGCTGAATCTTGTAATCCACAGAAGCAATAGGGTGCGTGAGACATGAGCTTTTAAACAAAACCCTTCCAAGAGGGCTGTTTGCAGAAGAACTTTCCTGCTGTAACTGGTCCACTTGCAGTATGACCTCTCATAACACTGCTGCTTTGGAGGTGATTCAGCAATGCCTCATTTCAGTGCAAGCTTGAGAAGAAACAGCTTTAAGAGCTAGACAGCCTGATAGGCTCCACGTCGCAAAAGCTCACAGAGGGTCATAAAAGTGACATTATCAATTCTTCTTCAAAGGACGAAATGTCGCAAGGGAAAAGCAGCCACAGCGTGGTTGCACTTACCATTAACACATTATGCTGCCACAGGGGCAGGTTACAGCATCTATTGCTGCAGTTAGTCCTGAGTGAGAGTCAAGCATGGAGTCACAGGACAAATATTAACACCCAGAGAGGGGCAACATAACCATTTCCCTCTGCAAAAGCAGCCGCTGCTTGGCTGCCTGTCCCCAAGCACTTAGAGCTGACAAAGCCTCACTACACCCGTGGGATTTAGCTGCCATTTCCCTCCAACAGAAAATCCTACACGGGGAAGAGCTTCCTACTTCTAATTTGTTGTCTGTAGGGAACAAAGACAAATTGCAAACCAGAGCAGCTGTAAGGAAAGGTCACCGTGCTTTGGCTCTCAGTAAATTGTGCCACACAGACATTTCACGCACAGCCTACCAGCCATAAGGACACATCCAAACAGTCCTATGTGGGGCCCAAACTCCTTCGTGCCACTTACTGGCTGCAAACTAAATCCCTTCCATTTGCTTGACACACCACCTGCACCCCATATGTTAACACTGCTGTCAATATTTCCAATTCCCCATATAACTATTTAATAATAATTAAATAAAAACACAGACTGGTTGCAGGTTCAGTACTATTTTTAAAAGCCTCCAGAGCCAAGAAAGCACAGCTTACAGTCAGATGCTGCCAAGAGGCTCTTGCATGGTCCTAATGCCTGCCATGTCCTTGACACACAAATACCACCATGCCCAAAACCCAAAGTAAAATGGTCATAATTTGGAGGCTTCTCCTCACCATTATCCTCTCCCACTGGGGATGCCTCTGCAGTAGAAATGATTTTGACAGGCCCAGGCCTCCTATTTACACATGTAGAATCTATTTCCTGCTGACAAGGAAGACCCAGGGATTGCAGTGCTGTCCCAGATATATAGCATTCAGGTACCTCCAAGTAAAAATAAAATTCAGGCCATATTTAGACATCTGACAACAGTGCTACTTAATCCAGCTGAAGCAGCCTCTGCCCTCAGACACTTATTCCCACTCTCATCATTCTTCCATCATAGAGACAAAAGTGTTTATTTACTGCTTAGTGAGTCAGGTAGGGGAAATAATCTGGCTGAAAAATATGCTAGAGAGAAATCACATTATTTTTCCAGCTGGAATCTGCACAGCCAGCAATGCCAACACAAAAGAAGGGACAATACACAGAAATAAATGAGCACCAGAGGATGGGAAGGACTGAGAAGTAATACACATCAAATTAGAGCCTCCCTTATAGCCCTGTTAGTTTGCCCTTTAGTCCTAAATCCACCTGATAAAACAAAACAAAACAAAACAAGAAGATTCTCATTAAGAGAAAGATGTAGACTGCACAGAAAGCATTAGAATAAAGACTTGGAATAGGGCTGTGTGCTAGAGGAAACAGCAAGACCATATGCAATCAAAACTTGTAAGGAGTAGGAAAAACTGATTAAAATCCATGCTATTTGTATTCTGACAACTACAGTACAGATCACTGAATCTTGGGTTTTCTGTAATAAATTTAGAAATCTCTCAGAGTGGCAAATCACCTCCTTCCAAAGCACAAGTTTATGCTGGGTCTCATCACACTCCATATTTCTTGTTCAGCTGGTCGCTGTGGAAACGTTTTTGGAGCGTGCCAGGAGTCACGTAGCATCTACCTGGGGAGCCCCTGCATTAATCCGTCACCTTCGTGGCTTCCTCTGAGCCCATTGGCTGGTGGGAAGAAAAAGGAGTCTCTCGCCCCTCCCTGCTCTGAATGAAAGACGCTTCCTCTAAATCTTGCTACAGGATTTCAGGCTCAATTCAGCTTCTTTGGGGCTTTTGTCACCAAACAAATGTGATGTCTTTGAAAGAAAGATTAACAGTTTGATGAAAGGATGCAATGGGCAGCTTTGTTCTAGCCTGCTTCCCCTAGAGCTTTTGGTCACTGTCACTTTCTTACCCACGGGAGAATATCTGTCTGACTCTCAGAGGAGATTATGGCCACCTTGTAAGATTTTTCCTCTCCTGGTAACAAAGCACTGGCCACTTTGAGGAGGTGATAATGATGAACAGGGGCTGGATTAGGGGCAAAGAACCTCACATTGATCTCTGAATTCTGAGAAAACACAAAGGAGTCTGGGATTCAAAACCCACCAAATGCTTAGAGCCCATCCAGTTCGCTCTCCTGCAGGAGGGGCAAGTCCACAAGCCCTGTCAGTCCCCCAGTTGTAGTTCTTACCTCATCATCAAATTAGCAAGGCTAGTTAAAAGAGCTTGGGATGAGGAACAGATGGCACGGATTATAAACTGTTGATGTTTTTGTACTAAACTAGATACGAATTCTGGACCAAATTACCCGAAGAGTTTACCAGTTTCTGAGAATAATGTCACACTGAGCATTTCCACATAGCACAGTGCAGTGCTAATTCTGAACACTAAAGGCTAAGCATCTTTTAATGCCTGTGATAGCCTAGCTATTTCTGCTCAGCATAACTGCTGTACAAATAAACTCAAAGATGAACTGTCCCTTGTCCTTTACACACTGCCACACACCCCTTCAGCGTGCAGATTTTCAATCCATATGATATTTGTGTACAGTACAACAAGATAATGCTAACTAGCTCTTCCTTTCAAAAGCCCAGTGGCCAAATGGGCAGCAAACAGCAAAGCAAAGCTATACGCAGGGCTGGCACCAATGCAAATGACTGCACAGGCAGGAGCTGCCACTCCTTGGAGCCCCTTCAGAAACAGACCACTCCTAGCAAAAGCTGACCTCGTTCTGACTTCAGTGACACACAAATTGTCCTAGGATTTCCCCCACAAGTAATTTTTCATCATTCCCTAGCGAAAAGGTTAGGCCAAGGCAGACTGATGTTGTGATAAACCTGCAGCTTCTGGTTCTATAAGGCTTTACCAGCATTTCCCATCATTTTAGCAAGAAGTTCATCTCCTTTTTATGTCCAAGGAACCAGGAGCTTAAATGGAGACAAAGTGGGTCATGATTTCTTTCACTGAGGAGAAGAAAACCCTCTAAATAAATACCTTTTCAACCCTGGAAAGCTGCTACAAAGACTCTGCTTCTGTCCTCATTCTTTCCCTACAGCAGTCTGGATGGTGAAGGACTCCACCACAGCTCTCAGTTGATGGGCAGCCCTGTTCCAGTATAAATTCATCCGAGGTCTGACTAAACAAAACCCTGAGGTGATATAAACCCAGGACCCAAAAGCAGTGAATATGCTGCTTTATTACCCATAGACACAAAGCCCAAGGAAAACAGGCTCCTTTCCAGTAATCAAAGCAGACCATGATCAGCCAGTCAGAAGCTCTAATACTAGCTGGCCTGGGAGCCCTCCTGCCATGCTGCCACAAGAAAGGTTCCCATCTGGTCTTGAACTCCTGAGCTGGCAGCACCCCAGCTTGTAGGAGGGACAGCATCTTGTCTTGTTCCCAGGCAACTTTCTTGGGTCACTGCAGGAACGGCCTTAACAGCCTCTACACATCACTGGTAAAAATAAAGAGTGACCCTACTTTTGAAGAATGTAGGGGACATGCTTATATATTGTCTATGTCCATTCACATGCATGTGATCTCTAAGGATGCTGAGAAAGCCATTGAAAAGCCTAGTGACCATTCCAGAAATTGGCTAAGCTTGAAAGGGAGAGAATATCTTCTCTATACCTACAGTTCAGGAGGCCAGTATGCCACACACAGTCTGGAAACTCAGGACATACCTTCTCCTTGATTTGATGCTGCTCTTGGTGATTTTCTTTCTCATTTTACTTTTTCGTGGTTTCCTTTTCTGTGCTCAGCACTGACAATGCTGGCACCATAGTGCACCCTGCTGGAAGGCAGCAGCCAGAGTCATCCTGGAATTATTTCTAGGGATGGCCGACTTCAGTTGGAACAGAGAAATTCAAGTACCAATGTTTTTACTAACAATGCACTAAGCCAGCTCCTGGGTTCGATTTTCAGATCAGAAATCCTACTGTTCTGATGCACAGTCATCTGGTTTTCTCATTCTCTAACACTGTATTTTAAAGCTTGTTTGTCAAAACTACTTGTATTAATGTCAGGTAACCTCATGGGATTCTGTAGCTCAGTTCCACACATTCACCAAGCCTAAGGATCACATCTCCTAACGAGGAATGAGGATAGCTGTGAGCCATGCTAGATATTTCAGTCTACATTTTCACTACCTCTTTTTATCCTTGCAAACATCAAGTACTGCCCTCTCATTTATTATGAGTCTTTTAGTTTGGATTTCAGTGAGACAGCTTGAAAAGCCTTGTCCCCGTGTGGCTCTTGGCAGGCTAAGGAGTAAAGTGCTCTTGCTCTCGGCTTTCACAGAGCTGGGGAGGTGCTGCTTATTGTTAAGCAATGAAAGGGGAGGGCTCAGGTCACATCTGTGAAATGTTAGTGGAGAAGGGAGGCTGGGTGAAAGTAGGTGGCCAGCACAGCATAGCACTTCGCTGGATTTTGCAAGGCCACTAGGGAGATAGGCAGCCATTTGTCTTAGAGCCCTGATAAAGGGCCCTTGCCTCTGGTGGCTGGCTGGGGGCTGTAAATACCTCTGCAGACACAGACTCTTCAAATGGCTGGAGACCGAGGCTGATAGGGGATTAATCGCCTTGAAGGGAGGAGGGAGGGGGGGAGGGGGATCGAAAGCAAGTTAATTAGCTGTGTTAATGTATGGAGATAAAGCAGGGTCGTGCCTCCTGGCCTTCTTCCTTCCTGCACCCTGACTTTTGGGAGAGCCATGATGGGGCTACCAAAATGGCCCTTGAGAGCAGCCACGGAAACTATCTCCCACTTAGAAATGCAGCTCCTCCATCTTCAAGGACCCATTAGGCACCAGCTTTTGCTAAACCGATAAAGACCGTGCTAATGAACCTCAGATGACAGGAGGTTAGTGCTCTAACCCAGGCTGCTGCTCAGCAAGCTTATGGAAAAGCTCATGCTCAAAGTTTTCAGCCAAAGAAATGGCCACAAATCCCTTTGTATGTAATGCTGTATAAGGAGTGCTCCAAAACCACTGCACTCTAGGGTGAAGAAAAAGCTACAATCCAAGTGGCTGTCACTTTCTCCACAGTCAAATAATAAAGGAGCTGGGATGATCTTCTGTCTAGGCACTTCTTCTACCCTTACTTTCATCTTGAAATGGAAAATAGACAAGACTCACCGACTTACCCTGCCACTGTATAACCATTTGGACAGATGCTGTAAAATCTCTCCCAGCAGTAAAGATCCACAATGGCAGTAAGGAAGGAATCTCCTCAGCCCTCTTTTGAGCCCTCACATATCATAGTTCAGAAAGCAATGCCAGCTGAAATGAGCTGCCTTACTCTTGGAACCTGTTGTCACCTTTGTGTTACTGTCACTGACAATGAAGAAGTCCAAGCTGAACATCACCCTCCATGGCTGCCATCAAGTTTATGGCCAGGCACACCAGGAATCTGGACTCCTGCATACCACTGCCCATTAAACTGAAGTCACACATATCTGGGACTATCAACTTGTATTTGCATTTGACTGAAACACAATTCCCAGGAAGACATCCAGCATGATGTTAAGATACCAAGAGACATAGGCTCATCCATTACCCTTGCTAACTGGTAATCTTTTCACTCTTGGAAATTTATCTCATTTCTTCATTTTAGTTCAGGCTATAATTTTTAGCTGCTGATTCCTGTTATGCCTTTCTCTGCTATAATACATAGATCTTCAGTACCTAATACCTAAACTCCACAGAGTATTTACACAGTGTAATACAGCCATTCTCACAGGCTTTTCCTCAAGATAAACAGATTGAACTGTTTATGTCTCTCACCAGCCTTTGAATCATTTTGTGACTCTTTTCTGCAACTCTCCAGTTTTTGAATGTGCAGTAATCCAGTTATGATTCCACTAACAGTATATGCAAAAGTCATCCCCCTGTTTCTAGTTGCTACACCCTTGTTTATGTATCTGCAGATCAAGTTACCCTTTTAAGTCTCAGGATCAGCCTGGGAGCTGATGTTCAGTGGGTTGTGCCTGGATTTCCTTTCAGAGCCACAGTTTCTAGAATGTAATTCTTTAAGTCTGACTTACAGTCCTTACTTTCCTCATGTGACTTTGCAGGCATGTACACCAAAATGTACTGTATTTAAGTCAGCCCAGTTTTCCAGATGTCTGTATCCATCCTGCCCCTGTCATTATTTGTCTCTCCACCAACCCTTTATTTTTAAATAATTTATAAATAAGTTGAAGAATATCAATATTGGCACTGGTCCCTTTCTGACCTCTCCCAGAAATCCACCCATTCAGTGAATTCTGAATCACAATGGCTAAGGAAGATTAAATTTAGGGGAATAATTCTGCAATGCCAGGATTTATTAAAGATTATTATGCCACAAGTCTCCTGAGATAATAATTTCAGAAATAACTTATCTGACTCTGCCTTTTTAATGTTTTTGATCCATAGTAAATGTTGTTTAACTCTACCCTCTCTTAGCAAACGGCTGAAAACTGTCTGAAACAGTATTTT
Source organism: Urocynchramus pylzowi (assembly GCA_013397555.1). Classification (NCBI taxonomy): domain Eukaryota; kingdom Metazoa; phylum Chordata; class Aves; order Passeriformes; family Fringillidae; genus Urocynchramus; species Urocynchramus pylzowi. The sequence goes on from VZRH01004270.1 coordinate 36,131, forward strand.
ATTGTCTTTGCTTGATGCAACTCCATATTCTTTCCAAAAAGAAACCAAAAAAAAAAAAAAAAAAAAGTTTTTTCTCCCCTTCCA
>VZRH01004270.1:42912-70754 GCA_013397555.1 Urocynchramus pylzowi
AAAAAAAAAAAACCCTTCTGAAGCTCACTGCTTACAATGTCACTCCTGCAGATCCTGAGAAGGGCCATGAAATTGGACTGAAGCACCTCCCTGATGAAGACGGGCTGAGGAAGGTGGGACTCTTCAGCTTGGAGAAGATTTTATGGAGACTTCATAGCAACCTTCCACTTCCAACAGGGAAACCAGAGAGGTTCTTCATCTGGAACCATAGTGATATGATACGGAGTGTTGGGTACAAACTGAAAGAGAGGAAATTTAGGTTAGATATTAGGAATAAATTCTTTACTGTGAGCATGGTGAGACACTGGAACAGGTTGCCCAGGGAGGCTGTGGAAGCCCCAACCCTGGCAGTGTTGGATAGGGTTGGGTAAGGCCTCAAGCAACCTGGTCTAGTGGGTGCCCCTGCCCATAGCAGAGGGTGTTGGGACTAGATGATCTTTGAGGTCCGTTCCAATCCCTTAACAGTCCATGATTCTGTGATCTTATCTAGCTCATGTACCTCTATAAATAAATGGCTTATTTATAAATTACAACATTTGGATTGCTCTTTGGCAGCTCGTTTTGCTGAATCACAGACATCCAGGAAACAGCTCCTGCCCTAAAAATCTTGCCGTCTGGCTTAACAACAGAATACAATAAATAAGTAATGAGATTGTGCAGCTGCTTAGACAAATAGAATTTCTGTTTGACGTCTTCAGGAAATTTAAGCTTTTATATATGTGTGTTGTATAAATAAATATGTGCATGCACTTACATTTAAATCCATTGTAAAGTCATAAATTCTTTCTTTTTCATCCGTTTCCTGTTCACTTCTAAGGAAAACACTGATCCTGGGACCGCTGCCTGTAACAGTTGTCACCTGATTTTTTGTCAAGTGAGATGTTTAATGGGCTGTACAGCACACAAGCTGACCCATTAGCTTTACTTACCCTGTACAAAAGGCAACTCAGATTCCTGAAGATTAACCACCTTCTCTTTGACGGGAATCAGGCAGAACACACAGGAGTGACCGCAGACTTTTTGTCCATGCTGCCACCTACCTGTGCCTGATTTGCTCAATGGAATAGGAATTCTCAGGCTTTGTAGACTCATTCAATCACTGATTTCTCTAGAAGTGTGTGTTAGTATTTTATGTTAGGGCCACGATTGTCCAGTGAACAGCAGAACTGCAAGCCAGACTCATTTCACATGAGTCAGAGAGGCAAACCAAGATCATAATGAATTTCTGCCACTGTCAACCACAGCTGGATTCAAACCAGATGCTAACAGCTGAGAGGCTCTTTAGCCTGTTATGGACCTTCCAAGCCACCTAGTCTCTAGTCTTTGCCTGCCCTGACTGAAGATTATCAAAAAGAATATCTATAGCTTAAGACAATTCTTCCTGGTTCAGTAAAGTCTGGTGGGTAACTCTGCTCCCCTTTGTCTTGACCTCAATTACTAAGCACTGATAAGGATCAGGAAGTAAGTGGTTGCATTATTTAACAAATGAAAGGTCAAAAGCGCTGCTATTCAGTAAGGTCGAAGGTTACCATCACTGTTATTAAACAGTTCGAAAGCAGTTTCTCCCATTCCTTGTCATCCCAGGCTGAAACAAGGAGCTGCTCAGCACTGGGCAGACAGGAGGGAAGAGAGGCAACAGGCATCATTCAGCTGGCAGCTGGCTAGGTGGCATTTCTGAGACACCTGCTTCAGCAAGGGAAGGTCCACAGTCCAGCAGCTCCCATCGGAGGACTGAGTTCTGCTTTTGCACAGAACGTGCACATACCTGTGTGCCAAACAGCTTCCGCTTCTCCCAGCTCCACCCTTTACAGCTGGCATCCTTTTTTGGGGAGAAAACATTCTCAAGCTCCCTTCCACTCATCCCAGGTAAGGTAGCAAAGCTTACAGAACTGAGCATCTTGAAATACATGTGAGTGGCTGCTGTGTGCACAGTGGCTCCTGGATGCTTGCACACCTTTCACAAAACATTTGAAAACACTTTTAGTGATGCAGTGAAGTGAACTCATCTTCCTACATGTTCTTTAGTATATCTCATCTCCAAAGAAATAAAAATAGCTATGTTGCTTCCATTTCTGCTGGTACAAATTAATAAGGCTGTCCTCAAAATCCTCCTGCAGAACAACTATTGCACTGTCCTGGGCATCCATGTGGCTGACACTGATCACAAGTTATAGTGCTGTCCATCACCTGCTTTTTTGTGTGGTGGGGACAAATCTGCAGTTGGTTCTGATGCAGCAAAAAAATGGATAAGGGTTATTCCTCCCAGGTGTGTTGAATATATAATCTAATTTTCCTTCAAATCATCTCGAAAGTTCAGTCTGTCTCTGACTTCATAAACATTTCAGCTTTGAATAATTTTCCTGCTTGTAAGTCATTACTGCTAAGGGTAGTAAAAGATAGTAAGCAAGAGAGGAAAGTATGGGGTTTTTCTCAGTAAGGGAGGAAAGATAGATGGCTGCTTGTCAGAAGGGGAGGAGACTGTGGATGACAAACAGCTGAACAAACTTCAAGAACTGCAAAGTGAAGCCTTAAGCTATGCTGAGCATAAAATGCAAGGAACTGGAGCCAAGTGACGGTTTAAGAGCAACAGAAGGGATCAGGAGTGTCCCTAACTGATATAGTACAGACACTTTCCTCTGTCTTGGAGATTGTACTAAACAGGGAAAAATGCTGGAAATACCTTGACTGCACACTGTTCAAAGGAAAAGGGTGTGGGTCTTTTGGCTTGTCCAGGACCAATGCCATTTTCTCCATTAGTGGGATCTGAGCTAGCTGTGTGCAGTCATGGGGAGACACAGAGAGGAAGGGGTGAAAGTGCAGTGTGTGCCATGGGCTGGACTCTTCCACTTCTGGAATGCCTGCGGTAGCTCTTGGTAACAACTCAGCAAGAAATTTGGCTAGTAGGTCAGGATGGGAACAGCTGTGCTGAGATACAGAGAAAATCTGCAGGATGACTGTCACAAGCCTTCCCTGGAGATTCTCTTTGGCATAATCCTGGGCAGGCAAGATGCCCAAAAAAGTGGTTATCCTGCCTTACTCAGGAAAAGACAAGCATGAGAGCCAAAGAGCTTTGTCATTTTGTGACATGAAATTTTCTATGTCTTTAAGGTTTGTTTCATGCTTTTCATCACTCCCCTAATAGCATCTATCATACTGACTGCTCTTGGCACAGGGGGCAGGTAGAGTTTACTGGGGTAAGAAATACCAATGTGTTGATTACATCATCCTGCCCGGGCATCACTCGAGTTGTTGTGATACTTCTAGGTGACAGCTGAACATGCATGACTGTCCTGGTTGTTTTTCAGGTACCCAGAGGGGTGAGATGTAGCGCTGTGACTTTGCACATACCATGCTGCCAGTCAGACTGCTGACAGCCTGAGCAGGAAGGTGCTGCTGAGGAATCCTGGGAAAGACAGAACAGCACTGAGAGAAATTGCTATGTCAGTGTAGTTCTGACTGTGGTTAGGCTTTAGGATAATTTAATGCATTGGTATAGGTGTTAACCACATTGGTGTGGGTATTATCCAGCCCATCATTTTAGTGTCTTGGCACTAGGATTTAATATATTTACAAGTAACTAATACAGGGTTTTTCAGACATCCTACAAGGATGGGCAGTGCATGAAATATTGCTAAATTGTTTTGGTGAGTACCTGGAAGCAACTTGCTGATGACATTCCCTGGTCTTTATAAGTTCAATTTTTAGGATTGACACTCAACTTTACAAGCTGCAGTTGCTACAGCAAAATGGTAGAAGAGCATGCCTTATAATGCAGGGACCTGGCTGGTTTAGGCTTTTCAGAAACATGACCAAGACTACACATCACAGAGTGGAATGAATCAGCAGCCAGCAGTAATCACAGTCTTGGTGTAACAAGGTTTAATCAACTTGTCCTTGGAAGAGAAACAAGTGTCTCTCATCTCCCTGCAGCTTTCAGGTGGTTCCAGGCAGAATCTCTCAAAAGTGTTTAAGCAAAATGTAACGAAGGCTGGGGTGATGCCTGTTGCATGTGGCAAGCTGATGATGGGATGGGTGTTTCTGGCCTAGCATCTGAGAGTCCAGGGCAGAAGTAAGGAAGTGCATCAGGGGAGCTCTGGGAGCAGAACGATTGATGGGGCCGATCTCATTAACTAAAGATAAGGTTTCCAGAAAATATTCTTCTTGTAGTAGTCTTGGTTTTTATCCAGGCAGAGCTTATTCCTGTTGGAGACATCTGCATGTCTCTCTTTGCCAGATAGTCAGAGATCACTGGCCTTTTCTCAGTGTCACTTTCTGTAGTGATTGCCATTTTCAACAGGTTTTTTTTCCCTCAGAAAATACCTCCCAATATGAAGTTTCTACTCAGTCTAAGGCACCCGCTTATGTCTTTTAACCTTTAAAAATGTACAGGAGCCCAAGACCAGCTCAGGTGGGGTATGCAGCTTCAGATCACTGTCTGTGTCCTACAAGCATCAAACATCCAGAGAGGTGTTTGCATCCCCATCTTTGGGGCACTGACCCTTGCCAGCAAAGCTTAGCCATCTCCTCAGCAAGCCTTTTGCCTTTGTGTGGATTCACTCTTCCACCTGCTGCTGAATTACTTGGTTTTAAAAACCCGTCTGCATTGTGCTGACTTTTATATGTGGTTTCTATTCCCAGTAATAGAGATGAACCAGGTAACTTATATAAAAAAGGGGAGGAAAAGAGGGTTCTTTGCACAGCATCTGCTGCAGAGGCTGTTCCTCCACATGCAGTGTGTGGCCCTCACCCAGGCAGCCTTGCAGCTGCACTAACAAAGGAGGGGTTTCCTCATTTTTACTGCAAGACTGAAAAATATGTTCTGTCTAATTCAGGAGAAAATGTTACTCCTCTGAAATTTCCAGCTTTTCTTTCCTGCCTCAACTCAGCTCTGGGCAGAGATTGAGGAAATCTGAGATGACCCAGGAGAGAGAGCAGCAGAGACCTCTGCCTAAACTGTTTGAATAGATAATACTCTTTCCAAATGCTGGCACCTGGGAATCCTTTAATGACTTGGATGGTGCTTTGGGTAGACTGAATATCTCCTTTCAGAAACAGAGGCTTATTTTTATTTATTTATCTGCCTTAAATCCTGCAAGCAGTTAGAAAGTAACCCTTTCTTGTGTTACATTCCTACCACTGTGCTGAATATCATGAGGCCAAAGTTTATTCTCATTTACTCTGATTTAATTACAAGTGTAAATCTATATTAGGGCAGGTACGTTACATCAAATTTTCAAAGGGCAGAATTTGTCTATATTCATTTAGTAATCTTAAACACACATTTCCCATTCATAAGGGAATTATATCTGAAAAATTCCTAATGTTAAATGGATATGTGCCTCCAACACAGCTATTATTGAAAAGCTAAGTAATAACCTGTAACTGAGAGGATAGAGTTGTCACTGAAAGAAGTAATAGACCACCCTGTAAAAAGTATTTTGTCCTCTGCATTGGGAAATTGTTTTAACAACTGAACATTTATTGACATTTCTTTATTTACAAAGCTCTGGTAGGAGTAATTTTTCCTTCTTGTCTGCATAAAGGTTTCTATTAGTTCTAAAGAGAGAATGCAATCTTTGTGAATGATGACTCTTCTTAATAACCTGATCCAGAGTCCTAATCCCCTAAAATTTATTTCCTACCTGTCTTCTTCAAAGTTGTTTGTCATTGTCTGCATCACTCCCAAAATCTGATCTACACTATAAAATCATAATTTGCACATTATGAGCCACATTCTTTTCAGACTCCTGCCTTTCTTGGCTTCATCTATTTTCCAATTCTTTGATCTTTAAACAATTCATAGCAAAAACCAAAAAGTGAACAAGTAAATGCTGCGGCTTTGGAGGTTTTCCTTTACCTGAACCCAGCTTACAACTGCAAGGCTGGAGTTCTCTCTGGGTTTGTTGGGCACCTTGCAGAATGCATCCTCCTCCCAGTCTGGCCTTTAGTCTATATGGGATTACAAGTTGTGTCACAATAATAAGTACCAGCTTGCTTTCCTGCAATAACTGTTACATTTGCCTTTGCTTCTTCCAGCCTCTACCTCAGAATTTCCTGCAGCAGAGTGACCTTGTCCAGCAAGGTCTGGAGGTCATTGCAGATCTGAGCCCAGGAAGTTTCCTTGTGACAATAAAAGAAACCACATGCCCAAGTCCCCTCTCTGAGTTTATCAATGCAGCAGCTCAGCAGTGTGCCCATGAAAGATGGTGTGGGTCTCTCACAGACAGTTATTTGGGCTTCATAGCCAGCCACAGGGCAATTTCCTGCTTAAAACAACTTGTGAGGCGTAGAGATGCATCTGAACTGTGAGGCCTGGGGCTGTTTTCCAGCTTGGAGGCCCAGATGTGCACTGCAGTCACATGCTGCTCGTTTGCCAGGATGCAGCCCGGGTGTGTAATTGTCTACTCTCTTTTCTCTCTCCTCCCTACCATGCTTCTGGCTTTCCATTGGAAAGAAAACTGATTGAGGGCGGGAGGGTGGGTGGTGTGGTGGACTCCTGGTTTAGACTGCTTCAGAATTTCACACAGTTCACCTCAGACTAATAAAAACACATTGCAAAGCTTGACCTGGTACAGTAGAATTGCTGTGTGACAGGCTGTTGCCAGCTTCTGAGCACCTGAGACCTGCAGACTGGGACTATGGTAGTGCTTTTGAACCAAATTTCCTTTCCCAGACAACCACCACGAGGTGTCCTCAAGCATTCTTTGTTTTACAGCTACCATTACCAGTAGGGATGAGCTGAGGTATAACTGTTTTGGGAGAGGGCTGATATGGTCAATACTAACAAATCTGCCTAGTTCTAAGACTTTAGTGGGTGTCTGTGTGCAAATGCTTACTCAATTTTAAAATACAAAACCACCTGAAGTTTCCTTTTCATTTAACCACAGCTTTATTTTTGCCTCTGTTAACCCAGAATCACATCCTTTCAGCTTGAGATCATTTGTCTTAATAATTATGGGCCACAGCTGTATGGAGTTGGCTGAGGGAAGGTGACTGCTATAGCCATTTTCTAAACATCTACTTGATGTAAAGAGAAATAGGAACTCAGGTATGCTGTTAGGCATGTGCATTGCTGAGTGGTTGGAAGAATAGTGCTGTAAAAAAACCCTGAAATCAGAAATAGGTTAAAATACCAGCCAGAAGCTATTGGTTGTAGCCTAGGTCCAGCAGAAGTCAGTGTCAAAGCTTTCATTGATTTTGCTGGATCAGGATCTCATCTGAAGAGTGCAAATGCAGAATCAATGGAACTGCTGTTGCAGAAAGAACAGTAAAGTAACTGTGGTTAATGTTTCATATGGAGAAACAAAATTACAAACCTACAGTATGGACTTGATGAGAAAGTTAAAAGTGATTTTGAAGTGTCTACTTGTTCTGAAGAGAAGCTGTAAGATAACATCATGGGAGATGATTAGAGCATGGCCTGGGCTCTGGCCACTGGGAAATCCTCTCTCCCAAAGAAAACTCACAGCTGTCTCACATTACTGACTAAAGCAGACTCCTAAGGGGAGAGATTCCTCACAAATTACTTGTGAGAGCACAACAGCATGGTTCAAACTCCCAGAGGACTTCTGGTTACAATTATATAACAATACTAAAGTCCATTGAACTGGTTACTTAAGCCAGAAGTAACCTTGGCTGATGATGAGCTCCTTTGTATGTTGTAGAAATCCTACCTGGTAAATATTCATAGGCTTTGCACCCTCCAGAGTAGCCCCCTTCTCCCTCGGTAGTAGAAACATCAAGCAGTCATTCCTACCCTATAGGAAGAGGTTTGGGAAAAGGCAGAATGAAAAAAAAAAATCTCTTTTTGTTTAGTTTAAATAACAACTCCTTGGGTACTCTGAACAATCATGAATAGTAAGTAACATTAATATTTCTCTTTCCCTCCACTGTTTTTAAGCAGAAAATCTAATGCTAATACAACCTGAAGGTAGCAAGGGAAGCTTTTGCTTGTTTGTTTAGTAAGTGCATTTTAAAGTTCCTTTTAAAATCATATTTTATAAGGATTTTTTATTTGCAAGGTTATGGCTAGAAAAGACCTGGAGTGGATGCAAAATTCTCTCTCTCTCTCTCTCTCTCTCAGGTGCTGTGTTAAGAAACAGATGTGAATTTTGTTCTATGGGTAACTCATTGACGTCTTTTATTGTTACAGTTGTTGGATCAAAAAAATAGTGGAGGTAGTGGAGACAGCAGGCCTTTTGAGCAGCCTAGGAGCAGGCAAACAGCAAATGGGAATTTCACTGAACAGATTTTGTACAGCAAAAGCTTGGTACACAGTGCCCTCTTTGTTCCACAGAGAAGAGTGCACCCCTCTGAACCTTGTAGTTGCAAGAAATGAGCAAAATTCTAGCTAAGAACTATGTTGAAGGGATGCCAGCCGTTCAACTTGGCTTCCTCCTTAATCTTTGTGTGTTTGGAAATGCTGTGCAAGTCAGGGCTCCTCCAGGCCAAAGCAGAGACTGCAACAAATATCTGAGCGTAGACATTTGTGTCCCTGCATGGACATCTATCAGACATGGACATTAAAGCCTTTGCCAGCAGAAGAGGGGCTTTGACCCTCTGTAGGAGCACCAGAACTGTGTTTGCTTCAAGTGCTCTTTCTGTTGAAAGGCTCATGGAGTTTGGATCATTTGAGGGATCCAAATGCAAGGATCCAGTGAGATCCTCACTTTTTACATTCTCTGTGCCTCTGCTGGAGTTCAGCCAGGCTTGTCACAAGCTGGAAATGTCTCTCCTCTCCTAATTTTGGTAGCAACAAGAGGATGGGTCTTTTCAGAGAGCCCTCCTCACTGAAAGAAACACAAAATGCAGAAGCTAAGACTCTTCACACTCCAGGAAAACACAAAGTTTCGGAGCTAGAACCAAATCTGCATGGGAAGAATCTGAAAGTAGCCCAGTGGTGTGGAAATGCGTGTGGTGGACAGACTGCACTCGGCATCCGTGGATGCGGCAGCTGCCGTGCCTGGCGCACACACAGGTGCTACTGAGGCCTCAGCTGCTCACAGTTCCAGGAACTGGAGGAAGAGGCAGCCAGAAGGAGCAAAGAAAACACAGATTGAATAATCAGGAAAAGAAGATAAACTGTGCTGAGTGGCAGCTGGTCTTTAGAAAACAGGCTGTGTAAATACCCCAAGGGCCTTGTGCATCATCCCTGGGAAGCTAGTCCCCAGAGGGGGACTCAGCTGGATCACCACACCACACCACTCCACACTGGAGGTATGTTTATTTCTGCACAGTCTTCAGTGTTTCCTGTGAGAACATTCCCCTGCTCATAATCAGTATCTGCTGACCTTTCAACAAGCAGTGTTTCCCTTCTCTGTCTATACACATCTGTCTGTGCCAGAAAAAGCCTCCAAATAAATTATTTACTGCTCATCTTCTTCTGAAGGCAAAGGTGCAGTCCAGGCCCCCTTTTTACAGTGTTAAGGGGAGAGACCAGTGACCAAATAACAGGATTGTGTATTTTGTCTTCAATGCATAGGTGGCATACAGTGTAGTTTCTCTATCTGTGTATAATGTAAGCAGTTTGTAGGGAAAACTTGCCTGGAATAGTTTTCTGCATCATATATACTTACAGCTCTACTGATACTTTTGCAGTGCTAGGGATGGGTGGCTTTTAGAAGAAGAATGCAGCTTGCCAGCAGTGTTTCAGTGCCAGCTGTTAATGTTGCCTCTGGCTGTAATTGTGCAAACCATCCTTCAATGAATATTTGACAAAACGTATCACCACTTTGTGCTTCTATTAACCCATAGGTCCATTTTGTGTCTGCTATATCCCTTTCTTTTTCTCTTAATCCTTTGCTGTGTTTCTCTCTTCTCTCTCTGTCCTTCCCATGGTTCTCCAGAAATGTGCTTTGTAATGTTTGTTCCCTGCAATTCATTTGTACTGTTGGGCTTGCCAGGCCTGGAGGCACACAGAAGTTTTGGCACTGGCTTTGATGTGATCTTCAGTGATCTTGGTGAAAGAACTGACCCCAGCCTGGAGCTGTGGGTTTCCTTATAGGGCTCTGCAAAGGCCCCACAGAGCAGGGGTGACCAAAGGAGAGGGACAGCTGAAATGATTTTCTATTGAACAGTTTCTTTGTCTAAGCTGAGGTTTGGAGCAGAAGAGCAGTGCTGACAAAGCAGCACTTTGGTGCCCTCTGGCCCTTCTTGGGGCTGCAGCTGTTGTAGCAGTGAGACATTCAGTCCTGCACCATCCAAACCCTTGGTCTCCCTTCCACTGTCCCTAGGCTGTGGTTTCCACCCACCTCTTCCATGCTTTTGGTACTTGCTGTCACCCAACACCTGGCTCAGCAAAGGAGCTATCTGGCAGAAAACTTTCTGTGACTGACTTAATCTAGGTAATTAATAAAAGAGAAACTCTGCCACATCAACAGCCTGTCAAGCATATGGGCAGTGCTATAGATACACTGTACTTGATGCCTCACATAGACAACATCCCTCCTCTAAGAAATTGTCAGCTTGATTTAGAAGTGAAAAATGGGAGGAAGAGGAGAAGAGATGTGCTCCATGGCAGAGACCTGCCCTCTCCCCAGAGCACTACCTGGAGTGTTTATTTCATGCAGGGGAAAGGAGCTGGAGATTAGCTGTTGTCTTTACTCTGCAGGCAAGCAGCAGGTAGTAGGAACAAACCAGGGAGTGGAAAAGTAGTGTAAAGAATTAACTTGCACATTCATAAAAGCTGAAAGGAATTAAACGCATGGTGACTCCTGGAATTTACTTGTGAACTTACTGTTCCACTCCTTAATCCTCTATCTAAGATCCATACAGTGTCAGTTAAGGATCTGCGTCATCCATTTGTTTATTGGCCGTTCATGGTGCCCACAGACTCCAAATGAGAACAGATAATTATTTGCATTTACTGCAGTACTAGGGAACTTGTGCTGTGTATCAGAATCTAATTGTTCTAGGAATACAAACAAACAGAACACACAGAAGCACAGAAAAAAAAAAAAAAAAAAAAGCAAAATTTCTTTCAGTCTAAGAAGATTTTTAAAAAAGACCTGGAGAGAAGAAAGCATTATCACTTCCTTTTCATGTATAGGAACTAGAGCATTAAGAGATCAAATAACTTGCTCAAAGCCATAGAGAGGGTGGGTCAGGAAATGAACCCAATCCATCACTAGCCTTTGCTTGCAATCCCATCTCTTCTTTAAATAAGGGCTCTGCTCCACCTGTGCAGGGAATGTGGTCATATAGCTACCAGGCAATAGTCTAAATGGGAGCATGAAACTCCCAGTTTAGGATGTAGGTTAAATTGTAGTTTTCCTAAGGGGTATGAGCTAATGCTACTAATGACTGGCTACTCAATTCCATAGATCCATGAGAAGGACTCAGACTATACTCACTTGCACCTGTGATTTGCCTAAATCTGACAACTTACTGAATGTGCAATCACCTAAATACCAATGGCAGTGTTTTAGGACAGAAAAGTGGGGGAACTAAAGACTTAGAACAAAATCTGTTTTGAGCTACCTATTTTTTAATGAAGACTGTCTCGAATATCCTCGTGAAGAAAGCCTGTCTGGAAGTTGCTGAGGGATGGAAAAGACAGCTTGTTTTTCCAGAAGCTGAAGTGGTTGCAGCCACTTGTTGTGTTGCAGGTGGGCAGTGGGCATGCAGCTGGTGGCTCCTGTGAGTCCATCAATTTGCTACTGTCATCACAGCTGCTGGAGATCCATTCCTGTATCCTGCCCTCTGTAAACAGCAGCTCATAACCACAAAGCATCAGGCATCTCTGGTCCAGCATCAGCTCAGGGAGCCTGAGAGCTGCTTGCTGAAAGCTGCTTTCTGTTTGCTTGCAGACATGTCAATATTTACTGAGTGAGGCTCCACTTTTGCCCAGCTGGAGCATGACAGCTTTGCCACTCTTGCACTCAGTGGCCCTATCTTCCAGCATTAACATGAGGAGGTGATGAGTGACCAGGCTGGCCTGATAAATGGGAAGAGATCTGCAAACAGAGAACAGCAAACACTTCCTGGGGGGCTCAGGACACCTGCTGAGAAAGATGTTCTTTTTTTCAAGGATCAGGTAGCTTCTGATGCTGTATCAGGAGAGACACAGGAAAGATGCTGTTGGAGGTGTTGGGTGCTGGGGAAGGCCCAGCTGTGAGCAGGGGTACACAGTCAGCTGTTAAGGTGCTCTCATGGGGAAGGCACAGTGCCACCTCAGAGCTGTAGCTGTGTCACTGGGCTTTCAGCAGAGCCCTGTGAGTGCAATACTGGGGGGAAAATGACAGTCCAAGAGGTGCACCAGCAAGGCTGACCCCCTCTCCTGTTTCTGATGAGAATAGGGAAGGCAGGATGCAGGACACACTTGTGGGGAAGATGCTGTCAGGGCCTGGAAGGCACTGAGCTCTGCTGCACAGTTACAGCTGCAGTTCCTCAGTTATCAGATGTGTTTGAGTGAGCCATTATATGCAAATAAAAATCAAGAGGCCGGTTTCTGACATTTAGTGTTCAAGCTTAATTCTCTGGGATTTCACAGCTATTTGCAAATACTTTAGTGGTAGACACATGACAACTAATGGTTTGAATTTGGCTGGAGCTTACTGGCATGGTCTGCTCTGCATTAGGTGGACAATAGCTCCCAGTGGTGGGGACTGGCAGAAGGGAGGGATTAGTAAACAGTAGAAAAGGCTTAGAGACATTGAGGGAGGATATTTGGAAAAGGATAAGCTGTTCAGTTTGGGATTCTTCTAGGTTAGGTTTTTTCATCCTTCTCCATCAGGACCATAGGGAAAGAGATCTAAATGACTGAAAACTGGGCCTTTGTGTACAGTTTAAGTGACAGGATGGCACAATAGGTTCTCTACATTTGGTTTAGACACCTTCAAAAATCCCTAAGAGATGTCAGTGTTGGTGACAGCATTTTCCTGAGGATTTAGAAATTAGAGGGTCAGCAAGGAGGATATGAGGACAGGGAGTCAAGACATTATATAGAATCATAGAATCATTTATGTTGGAAAAGACCTCTAAGATCACTGAGACCAACTGTTAACCCAGCACTGCCAAGTTCACCACTGAATGGAAACAGCGGAGTGCAGAATAAGGGAGGCAGCGATAGATCAAGTATTGAAAGAAAAGCTATAAACAATGAAAGGAGGACAGGAAAAAATGTTTCAAAAATGGGGAATAATAGTTTATGCATTAAGTGAGAAATAGGAGTTTTGGCAGCAGAACTGTGTATACAGACAGTGTCAGTAGCATTTTCTGGCTTTTCTAATGCCACACTTTGCATCATGCCTGGTTTAACGTGGTGTGGGACTAGTGACCCAGAGATTCAGATTTCTTTTGCCATTATGGATTTGACATTTCACCTCAGTGGGGCACAGCATCCCATAGTGATGGTGGGGGATAATTTAAATGAATTTTCACAAAAAGGGTATTAACCAAGCTACCACACCAGAAAGGGTACCAGCAGGGCTACACTCAGTTCTGTCATTCAAGGAGCAGTGCAAGGCTGCAAGGGTCCCAGCCCTGCTACTCTGGTCTAGCAGAGCCTGGGGCAGCCAGCAGCTGCACTGGGCTGCCTCCCAGGAGCAGGGTGGACAAGATCAGCCAACATCTGTTCCCCTTTAATCTCTTGTTCCTTTATGTTTTGGTGTCGTTGTTTTGTGCATAATAAGTTGCATGCTCTGGCACATCCCCAGCCACTGTGCTGGATGGTGGCTCCTCAGGCAGGCAGTGCTGCCCAAACTCAGAGGCTGGGATGTGTTAGGAGCTGGTGCAGGCTACAGACTGCAGCGTGTTTCTGATGGCCCAGCTCCTCCTGCCCCCCGGACTTGGCAGGATTCCCAGGGCTCACCAGACCCCATCGGGAAGAGGCTGAACCATGAAAGTTGGTTCCCCTTCATGTCACTGCTTCCAGTTGTTTTGATTACAAGGGGTGCAAGTCAGGACAGTGTCCAGGGCTTCCTTTCATGCACATCCTCTTATGCAGTGTCTGCAAGGAGAGCACCTGCAAGGTGGCCTGGAGCCACCGGTGCTTTTCACCTCATGTGGATGCCACTGAACACACTCGGTGGCTTTGGGAGAAATGGGAGGGGGAATAATGTACCAACAGTACATTTTCATCTTCCACAAAGGCCTTGTGCTTTCTCAGCTTCCACCATTGCTTCAGAAAGTTTACTGAGACCCTGGTAATCGAGCTAAAGATGGTTTTTTGATGAGAAGAATGCTCACAGATACTCTGTGGCGTATTCCTCCATTTAACCCCTTCCTGAAGGAACTCACAAAGCAGCATCCAGGGCAGCAGCCTGGAGGGTGATGGCTCTTTGTGAAACAAAGGGTTCAGACAGACTTTAGGAGGGGAGCTCTTTTCTTTCCAAGCAATGTATGAAATTCCAGATGATTTCCTTCTGCCTTGGTGTTTGGTGGTGTGCCTGCAACTCCTCCAGGTTGGGAAGCATATAAGGATAATATTAATCACCTTCCACCTCTGAACCTTTTGAAACACGAGGGCTGGGATCCTTACAAATGTTTTTCATCCAGGAAATCACCAGCAAGAGAAACATACACAGCACTGAACTTAGCTGAAGTAGTGAGGCACCAGCTTCTGCATGACTGCACACTGCAGCAAGGAGTAGTAGTGATGGCAGTATTGCACATGGAAGAACAGTTCAGGTGGTAAAGGGATGTCAGGAATACACAGTGGGACAGATATTGGAGCGTAGTGAACCTAGAGCAGCTCCAAAGGATTGTGAAATGACCCTTCTCCATGTCCAGCTCCAAGACAAAGCTGGCTGGATCTATAGTCCCAAAACTCAGAGCAAGGGAGGATGAATAAAGCATGAGGCCCTAAGCAGAGGGAGCTGCTGGCTTCCAAATTTTCCAAACCAACATCACTCAGCCCAGCATGTCTGCTTGGGTGGATGTGTTCTCCTCTTGAAGTTAGAAGGGGAAAGGGAGCAAGAAAAGACACGGAAAGCTGAGCTGCTCGCCCTGCTGTGCTGGTTGTGGCAGGGATAGAGTTAATTTTCTTCACAGTAACTAGTAGGGGGCTGTGTTTTGGATTTGTGATGGAAACAGTGTTGATAACACTGGGATGTTTTCTTTATTGCTGAGGGCTTGCACAGCATCAAGGTCCTTCCTGATCCTCAATCCCCTGTCACCAACAAGGGGGCTGGGGGTGCACACGAAGTTGGACAGGGACACAGCCAGGACAGCTGACCCCAACTGACCAAAGGGACATTCCACACCATACAGCATCGTGCTCAGTACATAAAGCTGAGGGAAGAAGGAGGAAGTGGGGGCATTTGGAGTTGCTGTGTTTTACATTCCCCAGGCACCATTATGCACGATGGAGCCCTGCTTCCCTGGGGATGGCTGAGCACCTGCCTGCCCATGGGAAGTAGTGAATGAATTCCTTGTTTTCCTTTGCTTGTGGGTGTGGCTTTTTCTTTCCCTATTAAACTGCTTTTATCTCAACCCACAAGGTTTCTCACCGATGTGAAGTTGAACCATGACACCTGCTCAAACGTCCACGAGGCAGGAGCCAGTGGTGGCTGGGACCTGATGATGATGCAGCAGTGGATATTTGGGCATCTTTTCCTGTCCCCATCTCTGTGCTGAGGGGAGGATGCTGGACTTTCTCACACCTCCTCCCTTGGGGTCTGTGCAGCAGGAATGTGATGGCTGGGGAACACATACAGCTATGGAAGCTATTGCTGTTCCAGGTGGCTGTTCAAGGGCTCAACCCTTTGGTTTTTTCTTTCATGCTCATGATAGCTTCATTTTCCAGAAGCCAGTGAAAACAGGATATGATGACATCAAATGAACCTCTCTGATTGCTCCTCCCAGGAAAACAGTCTATGGGCAAGGACCCTACAAAGCCAGAAGGAACTGCCAGGAAAAACAAAACAGTCTCTTAGCAGTGACTTCCCCTCCAGCTATGGAAACCTCTGCCATGTCTTCCATAACAGGACAGCTTGCATCTCCTACTCCATGTCACTGCACAGATCAGGTACTTGGATGCCAGACACCTTTTGTACGTTGCTTTGCAAGAATAGAATGTAAGAGTAGAGAAACAAACACAGAGCAATGAGCACTTCAGTACTGGTTGTTCCTTCCCGCTTCTCATTCTCCACTGACAGACAGACAGTTTGGGGACCTGCAGAGGATGCTGATAAAGAACAGATGGGGCTTTAACTTACTAGAAAGGCCATGGGTTAGTACTCTCTATTGGAAAATCACTTTGCCTTTTTTTTCCTAACAATTGCTTCTAACTTTGCAGGTTAGGGACAGGTCATACAGACTTACTTGCTCTGTGTCCTGGCTCCTGTGCCATGGAGGTATGAAAGCCTTTTGGGCTCAGAGCTGCCCACACCAGCTATCCAAAGGACATAAAGAGAAATTTGTCCTCTTTCCTGGGAATCAGTGGTTCTCAGAACAAGTGAACCCTCACTTGTTTTGCTTTTGCTTAAACAGAAGGCTTGAATCAGTATTAGAGTCAAAACAAAAGCTGTTTGTTCTTTGATTATTAATCTTTAACAGGAACCTGTAAACAGTGCACTGCTGGGATAATGCTGTACTAGAGATGGTGCATTAGTGCCTCCAGGATCTGAGATACAGGCTGATGTATTTGAGTGTTGACTACTCAATCTCAGGGAAAAAAAATATTGCTTCAGACTGTAGGAAGGGTGTCTGGTTAGCTGTGTTGGCAAATAATCTCTCTGAGAGAAGACAATAGATTATCCCCCTATTTTCCTTTTTTTTTTAAGACCCGTGATCATTGATATAGTTCAGGCCCATAATGGTACTGTTAGAAGAATGAGGATTTCATTTCTTAAATATGGAATCTAAGAAGGGAAGGAGGCATTGCTGTCTTTTATTGCTTTTTGTTTGGAGGCAATTTAATTACTTAAGCTTGCTTTGCTTCCCAAATTCTCAGGCTCTGTCACACACAGGGCATGCCTACCCCAGCATCAGTGTTTAATTGCAGCATAGCAACTGCATATAAACTCTAGCAGGGATGAGGTAACAGCAAAACAGACATCCAGGGAGGCCTGTCAAGTCCAGTCAGGGGCTTGAGCAAGCTTGTTAGACCACACTGCTACAGCTCCACTGCTGTTGACATCCTGACTACTTGGAGTTAGATGAGTCTGCCAATGCAGCAATCTCTTCTCCCAACTGCATTTTAAAAAGGAACATCTTGTGGATCCCTCCACAAAGTCCTGGTATAATGTGCCATTATGCACACTGGACAGGTTTTCCAGGGCTCTCCAGTGGCCTCAGATCACCCTGAAGCTTTTGTATCTCTACACTTTTAAGATAATGAATCCCAAATCCATGAAGGGAACTCAGCTTCCCTCCTCACCAGAAAAATAATTCTCCAGCATCAGAGCGAATGGTGATGGACTGCCTCCAGCCAAGGGCTCAAACACCAGCATTGGAAAGTGGAAAAGTAGCCTTTGTGTGGAATCAGTGTTACTCTAGAACCAGCCCCCTGAACTATGTCACAGGCTGGCTTGACCCACTGGTCACCTTCTGACACTATGAACTGCTCTTCTTGACCAAGAATTTCTATTCCTGGCCCATACTGTGCTCACTCTAACAGAACCTTGATCTTTCTTTAGAGAAGCAGAATATGAATGCCTCCCATTCACAGCCTTGTATCTCACATGAAGGCCAAGTACAAGTGAAAAACCACACATATTTTCCTTGCTTTGTTTCCACCAATTAGTTCTCTCTTCCTTTATTATGCTGAATAATTTCTCATCACTCTTCAAATACTTGGAGGCCAGGATTCTGCTCCTAATCAAACTAGACTTAGGCAAACTAGATTTTGCTTTTGGAATGTTTTTCTGCATAGGATCTCGAGCCTCCTAATCATCTTTGTTGCTGTTCTTTGATCTGCTTCTCATTTGTCATGATTTTTCTGGTGAATGGGATTCCTCGAAATAAGAGCAGTATTCCAATGAGTGCAACATTCCAGACATAGGAGCCCTGCATGTCCCATTGTGTGTGTGATGTTGCCCTCAGGTGGTTACTCCAGGGAGAATATGCAGCCTAAAAAAAACCCTTTGCTATTTCAGGGCAGATTTGTAACAGCACGGGATCTGTGGAAAGGGTAATTCTGTGCTCTGAAGTGGTGCCTTTGCAACAGAAACCAGGACTGTGCTGGCTTTTTCTGCTCCTCATCCAGTTCACTGCATTTTAAGTGTATTTTTTTATGAGGATGTTGCTGTGCTTGAAGAGCATCAGGAAGAAGCTCAGCTGTGGTGAGCTACACAAAGTTGAAAGGGAATCCTAAGACAAGAGGCACAAGAATTGAGAGACTTTCACCATCAACAGCTTTATTAATACTAATTTTATCACTACAGCTTTTTGTCTTGCTGAGACTTTTCAGTAATTCTTTTTGTCTTAAAACTCTATGCATCATAAAATCAGATTTCCTGTCTTTATTACACCAGGTGTTGTGTAATTCCTAGATTATAACTCACATTAAGCCATGGAAGGTGCCAGAAGGTGACAAGAGACTTTGCTAAAGGTCTAATTAGAAATTAATCATGCTGTCTCTTCCCTGACTCAGCTCTTCACAAAGTTAAACCATAATTCTCACTCATTCCCTTCTCCATCACAGCCTCCACTGTCTCATTGATTATGGTGCTATTTTTTTTCCAGCCTTTTCTATTCTTCTCTGCCCCTTTGTTAGGGAAGTGATCATGCCTATCACTGATTTCAATGTAGAGGTACACAGCTGATTTATTTAGAGATTCTTATGGTAGTATATGCATTCCTGACCCATTTAGATAGACCAAATAGATGACAATCTGTTCTGGTTTTATTTTGCTCTGCACTGAGCATCCTCTCTCCAGACTGCACTATTCTCCACAGAGGTGCCCAGAGCTTTTCCCACCATCAGCTCTAACCCCATTTTTTTTCATTTAAATAATAAGTAACTGAAATACATTTTTCCAGCTTCCCTTAACTTATACTGGCACACAGAGAGCTCCATCTGCCATCACTTTGTCCCACTTATCTGACTTCTGGTTCATTCCCACTGAATGCAAAGGCCAAAACTCTCACTTGGTTTAAAAGGAGTGGCATTTACTAGGGCCTATGGAAGGTTTTACCAATCATTCCCATCTTACATAGATTTGGTCATCTCACTGAACACTTTGTTCTTTGGATATGGCACAAAAGTAAGCTCTAATCTCTCTAATGGCACTGAAGATTTTGCCATTGAAGCCAAAGGAACTGGATCACTCTTGGCTACTGTGTCTCAGCCCTGATCATGGGAGTTGCCTTGCAAATCCCATCAATCCCTAAGTGCTAAGAAATGGATGCTTTCTTCTGTACTTTCTTTCACAACCTCACTTTAGTTCCTTGCTTCCCACAGAACCAATGCTTGTACAATCACTTGGTGTGTCTATAGGTGTGTCCTCCTAGTAATGTCTTGATCTGTTTGCCAATTTCAACACCTTCAGCAAGCAGAGATTTCAAAAATAGTTCTGAAAGATGTTTCTACATGTTTCATGAAAACTGATGGTTTTGGGAGGTGCAGGGGGAATTTTATATACACATCTAGAGAGAACAAAGTCTTAGAACAACTCTGTTATAAAGTTTTTGTGTTTGTACTTGCAGAATACAAAGTCTTTGTGTTTGCAAATAGTAGCTGCATTTTGCAAATACATGTAGAAAATGAGGCTTCATTAGTTCCGCTCCTTGTGGAACTGATTATTAATTTTTGGCAAGGATTCATTCTGCAAGCTGTTGTTGCCAAGTTTTCTTAAGAGCCACTTGCAAAGGGATTTATCCTTGTACCTTTGTGAAGGGCCAGTCAGTTATTTGTGCTGGGATTTGACTTAACTAAGTCATTGCAAGAATGCTGAAAAGATGAAGTGAAAAACAATATGCTTACAGACTTGTTGATAGTGTCTTGTTTATTGTATTCAGACAGATACATTAAAAAACAATCCCTAT
Source organism: Urocynchramus pylzowi (assembly GCA_013397555.1). Taxonomy (NCBI): domain Eukaryota; kingdom Metazoa; phylum Chordata; class Aves; order Passeriformes; family Fringillidae; genus Urocynchramus; species Urocynchramus pylzowi. The sequence goes on from VZRH01004270.1 coordinate 62,842, forward strand.
CTATTTTCCCAGCTGTATTTTGGGTCATCATATAGGCCTCAGGGTCCATAGTGCTATTTTCTTTAGGTGAGATGTCTGCAATGTTGTTATTACATTATATTCAAACATGCCTGGTTTTCCAGACTAGCTGTTTTTAATGAAAAAGGAAAATCATATCCTTATGTTAGAAGTTCAGCTGATTCAGTCTTCATTTTCTTAATGCCTCTGGACCTGAAGAGTTTCTTCAGATTACTGTTGTTGTTGTTATACAATGTAGGCATAACAACTAATAATGGACAGCAGAGCTACCACAGAGAGAATAAATAATTACTCAGAAAGAAGACCACAGAAGCATTTCCAAATAGCTAGTGCAGTTCCCAAAAGGGGAGGAAATAATGCACAGAATCAGAGCAGAAAAGTCTCCAAAATTTCCATTGAAATGAACAGATCATGAGACCGACTTCTCAAAACACACGTCTTCTCTTGTGCATTTCCTCAGGCCTGCAAAGGGAGCTCACGCTCCAGCAGCCCCTTGGCTGCCTCCCAAACCCATTGTGGGAGCCCTGTGGGTGCCTAATGCTCAGCTGATATCTCTGCAAAACTGTGCTTAAATCTGGGCTTCTCCTTTCCCCTCCAAAGCCCTTCTTTGTAAGGGCTAGTTTTGGGAGCTGCCTTTGCAGAGCTATGGCAGAGCAGCAGGACAGAGAACCTCCCTCTCTCCTGCAATGCACCTATCCCTCACATCCTACAAATCCCCCTGATGCTCACCAAAAGCCACACCTGGACTTTGCCAAGATCAGGATGGAGAAAAGGAACTTGGGATCTGGCCAGTGATAACAGTTACTATTAAAGGATCCTCAGCAGCAGTAATTCCCTTTGAGAAGGATGGCAGTCATTCTCTGCTACTTCTTTTTGACTCAGCCAAACATGATAATTGCTTTTTTGGATTTTATTTTGTAAATTATATAAATTATTGAGTATAGACCCCCTATACATGCTGATTTATCAGCAACCCTTTGTTGAAGACACGGCCTTTGTTTCTGCCACCAATACTTCTGTCACTACAATAATGAAAAAATCACCCAGGATATTCTTTTCCATAAGAAATTTATAGCTATACTGTTGCACAGATATTAGGATTAGCCCTTCCCTCAAGTGCATTTGACCAGTTGCATTATGCGTTTTCAATGATTTTTGCTTTCTTTGCAAGATGGTACTTTTAGATGGCTCGGAGCAATGGTTGCAGGGGATACATAGTGCCCTGCTAAAACAGTAAGACAATAAAAATGGCTAAACTGACCAGGGTTTAAATTTGTTTCTCAACTGATTGGATGGAGTTTCCTTCTATTTAAGCAATTCCTTGTGTCCAGGCTGCTGTGCACCTGGGTTAGCCGGTGCACAAGCCCGCAAGCCTCCACCACACTTCCCAAAGTGCCAGCAATGTGTCCAGGCCCAAGGGGGCTCTGCCTCCCGTTATGCTGCGGGATTAGCACTGTTTGTGTGCAGAATAGCAGGACCCGTGTCCCGGGCCACACAAAGGACCTGCACACCCGGCTGTCAGCGCATGGCTGCGTGCACACGCTGGGACCATCGCGTTTTGCACGCCCCGACTCTGAGCCCCAGCTCCCGGTGCCTGCTGCCTGCCTCTCGTCACCAATATCCCCGAGATTATCCCTGGGGTATCACTGACCTAAATACACTGGTTTGGACTTGAAAGTTGCCTTTGTTTTTAATGATGCCACGTCTCTAATCCAGCACACGTAACAAGCCGCCTGTTTCCAAACAGCTGTTGTGTAACTCAGCTCCCCACCCCCAGAGATGTTGCCTGCCATTCATTTAATGGGCTCGGTTTCACTGGGAAGTGCCTGGGGGAACCTCTTAGCTCCCTAATTAGCAACAGAAGGGGCCAGTCCTGGAGGTAGCAGTGAAACATTTGTGAGGTCTCGTGACAATAAGGGAGGCAGGGAAGGGGCCGTTTCCAGCTAGGAAAAACCTTAACTTTTATTCAACTTGCAGTGCAGAACAGAGGACTGAAGAGAAACTTGGAGGGAAGGTACCTGTAGAAATGATGAGACTTTCTAGGCAAGAAAAGAGCATTTGTGAAGGGGGAGGAGGGAATGAGAGAGATTATCCGAGTTGTCCATTGCTCCTGCAGCCTGAGTTTTATATAAAACACCGTGGAGAAACAGAGAGGCCTCGTGGGCTGGCTGCCGGTGGAGACAGGAGCGAGGCATTGCTGTGATCTGCTCTTAGATGGTTGAGCTGGCTCTTGTTAATAAGATTCAGGAATTAACAGCTTGGAAGTGCTTAGGAGCTCAGTGTTTCCTCTGAGGATGTGATCACTGAGGCTGAGGACAGAGCCTGCCATTCAGCACTGGAGTAGACTTTGGTGCAAAACAAGTCTCCCACGAACCAGCTGAAGGTCCTGTGACCTTACAAGCAGGGGGAACACTTTTCTCGTCCATTGATGGTATGGTGATGTGCTTGGGGCTATTCCTTAATCCCCAGGACACAGCGACATGTGGTAAGCTCTCTGACTTTTCCCATGCAGTTCCATTTCTGGGCAGGGCTTTTTTCATACAATACCAATTGAGAGGAGTTCTGTGGGAGTATGGACAGTCCCAGCTTGGACCCATTGGACCTTGAGGACCGTCCCCCTTCAGAAGTTATGCAGGGAAATGCATCATTCATAGTATCTCTGGACTGTGGGAACAAATATCCAGTGAAGAAAAGGAAAGCCTTGTCAGCCTTAAGGACCTTTCTTAAAAGCAAAGAAAGAAGGTGAAGTTCAAAGACAAAGTGAAATTGTGAGGCAAACAGGGTTGCAGAAGCTTGGAGGAGCAGAGGGGAAATCTTGACTTTTCAGACATCCCTGTGCCCTGCAATGTCACTGGCCTGCAGCTCACTGGTAGTGACCACTCAATAGGTGAGCTCATCTCTGCTATTCATAAAGATCCCTTGTTAATGAGCACTTCTGCTCCCTCATTATATTCTTAAGATAGTGAACCTGATTTTGTGCACAAAAAATAGAAAATTATGCAGCAAAGCATTCAAGCTGTAAGATGAAAAGCAGCACATTACAGCCAGGGCCATAACATGCAGTGGGGCCATTGCAATGACTTCAAAGGTCAAAATAATAATTTCTGAGTTGCAACAGCATCTCAGGTTATAAAAGAACTGTGCTCGAAGCTTTTCTGGTCCACTCTTACCCATGTTTTTGAGCTCATTTCATAACCAGAAAACACCAGCTTTCCTTCTTTTGTCTCAGGTTTTTGTATTAATAGTATTTATAGAGCTTTATGGATTATGATTATATGCAACTGGAAATGAGAAAGAAAAAAAAAGTGCCTGAATAGAAAAAAAAGTGGAATTATGCATACTGCAAGCTTTCTCTCCCACTACTGAGCACCCAGGATTTTGCAGAACTCCTGCTTGGCCTTTGAGTGCTTTTTCCAGGAGCAGTGAATGGTCCTGGGAGAGCTGGCAGGTTATGTTGTGTTTGGCTCCTCCTGCTCGTATCCAGCTGCTAAGCCAGCTGAAAAAATACTTTATGCAGTTCCATGTGCACATTTTTTGTCATTGCTGCAGGGGCGATCCTGCAGATCAGTGACAAGAGTGAGACAAAAACATAGGAAACAAGCTCTCTGTTAGTATGTGATTTGTGCAATGGAAACATTAAATCCCCTTATAAAATTATACCAGTTGGAAAGAGACTATGGGATGGCAACAACTGAAAGTTTAGATGGAGATGCAATAATGAGATACAGTATATCAAATTTTATTCTCTCTCCTGGTTATTTTGTTCTTTTTGTTGTTGGGGTCTTCCCATGCCAGAAAAGCATCTACACCACCAAAACCAAAGCAGTGTGACAGAGGCAGGAAACTTTCCAATAGAGCTCCAAGGAGGCTTTTTAAAAACACATTTGCTGAGACATATTTTGCTAAGGGGTCCTGCTCCAGTATAGGGAGATGCTCTGAGACATTTGTGCAGACCCATTCCTGTGGGATTCCCCTTTCCCTTATGTCACATGCATCAAATGCAGCAAAGGCAGCCTTGCTGACTCCAGCAAGTAGTTTCTGCCTGGATTTGTGCATTTTGGCCACTAGAGGTTGTAAGAGAGAGGGAAAAAAAATATATTGTTTCCCACCAGACAATCTGCTGCAGCATCCCAGAGCAGGATTTTCTTTGGGATCCTTTGATCCTGTCCACCAGAACTCCCACAAAGTTCCTGCACATTCCTTGCATGTACATAGACAGAATCCTGACATCTCAGCTATATCAGGTTTATCAGTGGCAGTTTGTTGCCTTGTAGCCCCAGGGCATTAATGGTCTTAGTGTGATCCCTTAAATCTGAAGTAAAAGGTCTTCTGATTCTCAGAATCTTTTAGAGAAAGAGCAGCAACCTGTATGTTTTCTCTGCAGCATGAACTAGCTCTTTTGGCTCTTTTCACACATTCCTTGTGTAGATAGATTCACTCTAAGATGTTGAAGCCAGACCTTCTTCCCCCAGCCTTTATGCTTTTTCCTAGTGCTGATTAAGAATTAGAATTTTGCTATGGTCTCCTGGAAACATCACAGCTGGTTGTACCTTGGCACCTTGCAGATTCTTCAGCTACCTTCCACATGGGCTTTTATTCTTTCCTTTAGTTGCTAATAATTCTCTAGTCTTCTAACTATACTACCTCTGCAGTCAGGGATACCATCTTCCAAGAAGCCTCAAGAGAGCTGAATTTTGTTTGGGAAATACAATGTTGAAGCTAGGTAATCCAAAGAGTAGCCATGATCAAAACCAGCTATAGTATAGCAGTAAGTTGAACTTCAACCAGATGAAGGATTTGCAAGCTTTTCTTGCTGATGGCTCTTTTTGATGGCACAGTGGCTGCATATGAACTCACAGCAGTACAAGACCTAATCATCACAGAGCTCACTGGTGATGGGACTCCACTTCAAGCACTGCACACTGATAGGAATCATGTCCTCTGCAGTAAAAGGTAGCTATTCCTGGAGTGAAGTACAGCAAAGACATTGCAACAATTCCATTTCCCTGGCTACAGTTTATCTCAGAATGTTGGGGGCAGGATTATCAGCACAGTATTTTAAACCTTCAAAAAATACTTCACAATCTTAAACTACTTATTTTTTCAATATATCTTATGTCAGTATTTTTAGCTGTATCATCATGTGATTGAAAATGAATAATGCCTTCAGTCCTAACTCTTTATCATGCATAACCACCAGCAGACCGAGCTTATTTACTAGCACTAGAAAAACCCAAGAGTCTCAGTTCCAGGATTTTATGGATGGTAAATTGCAGCAAGCCACAGTGATGATAAATGTATTGAATTGTACCTTCCAGTGCACATCTTAATGTACAGCAATGGCCTTGGTTGTGTAATTTTGTCAGTCCTTGAGTTTGAGAGACAACCACTTGTGACATGGATTTCAAGTTTTCTGCAGTTCAGCTGCAAAAAAGAATGACTATATTCACTTGCCTTAAAATGTTCTTATTTACACACTTTAAAAAAAAAACCCCAAACCCTGTAAGAAATCCTTTTTTCTTCTTCCACCTTAAAACTCACTGACTGCAAAGCAGAACCTCAAACTTATGAATTAGGCAGTACAGATTCCCCTATTACTTAGAGTTCATGGATAGAAATGTTTTCCATCTGAAGCAGTCCCACAATTTAATTTTTATGACTAAGGCTCACCATTGCCCTATCTTATCCATAGATGGAGACAGCAAAGCGTCCTAAGAGAACCCACCAAAAGTACTAAAGTTAATGTTTCAAGTTTCCTTTATTTTGGATGCAAATGTATCACAGACATGAAATGGGTCCTTCTAACCTAGTCCCTTCCTCTGTCAGTGGCCAGAAGGGAAAGCTCAAGAATAATTTGAGAAGAGGTCACGCCCATGGTGGCAATTTTCTGGATATCCCCAGTCTCCAACAGTGGAAAGCACAAGGCCCTCCCAAGCCAACAAGGAGTTCCTGCTGGCACCAGGCCCTGCTGTCGCTTCCCTGGCAGCTTCCACCCCTCAGCACTGCCCACAGGAACACATAGGGCCAGGATCCCTCCTCAGGTCCATGGTTTGGGGTCAAATCCCAGCCTCCCCTTTTACTGCGGACGCTCTGCAGGGTAGGGGTGTTTTCCCAGCTGCTATACGGGTACACGGTTAGCCGAGTGCTTAGAAGCACTGTCTGTCCGAGGCCCAAGAGCAGCTCCCAACGCAGGCGAGCCTAGCAAGAAATAGTGATTTCAGCTCTAAAAGTGATTATCAGCTTATTAAGTGATTCATCAGCTCATTAGATTTGAATCTTGCTAGGCCTCGCAGTGCAGATCCGAAGAGAGAGGAGAGGAGCCATATGGGATTCCGCAGGTAGCTTTTATTTGGATCTTCGGTGACAGCTATCCGTGAAGGGTTCCAGGGACGTCTCTTCTGACTAACTGGGCAAAAGTAGGGGTTTTTATAGGGTTTAGGGGGATTGGAAACTGTCCAATGGTGAGGGTCAAAGGGAAGTAGCCTATAGCTTTACAGATAGATAAGCAAGGGTCTGAAGATGGAAGAAGGGCTTTTCTTTGTCCTAGTCAGCATGACTCGGCACTTTAGGCTGCTGACTGCCAAGGCCTTGCAGGGCCTGTGCCTGCTACACTCCCCAGCCGGTGTGGGCTGGGGGAATGGAACAAAGCAGTGAGGTTTAGTTGTCGTAAGAGCCAGAGCACAAGTGCCAGGCTGGAAGCGCAGCCCTTGACTGCAGCAGCAATTGGTCAGGAGCAAAGCCAAGGCCTGTGGCAGAGGTGAGTAATGAACCCTGGCCACACCTGTGCTGGCTCCACTAGGCAAGGCAAGAAAATGTGGTAGGATTATAGAATCACCCAGGTGGGTTCTAAACATCTCCAAAGAGGGAGGCCCCCATGACCTCCCTTGGCAGCCTGCTCCAGTGCTCTGCCACCCCTCACAGCCTCGCTCTGTTGTGGAGTCGCCCCCATGGGGATGCCTGGCCAGCCATCTGGGGAGGCCCCTCCGTGCCTGGCTGTCTTTGTTATAGCCATGGACTCCTGGCCAGGCCCTGGCAGCTGAGGAGGAGTGGCTGGGACTCCAAAGAGCATCACCTGTGGTCTTGCGATGCACAGAACCACCACACCATAACTGCACAGTGCTCCAAGACTTACAGCCAAAAAGTGGTTTGGCCTTGGCTGGGTGCCAGGTGTTCAAACCATGTACAAGTGCATGTAGGAGGGAAGGATATATTTTGGGGCAAAATTATCTGTACATAATTCCTTCTCAAACAAAAGAGTAGCTTGTTCCTCCACTGCACCAGAACTTCTGTTACTGCTAAGCTGCTACATATTCCTTTAAGTAATACCCTTCCTGTAGCATTGCCTCTTCTTACATCCTGAAATGCTGAATTTTGTCCTTTGGTGCTACTCAAAGCTCAGTCCAATCTGTCACATATCAGAAAGGGAGATATGTCAGGGAATTGTTTAGGATTTTTGAAAACCACTTTGTTACAAACTTTGTAAGCTTGGTGCAACTCTCCTCACCTGCAGCATGTGGTACCTGTCCCCTTGTAATCACTCATGACCTTATGACTTTGCCAAAAAATTGCTTTGAGGGTAAGGGAGAGGAAAGAAATATCAGGGTTTTCTCTACTGAATTGCTGTGACTATCCTTCTGGTAATGAGGCTGCAAATTGGAAGGTTGTGTTTCTTACCTGCTTACAGCCTGGAGAGGGGAGAGAAGATTTTAATATCAACCCTCTCTCTGTCTTTTTCACATTGATTTGGGAACTTGCTAATCAGTTAGGAAATACTTCAGTGACACAGCATGTCACAGGCACTGAAGATGAAAAATGTACCCAAATAACCCCAGTGAAAGAGCTTGCAGAAAAAGAGCTCGCTCTATGTCAAAGCGATAAAACTTTTTTCTTACTTT
>VZRH01004270.1:76982-236853 GCA_013397555.1 Urocynchramus pylzowi
TTTTTTTTTTTTGTACTGAGGAGGCATGATTTAGGCAACCTGTTGTCTCAGCTGCCTGAGTTTATTAGGGAGGAATAGCTTAGTCATTACTGCACACCTAGAAACATCTCAAACTAGGTACTCTTCCTCCTCAGAGGTTTGATCTAGAAAGGATGCTCAGATCACACCAGGTGCACACATGGCTTCCTGTGGAACAGCGCTCCTGCTGCTTCTGTTAACAGCTGCTGGGAGGGTAATGCTGCCTTTTCCCTCATGCTGTAATCCAGGATCTTCAGGGCATAAGCAGCTGAGATCTGGCTTTCGTTCTTGCCCTTGCCTGATTTAAATCACAGCTCCTGCCTCTCAGCTGTAGCAGGACTTCTGAGCTGATATATGATAAATCAACTTTCTGTTCATTATTTGCCAAGAACGTAAGGGAGGCAATCCCCAGTAGCACACAGAGTTGACTTGCAATGAAAGCAGTAAGGTGGAGTGTTTGTCCACCTGCAGCAGAAGCTTCCTGTGGCCATGGGATGTGTGGTAAGGGATTATGAGCTACATGTCACATTTGCTTTAAGGGCTCTCACTCCAGAGGTTCCAGCCATGGTGATTATACTGGGTCTGAAATGGCACACAGCATGCTTCCTTAGTGCTACTGTGCCTGGCTGGAAATTTTGAGTGACAACTTTTGGGGATTTTAATGTGATGCATTTTCTACCTTAGCAGCGGCCACACCTGATACCTGTCACTAAGAGATGGTTTACAAAAAATACCAACTTTTGATTGTGGTTTAGGTCTGATATGCAAATTGCTCAGATACAGGGCAGGTAGCCTTCCTTACCTGCAGTATCTATGACTTTTGCCATTTATTTCCTGCAGTTAACTGTTAAACAGCAGCTGTCACACTTTATGAATGCTAAAAAAAAAAGTACAATAGCTCAGTATTTCTCTTTCCTAACAGGCCCATTTTAGAGGCCCTCACTTGGCAGCTTTCTGTGATTCATGCCAAATGGAACTAATTTCCATGACTATTAAGGGTCATTTGCAGAGAGTTACACATAACAGAGCACAGGTTTGCAGTGAACACTCTCTGAGAGCTAATTTTTCTGCTGGCTATGGTCTGTATCACAGCAGCACCGTGACCATCTGTGGGTCTCTCTGCATCTGTGTGAACAGAAGCACTGCTTATAAGCAGAAAAGGTTAAGTGCAAAGATCTACTGACAAGGGAAAACTCTTATATCTCATGACCAGCTTTCTTCTTTTTAATGTGTTAGCTCCAACCCAAAATTGCATAATGGTAGGAGCCTTTGTTTTGCCCCTTGCAGGACATGTGTACATTCCAGATAGAAAAGCCATTTCAGATGCTTGAGGAGGATGAAATATGAGTCTGCTCAGTCAGTTGGAGTGATCTTGCTCTGAAATTTAAAAATGGCACAATCTGAAGTTAGTTCTGCAAATACCCTAACACTTAGCTATTTTCAAGGCAGGACAAAACATATATGTGAAAGAAAAACATTCAGGGTTTCTGGACTTCCTTCTTTGGATGGCAAAAAAAGGGCATCTAGCTTCATGAAGATTCTTGCATAGAGTAAAGCTGGCACTGAGCCCCTTTTCCTCTAACAGTCCCCAGAGAGCTGCAGTAAATGCACAGAAAGGTTGCAGCTAGGTAGTAGCAACGTGTGAGAATTCATCCTTTTTTGCAACCTCATTCTTCGGTTTAAGGCATGCTCTGTGCAGGCTTGAACTTCACCTCGAGGCAAGGCACTCTGCATTTAAACGATAAGCAAAACAAGTAAACACAGACAGAAATAAGAAGGTGATTAGCATCATTAAAGGGGTTTGCAAACTCAGTTTGAACTTTCTGCAATTACTTAATGAAACAAATTCACTCCAGTTTCTGTTAAATCTTTCAGATTGTCTCAATCAAGGCTGAGGGGTGTGAATAAGCAGGGATTAGTTTGGTCACTGTTGTGTTAGAAGAAGGAGTGCTGACCTGGCACATGTGAATTAAAGGGACTTTTAATCCTACAAAGGAGAAGAAGAATACCCTAGATAACCTATTGAATCACCTTCCAGACTTACTGTGATGTTATCCCCTGTGGCTTCAAGACTGCACAGGCCATAGGTTTTTAAGGGCAAACGACATACGGTGTCAGCTTGGCCAGCAAAGGATTTTTTCCCTTCAGTGTTTTTCCTGTGCTTTGTTCATGTTTGCTGAATTCCTCCAGAGTCTCCTGCTTATTGTAACAGACCTCACCAATGCCAGCTTTTCATTACACTCTTTCCAACAGACTATTTTGTTGCCCAGAGCAATAGCCTGAGCAAGTCTGGGGACTGAAGAGATCTAAAATTAAAACCCTGCGGAGAAACTTTGTTCATTCCCAGAGAAATGAAATACGAATATATCTTCGCCAGAAACAAAGGAACCTATCCTACAAAGAAATGACAGTGTTTTGTCCCTCTCCAAGAGGGCTGGGAGTAGCTCCAGACTGCGAGAGACCCAGGTATAAAAGGCAAAGTGACCGTGCCTTGCTCTCTGTGCCCAGCGAGGGCACGGAAGGGAGCGCGGGAGCCGTGTGACCATGGCCCTCGTGACATCAAGCACAAAGCACTGCTGCCATTTGGAAGATCAGCTTTACTTAGGTTTCTCCTTTCTTTACATTTCAGACACCAAGCTTTCCCACAGCACAGGTTTCTTTGTTACAGTGTGTGTACCCTGGCCAGTGGACTGCAAAGGCTGCTGTTCTGCACAGCAAATAACTCTGCTGGGAGAATCACTCGTTTTCCACGTAACGCTTCTGCTGTGAAGGCCGTATTTCAGCAGCTTGGCAGAAGGGTGGCACCTGCCTATTCTTTCATTTGCCTTGAGAACTACTTCTCAGAATACCTGCATTTTTTGACAGGAAATACCTGAAAAGCCACTAGACTCACCTGCCCCACTTTCAGCACCCCCACTTAGTGGGACACCAGCGTGGGCTGTGACTTTTTGTGCGTGGCCCCTCCTCTAAAGATTTGTTTTGTTTTTAAGTGGGTTTGTAGTCAAATGAAATGGTAACACCCTTTCATGGAGACAATACAAAGGCTCAGGAGAATGATGCTACATGAACTGACTTCTAGATCTTTTTCATTTGTAGGCACATTCTGTCTGGAACCCTTATGTGGGAACTGTGATCAGAAAACATCTTGAGTCAGAGCACACCTTTGTTTCTTTATAGCTACTTCTCATTGTCTCAGGAGCTAAAAGTTTTTAAATGTTGAGGAACAGCACTTACTGAGATTGTTCATTTTGATGCTGGCCCTAGCCCCTAAGGCAGGCCTGTGGAGGTGTGCTGGGATGTGAGCTGAAAAGTAACATACAATGCTGACAAATAGATGTTTTTCTTTGCTTAAGCTTGGACCTTGTGTAAAGCAAAGCAATATTAAAATACGTGGTGCCAGCTTAATTGTGATGCAATCCTTCTCAAATTGGCAGGTTTCTTTTCTTATCTTTCTTTTGTAACAACAATTTTTCATTGTTGTTACATGGAGGGGAAGAATTGGACCAGGACAATTTGTGTTTGGAAACTGAAAGTGTCTTAGCAGATCTTGTAGGATTTGAATTGAAGCTCTGGTGACAAGTGAGGTAGTTCTCTGCCAGGGAGCCAAGAGAAAGACCTTTTAGGAGTCTCATGGTACATTAGATCATTTACACTTCATAGATTTATTGGCTTTACACTTTTTCTGCTATCACCCATGATGCTGTAGGTACAAAGTAATTCGGGTTGCCTGTAGGTTTGCTCATCTGGGAACACCAGCAAATTTGAGGAAAAGAGCTTTACTAGCTGTGCATAAGTCTAGGACACCTGGCAGAAAAGTGGTATCCCCTGCTATGGCAAGCTGAGGAGAGATTGAAATGAGATGAAACACTTTATGTAGTTCCAGGGCAAAGAAAAGTTTGTAAGAATATCTTTGTGCCATCTGGGAGTACCTGAATACTTCTGCATGCCAGAGAAAACTGTTAGTATCAGCCATGACACCTTAGGAATTCTTTACATGCCCTGCTGCTACAACAAAAGTTGTTTATTTTTCTGATGATACCATTTTATAATTCCCTTTTCACAGTGTACAAGCATTTCTTTTTGTTATTTCAAAGAAGAAACAGTTTATTGAAGTATTTTTGAGAGAGACTAAATGAGCAGTAAAAACCTGCTCTCTGTTTCCCTCTGTCTAATTACAGTCAGACCTTTAATGACTGGTTCTCTAAGATCTAGTAATTTTTTGTCTGGGATCTGATCTTATGCTTTTTATGACCTACTGTAGCCCAGATAAATAAATTAAAGTATGTGCAGTGAATGTATTCAGACTTTTGTCACTGAGTACTCTATTGATGGCAGACCAAGATACAAATCCTGATGTGAGCTGCTGTTTTTTTGAGCTGATCTTTGGTAATCTCTCAAGTGTTACTCTTAAGAGCAAAGAATTCCTAATCCAGCAGGACGATACACAGTCTCACTGGGCCTTGCAGTTACTGTGCACATTGTTTAAATCATTGGGCAGCTGGGACTTGAGTTTGATCAACAGGTGCTCCAAAGGTCTTTGGCTTGCCCCCAGAGTAGGGCTAAAATGTTAAAATAGGTTTTTTTGCTACAAATTTCTAGCTATGAAATCAGACAGGCTTAATTATGGGCACATTGCCTGTGAAGTCAGGAAGACTGTATGCAGTTTTGAGGAAAAATATCACTAATTGAGATAAAGAGAGAAATTAAGTTTGTGTGGAGTACCTAAATTGTTTCAAATTGTAACCAGACAACTTTGCTGTGGGAGAACAAGGTTCTGCCTCTGGAAAAGGCCATTACTGGCTGCATTTTCTGGCCTCTGCCTGTGGAGAAATGTGTCTGATGGTGCTCTGAGCATTCAGCACCACAAACTGGTCTAATGGCCACTGGCTGGGCTGCAACCAGATCCCTGGGGACCAGGGTATCCCAGATACCTTTGCCACCATACCTGGGGACTCTTGAGCACCCATCCAAAACTGAACTGGGATACCTGACTCTGGCAAGTGAAACCTTTCTGGTCCTTGCCAAGAATTCCCTTCATTGCTTGTAAACTTGTATGGGTCCTGTGGGAATGCTAACTTATGTCAGGATGAATCTGTGCACTTCCTTCTTCGAGTCCTGGCTTTGTTACAGAATCTACTTTATTCTAGAAGAGACTTCTGTGTACAGCAGGTGCAGAGAATCAGGTGGGCAGAAGACCAAGAAGGATCACTTGGGTAGTAGCTTAAATTAATGCCTCTTCTCACTTCCAGATTTGAGCTCCCGATTCTCTCATTAATTTCTTTGCTGTTAATATAATTCATGTTCAATTCCTGTACACATTCCAGAAGCCACAATGACAGTAAACCCCTCTCCCACGTCATTAACCTATTAAAATGCAAAACAGACTAACAAAACTTGGGGGAATTGCAAATAAGCAGTTCTATAGGATATATGAATAAAACTTGTGGCAACTGACTTTTCTGTTTCCTCCTTATAGAAATGGCAATGGAACAAGTTCCAATTTGTTTGAACTTCTAGTCCTGGTATTTATTATTAATGTGATGTGCCTGGCCACAGTGTGCCAAAGGTGGCAAAGTGAATTCCTGACAATACAGGCTTTAAGTACTAAAGATCATAATCTTACCATTTTGTTCCTTGTTCTTTTATTTTTAGATTATTCTAATGTATTTTTACATAAAGTTCACAGGAAAAACAGATAATTTAAAAACATTTTCCTGTAAAGCATACTATTTAGCAGCTGTTCTGAACTTCTCATTTACCTGCTTAATGGTAGATAAGCCAAAATCTCCAAAGGGTTCCATCCTTATCAAAATGTTAAGTCTCTACTTTATCTTTTGTTATATTGCATATAAGGTTATACTCAAAAAGTAGTTTTCTATTGTTGCCTGTTTCTTACTTGGCTCGTTCCACAAAATGTTTTAGTTAAGGAGCTTTCAGACTTAGAGAAGGTTTAGGACTCCATGCATGTTGGGACTGAAACCTCATAGCAGAGTGAATACCTAGAAGTTCTTTTTGACCTTTTTCTCAGATTTTGTTATTTTTTCCACTTTCCTGTTTATCTTGCCATCCTCCTTGCACCTATGGTGCAGTGCAGAATTCAGCTTATTTTCTTGGACTACTCACTCACTAGAGTGTAATATGTTTCTTGCCATGTAACCTGCAGGATTTTTACCTGTGTGAGTGACTTTTATCAAGGCACCAGAAAGAAGGTTGCATGTCAAGTAATTCCCTCCATCATACATATCCATAACCATTGTGCAGGCATTAATTCTGACAAGGCATTATAACAGCAAAAAATGTGAGGCCTTGAGATAATTTTCACCCTTCAGTGTGAAAACTGACTTTTGCTGTACACTTAGGACTGAGTATGGATCAGTGGCAAGGTACAGACTTTGACTCTTCTGCACCATTTCCTTGCAAGCACTGAGGTACAGACCTAAAGAGGTCAGGCTGCAGCACTCTGTCTATTTTGGGTGTCCCATGATATCGGTGAATCCACTGTACTGAGTTAGAACAACTTTTTTCTCCAAGTCAGGTGATTGAAAACATGGTATTTTTGAAAGATTATTCTGCTGAGAGTTTGATACTTAAAGCTGGGGACCAGGCTTTCCAGGATGGTAGCCACAGCTTGGGATGTTATTTTCATTGCCTGTGTGAAAAAAGCCTATATTGCCTTTTTTTTTTTTTTTTTTTTTTTCATTAAGCTGATGCCACACCCATACTAATCTCTTTTTCCTCTGCTTGTAGATGAGAAGATTTTTTTTATTTTTTATTGAAGGGGTTCAGGACAGTATTCTTGGTCTGAAAATCACTGGATGTGAGCTTTGCTGCTTTGGTTATCTGTAAAATATTTGCTGTGGTTCTAATACAACCAGGGCTCATTTTGAAAGGCCCATCCTTGAGGTTTTCAGTATTTGCAACTCTAAATTCTGTATCAATATGAACAGAAATTAATGTGCTGATCCTTTGGTTTTAAATAAGCCTTTAAAACAGAGCTCACTGAGCTGGTTCTGCTATAGAAGACATGACCTTTCTGGGAGCTTGGGGATGTGTTGGCATGCTGTTGGCAGGCTGAACATAGTCTTTGGGAATATTATGTTACATCAGCAGTAAAATCTACCTAAGGGCTTACTGCCATATTGGTTCATTAGTGGCTGTATCCATAAAAAGGATACAGGGTAGAGACGGGAACATGACTCCTTGGTACTGAGCCATGATTTGTGCTTTCATCTTTGTGTTCTCTGGCATCATGAATGAGTTTAAAGCTGCAGGCTGCAGAAGGCTGTGCAAGGCTTGAAGAAAGACATCCCTTCTCTGTCTCAGAATAGGACTTGGTTCAGAGGAAAAAATTGAGACATGGAAGCCTGAAAAGTTCATTGCTGTTCAATGATTTTTCTGCCCTCTACTTTGAGACTTTCTGTGCATCATTTTGATGGCACTGTTTCACCATTGGCTGTGGGGCAGCAGGAATGAAGTGATTTGGAAGATTTCTTGCAGTGAGCCAAACACTTGTTCTGAATATTTTTCTTCTGTCTATAACACAGTTCCAAAACCTGGGTTACATTTAGCAGAATTCTCTAAGTAGGCTGGAGTTTTGTGCTGGGACAACACGAATAAGCTATTCAGGAGTTATTTAACCAGGGGCAGTCTGTCTCAGCACACCACTAGTGTGTTATGCACTTCAGCTGCTTTAGAGAGCATGCTTGTGCTGGTTGTGGCCAGGGTAGGGCTCCTTTTCTTCCCAGGAGCTATGCTTTGGATTTGTGCTGATAACATGGAGATGTTTTTGTTATTGTTGAGCAGGGCTTGCATAGAGTTGAGGCCTTTTCTGCTTTCCATGCTGCCATGGCTGGCAAGGAATTTGGGTGTGCATGAGATGTTGGGAGGAGGAAACACAGCTGGGACTAGTGACCCCAACTGACCAAGGGAATATTCCAGCCCATATGACATCCTCCTCAGGATATAAAGTGGGGGGAAGGAGGAGGAAAGTGGGGGGACATTTGCAGTGAAGGCATTCCCAAGTCACTGGCACCTGTGATGGGTCCCTGCTCTCCTGGGGATGACTGAACACCTGCCTGCCCATGGGAACTGGTGAATTAATTCCCTATTTTGCTTTGCCTGTGTGTTTGTCTTTTGCTTTCCCTACCAAACTCTCTTTATCTCAATCCATGAGCTCTCCAGCTTTCACCCTTCCCATTCTCTCCATGACCCTGCTGGTGGAGGAGTGAGTGAGTGGCTGTGTGGGGCCTGGCTCCTGGCTGGGGTTAAACCATGGCAGTACTGTTAAGAAACTGTATGAGAAAGAAAATGGCTTTTCTACTTTTTTCTACTTTTTGTTACTTGGCACCAAAGGGGTTAACAAAGTCTAAGAGCATAGCACAGCTGATTTGGTGTTGCTCCTACTGAGGTACAGGTGCTGTCACTTGCTGGGTTCTTTCAGTGCAGCGTTGCATGTGGCACTCCATGAAAAATGAGTATTGGTACTCAAAAATAATCAGGGGGTAGGGGAGGGCTTATTTTTTTATAGGAAACTGTAAAGTGCTGCCTTGGAGGTGGATATTAAGTCTGAAAAGGATGTATCCCATGAAAAACATTCTAGTATTGTAAGGAAGCACTGTCTGCTTTACTTGAAAGGTGGCCTTTCTAGTGCATGTGATTCTGAATGGAGAGGGGACCCACCCATTTCACCATGATCATCTCATTCCACAGGAGCACAAATCCTGTTGTGATCAAAGGCAGGGAATAGGATAAAATCCTTTCCTTCTCTGTGAATCAGTCCAGTGGCAGTGGCCTCCACTGTAGCTGTGACGTTGCAGCTGATTTATTTTCAGCTACTGGGATTGAAATTTTTTCTTGTCTTCTTATGGAATGCATCTGAACCTTTCCAAGCATATTTCCAGAGAAAATGCATATTTGGGAAGGAAATTTAACATGAATATAGATGTCAGCAGCTGAATTTAAATTTTGTGTATTTTGCAGATTAATTGTAGTGATACACTGTATAGTATGCAATTATAGTTGCTAATTGTCTGTAAACAGGACTAATATTTTAGTTTCCTGTTTCATATGATTGTTGCAAAGCTGCATATGTGAAAAGAATTTTGAGTTCCTAAATGCATATGTTTGTAAAGTGTATACCTCATTTTTCATTAAAATGGGCACTAAAATAATAAGTAGGATAATTGTCTTGCAAAAAGCATGCAAAATGTGAAAGTGAGGCGCTCTGACATTGTCAAAAAAAAAAAAAATGGGGCATGAGTAGTTTGGGAATCAAGGTAAAGCTTCTCTTCATGGGAATTGATTCCTTCTTGTTCTGCCCTCATCACTCCTGCTGTACCTGAAATCTGCTCAGGTGTTGTATTTGAAACATTGTGTGCCACATGGCAGCAGCTATTGCTCACCCCACTGGGACCTGTGCAGTCAAAAGATGCCTTCCTGGTGCTACATAAAACAGCTCTTAAAAAGCACATGCTACTGAGGCTGGTGTTTATCTTGGGAAATTCAGTTTCCTCCCATCCCCTGTCAGTCTTCACCTTTTTGTTTGAATATTTTCTGCTCCTGAGTGTTCTCATTTCCAAACTACTTAGAATATGAGTCTCCATAGAGCAAATGATTTAGAAATAGACCTGGTAGCAGCTTTTCAGATGCAAATCAGAGGGGAATTTATGTTCATTTGGTTAGGTCTCCTGTAGTCTTAACAGAATGTGACAGCAGTCCTGGCAACAGAAAATCACAATAACTCTGTGAGTCTTCTGAGAAATGAGAAGTCTGGGGTAGTGCCTGCTTTCCCAGATTCCAACTAGAACTTTAATGCAAATCTACTAGGAAAGAGGATCCCATTGCAGAAGTCCCAGTGGTCTGGCACCAGTGCCAGTGCTGCTCAGGCTCTGCAGAGCCCTGCATGGAGGCACCAGGTGGTCTGTCAGTGTTACCTGGCCTGCCTTTGGGGTGGGTATGTACAGAGGACTGGGAGCCAGGATGCTGGGAGCTGGACAGTAGGGGCTAATATCTGGGATTTCGTGCTCATAGAAACAAACAGACCAGAGAGAATAAGAAAAGCGTTATGTACTGAAACAAGATTCTTTATTTCAGTGCAGTACAAAGAAATGGGAGTTACTTTGCTTTGAATCAAAGTACCGAACCTAAAAAATGGAGCAGATAAAATACGTTTGTGTAGTACTAGGAATCCTTGGATATCAAAGCAGTGAAAAATGATCTCTATGATGCTGCAGCATTAAAATCAATATTTACATATCTTTAAATTAATGAATTACTACCTCGATTAATGTTATATCATTGGTAACTTAGTTTTCATCAGTATATTACCACTGACAATGCTGTCTTAGCCATCAGTCTTTCAGACATTTCCTTACATTTTAAAAAAAATTCCTTACGTTGTACCATTTGTGTTGGGACAGAAGCAACACTCTGTACCAAGCCAGCTCTATAAAACATCAGCAAAATCAGTCTCTTTTCTTTTTTCTTCCAAACAAATGAATTTGATCAATTTTGTAAGTTGCATTGAACTTTGGTTGTGAATAGCAATACTGTAAACAGTGGGCCCAGTTCACAATCAAGTAACATGAACTCATTGTATTAAGGTCATGAGTATGAACTTTAAGTATTGTTTAAAGGAAAAAAAAAGATTGCTACATTGTCATCTGGCAGCACCAAAGACAGTGGCTGCTCAGGATTGGATTTTTTCAATTACAGCTTGCATCAGGACAGGTCATCTGTTCTCCTAGTAAATGCAGATTTACATTTTCAAAGGTACCAAAGCATATCAACACATTGGTTTGCAGCAGACTCAATGGCCCCATTTACGGATTCAGGGATAATGTTGTATTTTTTTTTTTAAATAAATAAACATTCAGTACACAGGTATTGCTGTGAACCAAGCCCATTGTCTAAAGGAAGCACATTTCTTGCCAAATTAAGTCTTTACATAAGAACATGTTTTTATAATGGATTTGAATAGCTGCTGTGCAAGTTATTAAAATCATGTGTTTTGCAGCTTGCACTTTGTACCAACACAAAAAATGAATAAACATGCAGTAAAATGTCGCATTGTTTAGAAAATAATGTGTAAAAAAACCATTCAGTATTTTATATTAAAGCATTTACACTGCATAGGCATTCATATAAGGATATAGTATAATAAAACTTATCAAATATACAAGCATGCAGCAGTTGCCTTATATTCACAGTTCTAGAAATGACCACACATTGATTTCCTCAAATATAAATTGGATTATCCAAAATAGATTTTGCAGCCACTCTCCTTTGCAGTGGCAAACTATGTTCTCATGTGCATTGCAGATACTGACCTATATAACAGGCCTAAGCTATGCCGCTGTATTGTACACATCTGTGATAAATACTGTGTTTTGGAATAGGAAGGATAATGAGAAGTGATCCATACTTCTCATAGCAGAACTTGGAGACTACACAGTGCTTGAATTGAACAAAATATATAGCATATTAATTGTATTCTCCTTAGAGAGTAATACTGTAACCTTGCCACATATCTAGCTACTGCATAAGCTGGCCATGCAGTTTTCAAAATAAGTTTAGACAGATTTTCCTATTTGATATTTATTCCATCAGAAGAGGTATAGTAGGAAACATATAGTACGTACCCTTTTTGCTCTGCAAAGTCTACACAGGACTCCTGATACTTTTAGATTGTGTTGGGAAATACAATGCAGTGCCAAAGTCACACTCAGAGATTTAAAACACATTTGCAGAGAGATGATCTTTCTTCATTTGCTCTTTTGAAGGTGGTGGTGTTATATATGATGGTGAGCTTGGACCATCTTAACTGTCACAAGACGACAAGTACCCAGGTTAGCCCCCTCTGTGGCCAAATGCCACCTGGAGGATAACGTTGAGGTCACGTGGCTTGAAGTTGTCTGTGGTTTTGACTCGCGTGTTATTGCCTAGCTTGGCAGGTTAACCTGGGAGTGTGACTCCAGGTCAACAGCAAACAGAATACCTGGAGGCAAGGCTTATGTCAGTTGTGCAAGGTTTGCAAAATTGAGCTCTAGATCCTGATACAGGTTTTGGGTGTGGCAAGGTGAAATTGGACTGAGGAGTATGACTTTAGACCCTTTCCCTGTCTGGGTATTTTTCCAGTAGTGCCTGCATTCTAGTTTTTGCCTTGACTTCCCTTGGCTTCATACATTGTAATTTGTGTGCCTTCAAACAGTGAGTGCATGCACTTCCTTCTTCTGAGCACTTCAGGTAAAGCTAGTGGAAGTAACCTTGTAGGATGTTACAGCACCAACAATGCAAGTTGCAGGGATTCATCCTTGTGTACAAAGCAGCAGCAAGGGATTCAGAAACAGCATTCAGGAAATAGCTTAAAAAGGAAAAAGAGGCAGATATGGTGGAAACACTTGATAATTTGCAAAGTGGAGTGTGGAAAGGGAAGAAAAGTAAGGCAGTGATTGCTGTTCTCTCTATTAAAAAAAAAAAAAAGAAAAAAAAGAAAGGTATAATCCTCTCTGGAATGTTTCATTCAGAGAGAAACACTGCCCTTTGTTTTTTTTTTTTTTTAAAAGTGAGCTTTGGCTCACGTGCAGCGAGGAAATGACAAGGTGAGTAGATGGCTTTGGTGTGTGCTATCAGAAATGGTGACACTGATGTCCCTCTGTGCTGCAGCCAGGAGTCCACTTTGGCAACTCATTATTTTGAGTCTCTTTGTGTGCATATTTGCATTTTCTAGTAAAGCATGTGTGGCCTTTTCCAGAAAGCTGTACTATTTCCTGTCAGCCTTATTTAAGAGTAGGACAGCAGTGGAACAAGTAATTGTGCTAGAGATGTTCCAAGATCTTCTAGCAAAGATTTTTCCCTTGAGTCTATGTCTCTGTGTGTATCTGTGTGAGGAGCCTCAAGTCTGTATTTGGAATCTGATACAAAGACATTTGGAATCTGAGCTGGATGGGGGCACTTGAATGCTTTTATTGTATCAACTAGCACTTGGAAAATGGGCTTGCAGCTTTTTTGGTTGGCTTACTTGCTGCCACAGATGTTGCTTTTCTGCCTTTCTCCAGACGTGTTCAGTAAGATCTCTGTGGTGACATCTGAAGACACAACTGCTGTGAGAAGTGACTGGTTTTCAATGATTATTTGGCAGTAAGATCTGTATAAATATACACAGAATAACATTTTTAGCCTACCTTTTAAGCTGTATACATTGAGAGATGAACACAAGACTTTGAATCTGAAACCTTTGTACAGCACATCAAGCAGTTCTCTGATTCTTCACTGCATCTCTGCATACTGAGAGCAGCAGTTCAGTTGTGGGGACTGTCCATAAAAGTAAGAGTTTTGGTTTATAAATTCCAGTCCCATTAATCTGAGGTACTGCATTAGCCTTTCATTTATCTTCCTAAGTCTCATTTGTTGGCAAAAATGAGAATGCCTTGTGGTTTTGATCCTGATTTCTTACATATTTTAGTATTGTACTAGGTTCTTTGGATTCCTCACTGAACCTGCCCTTCATTTTTCCTTTTCACAGAAAAAATTCTTACAGCCTAGTTTAGAAACGTCTTTGAAGAATCTGGAGATAGTTAAAAGCAGATGTCACAACTGTCTTGAGCATAGTGAGAAGGAGGAAAAGGAGCTCTCCTGAGAAGTCTGACAGTTTGCCACAAAGAAATTGGTACAAAAGCTGTGAGCCCCATACACTCTGGGAACTCTGTGAGTTCCCAGGGAGATGCACCATCTTGTGAGAATTAATAGAAGTCAGATGAGTAAGATCTTTGCTTCTTTTAGAGATCTTATCAGCTCTATTTCTAGTAGCAACCTGGCCTGTTCCCTCAGAAGAGGGACTGTTACCTGCTACTTCCACCTCTCTTACATAGTGAAGAAATTAGTTCAATTTGTAAAGACAAGGGGCATTTGACCTCTCACCTTTTCATGCTGAAGTTAGCCACACATTTCAGTCATTGCAAATCTGGCTGTGTGGTAAAGAATGGTTTAGTCTAGAATAAAGCAAGTTCACCAGAAGAGGTATTTATATCATCAGAAGAACCTCTACCTCATTTAAATGGACCTCATTTAAAGCTTGCCAAGCATTTTCCCCACCCCTGCCCTCCATCTCTTTTTCCATATTTTGCATATGGGTCTTTCCAGGTCAAGAATTATGTGAGGCACCTGGAATTATGTGCTTGGCCTCCTTTATTATACTTCTAGTATCTCATTAGATGAGGGATCTCTCAAAGGGCAAGAACATGTTTAAGTCAGCAGTTTTCATAAACAGCAGGTGACTAAAAATACTTCATTTTCTTTGCTACTCAGGCCATGACAAATGTAAGCCTGGACTGGGTTGCTGAAGAAGTAGGAGACAATAAGAGGACAATTTAGATGACAAGAAGTCCTCTGACCTTTAGAAAGAAACAGCTATCACTTCCAGAAGCATCCTGCTTTTTTGTCAAGTTTCAAGTAAAACACTGAATATAGGTTCAGTGTCACTTGAAGAAATATATACAGTGTCACTTGAAGAAATAAAAAAAGGAATACTTGCAGAGTAATTTAAGAGATTATTGTGAAGTAATTGAACATTGAGCAAATCTACTAGAAAATACTTGTTAGCAGGTCAGTCAATAAAAAGTTGGTCTACATACTTCCATTTGAAGAGCTTCTCATTTTACATTTTTTATGCTGTTTTGCTCAGACACTACATGTGACAGTGCATGCCTTTAATCTTTAACAGAAAGATTCCTTCCCCATTAAAACCCCTGTTAAGTCCCTCAAAGTTACATTTGAAAATAATTCTAGCTTCTAAGTGACTTATAAACTTGATACAGCTATCTCTTCTGGGAGGATTCCTTTTCCTTGTTTGAGTGTGTCAAGTTGGATTCCCTGATACTTGTGCTTAGTTTTCACCAGTTCATCAGTAGCTCAGAATGGCATCTGTCTGATGACTCTATTTGTACATTGACAGAACAAGCAAACCACAAGCAAATGCTGCATGTGATGTGAAATTTGCAGGCGTGTGCTATGTTGTCAGTTTTTGCTCATATTACACTGGAAACTTCTAATGTCCAAGGAGTCCCATTTCAAATAGTGCTTTACTACTTGGTACCTGCTGGACAGAAATCAATGGACTTTTATGCATGCTGATTTCTTTCTGTTAAGCATAAGTTTGTAGTTGTTAAAGGTTCTTTCCTCATTCTGAAAACAATCATGGGAGTTCACTCATAAAGATGAGCAACGAGGATGCACAAGCACCACAGGATTTTGCAGAGAAAGGAACAAAATAAAAATGCAGTCCAGAGCTTTTATGTCAGCATCCAGTCCATTAACTCAAGCTGATCCAAGTTAGTTTGCCTCTGGCTCTTTTTGCCCCTTCCTCTCTACCCTTACTACATTTTATGCTGTTACAAGAGGGATGGATTTTACTGTATGAGATTCAATGTCCACCATGTGTTCACACAACACCATTGTGATACATGTAACTCATATTGTTCATGTTTGTGGCCATGCAACAATAAATAACACAAAATAACCCTCTGGAATGCTGCAGTTGCCAGCCATTTTATTATATTTTGTTATGTTCTGTAGCCTGAATTGGCCATCAACCTTCTTTCTGTTCTTAAAGGGAAATGATCAGTTATTTTATAGGGTTAAAAAGTTATTGAGTCTTTTTGTAAAATTGCAGTGTAAAATTTGTTGTGAACAAAATAGAGCTGACTACATTACTATAGCAGAATAATTTGCAGCCAGAATTGAATTACACTCTTAAAATCTATTTTTTAACAATGTTTTCAGAAATAGGCTGCAGTAGCTTGATTTTTGTCCTACATGTTTTTGAACTGTAGGGAAAACCTGAAATTAGCATGTTAATGCAGTTTGTATCATATGGATATGTAATACAAATGTGTTTTGATGAAAACCCAGTTTAAGTTACTCAGTACAGCTGGATTATTTTCAGATTCTCTGTAAATTCCTGATTGCGAGGTAATTCAAACGAACAGTTCTTACAGACTTTTGGAAGCCCATGCAGGATTAATCTAAACAGGAGGTACAATAGAAAGCTCCACTTTATTATAGAACCAGAGTTTATCCATTGACTTCAGTACCCTTCAGAGTGTAAAGCACGTGAGTTCTTCTTTTCTTGTCTAAACTATTTTGAATGAGGTTTCTTTTACATGCTAGTTTGGCAAGCTTCTAAGGCATTTGTGCAAAGTGATGATCCAAGAGCAACCTGATTCAATACTGAGAAATTCATAAATAACATCCAGCAGTAAATAAAGTGAAAAACTACAGCTAAGAAAAGCAGCCTCCTACAGTATCGGTTGAGCTGCAGTACCTTGCAGTGTTAGAGGTGGAGCAGTGTTAGAAGTGGTACCTTCAACTCAGGAGGCATCATTGTGAATTTTAAACACACCAAGGATTCATTCTGGTTTCTTTACATAGATTGCATGGGAATAATGATGACTGAAAAACCATGGCTATATGACAGATGTAGATAGAGAAAGGGAAAGAGTGGAAGAAAAACACAGCACCAGAAATTACCATCTGGAAACATACTAAACATTTAGTCAGTATATTTGTATTAAAATGAAGAGTTAATTTTGAAGACCAGAAAGGTTTGAAGATAACTTAGTGCACTCTATAAGGCCATTCTCAGGAGTCCAGTGTATAACCACCTGAGACAGGGCCATTTCGAACTTCCAACTGAAAAACTGGAAGAGCCAGCTGATGTCTTTACCATCTTGATGAGACTGCACTCTCATCACTCTTTCCAGTAAGTACATGCTAAAGTCACAAAAAAACCCCCTATAAATTTTCTGGATTTTTTCTTAGATTAGGGTTAACTGGCAGGTAACAGAACTTATTTGTTCAGTTTTTATGTGTGCAAATCTCAACAAAGTAGTAGAATTTAGGTAGCTGGTAGTATAGCAAATAATGGATAGGTCTTAAAAATAGCATTTGGAAGCCTTTCTATTTGTTTCTCAAGCTCTCTTCTGAACCACCAGCACAGCCTGGATTTACTGGGAGGAATACCTGGCCCTACATTGGGTAAAACTTAAATCTGTTCCTATTAGGGCACAGCTATAGCCATTGTGCTGTAGCACATAATCCATGTCTTTCTGGTCTTCAAACAAGAGGTGAGAGTAGCTGTGGATACTAGTTCATGCTTCAGGCAGAAAAAGTAGGTGGCCCAAAACAACTTGAGACTTAACATGCAAGATGTAGTAGCTACATGAAAGTAGCCACTGCGTGATATTTGGACTTCAACCTGTGCTTACAGGAATTTCTGTGATTATGGTTTTGATAGCAGCCAGATGTTGGGGGAATTCAGATTTTATACCTTGGCAGGACAGAATAATTCAACTGTGATGTGGATTATTTGATAATGAAGCCAGGAGTAAGTTGTGAAACTTAGTTCTTGACCTGGGATTGGATAAAAATGCTCCAGTTTAGATGTGCTTGTGGTTTAGACCAACATCTTGCAGTCAGTTTTTGTCTTTTTGTGTCTCTAGTTTTAGGTACTAAACTGTAAACATCACTATGTCTTTTTAATTAGGAAGTTTGCTCTATGCCTCAGTACTAGATACAGGATCTTTAGCAGGACTTCATGTAAGGAACAGTGAAACAAAAGCTTGTATGAATAAGGCACTAGAAAATGTTTGCAGCAAACAACAATTACAGTCTATATTCTTTAAGAATAAAACCGTTCTGTTTAGGAAATTGCCTTTAATATGACAGAGTTACCAAAGCCAGTTAGAAGGGCCTAGAGAAAGTGCATCTTTTATGCACTGTGTTATGCCTGTGAGGTCTGTGAGAAACCCCTGAATGCAAATCCCTGTTAAATTAGGAACTAGCCTGTGCAGTGGTGATACTCAGGAGATTGGAAGCAAGAGTAAACTAGTTTAGGTTCTGATCCCTGCTAAACTAGTGTGAAATCACTGTAATGGATTTCCTTCTGATTTATTACAGTAGTAGAAGGATCTGAAGCCAAAATTGAGGCTGTTTTAGCAAATCTAGTTAAACAGTAATAGTGCTGGCCCAGGCCAAAGAATTGGCGGTAATCCCCTTAGACTGTTTCAAAAAATAATCTGGTATTTTAAATTTCCTATTTGCTGAAGTTCAAGGATGCACTTTGTCTTTTGGCTAATGTAATAGGTCAAGGCCTTATGTACTACTTTGGAGCTGATGCCATTCTAAACAGTTATTACAGTATTGATCCATACTTTATACCAAATGAAATTGGAGTCTGCCATTCCATTTATAGGATGGCTCGCCAGTATTTCACGTTTAAAGTTGTTCAACACTACCCAAATTTTTCCATTCATAAAACCAAAACATACTAACACTTTAAAAAAATACTTTTATGTATCTGTTCTTTGAGGGGGCTCATTAAAGCACCAAGAATCTGTTTATCGAGCCAATACGAATATATTTGCAAATGAACAGATTTTGTTAGTATTCATGATCTGCATTTTCTTAGGATCTGTCCAGTAAAACTATTTTACCATTCATTTGTTATACTAAATCAGTCACTGGTCAGTCTGATTTCATCAATAAATCCTGCTTTGTAAACAACTTAGCTTTATCATCTGACAAATTTGTGTTCTACTCAGATCCTCCATTTTTTATACAAGATGCCTCTTAAAAAACTTAACACATTTGCAGTATATGCAAGAGAGGAAAAAAAACCCCTACATTGATTGATTACTGTATATTATTGCCATTAGGTGCTACAATTAACTCCAGGCAGTGGGGTTTTTTTGTTGGCATGAATTATTTTGTGTTTTATGTAAGGTCATGGTATTAAGTTTATCTCAAACTTTAAGATCACCTCTCCATATGGACCTCAGAAACTGTACAACTATCTCAACCAGCTTTTAAAAATGTGGTAGGCTTTTAGTTTGTTCATGTTGTGGGTTTTTGACTCACAAGACTAAAGTTATTGGTGGTATAACTCAGCTGAAATTTTCACCAGTAATTAATCTGGACTAATATTCATTTCTTAAACAAAACAAAAAATCCACAGCAAGTAAGTCAAGTTCTGGGAATCTCTCTCCCATACATGCTATGCTATACATACTCAAACTTAAATACAGAAAGAAGAAAATCCAGAAATTTCTCCTCACAAAGATCTTTCCTCATAGCAACACAAGACAACTTTTTCTTTTAAAATACTTGTTTCTTATCAGTATGTCAGATTATATGCTTTTCTATGTGTGTGTGAGACTAATACATGGCACGTATTTATCTGAATATCAGAAAATGTTATTGACTATTAGAGTTGTGCAAAATATTTTCTGTAAAAGCTGACAATCTTAAAAGTTTTTTTGATTTATCATTATTTTCAATAAGATTATGTAAATCTTTGCAATTGCAAAATAAACAAAAAATCTTTGTCAAAAGTGTGCCTTTTGGGGTCATAATTAGTCTTGTGGGGTATCTCTAGCTGACAATTTGAAGTTGTGCATATGATAATTTATTAGAGTTTCCTAAGCTGTGCTCACTGTAAAATATATTTGAATTTTTTACCTTATAAGTGTAAGCTATGTTTTGAAAGTCAAGGTGGGTTTTTAACTTCTTTGTAAGATGAAACTAATACATAGGAATGTGGTTGGGTTTCTTCTCTTTTTGCCCTCTGCTTTTGAAGTGTGCCTTCAGGAGATGAGAAGAAAAGTCATCATTTTGGAAAAGGTTCTGTGAATATTTGACAAAATGCAGAATGCAGTTTGCTTTGATGGCTGTGTTTCTTCAATGGAAGCAGAGGCATAGTAGTGAAACATTTTTATTATGAAACTATGCTATTACATCTCTGACTGGAGAAAAATCGGTCGTCAAACATTTATGTGCATTTCTTCAAAGAGCAAATTCACACTTTTATAGAACAGCTGCTTCTTGGTGCAACTTAGTTGTGATTGTAGAGGCACACTTTTGACACCAACTAAAACTGTGGTCTAAAGGAAGGCATCGCTTTCTGTCCATGCAGGTGTATTTACCTATATGGAAGGCATTTTAACAAAAAAAAAGCCACTTCACAATTCTTATTTCTTTTTAAAGTAGAAGTTAGGAAAGCAAATTCTTCAGGTGTAAAAATCAACATTACTGTATGATCATTTAACAACAATTATTGCATGATTTTGCACAACCCTTGGCCTTTCTAAAAAGCAGTATTTGATTTTGAGATGTGCATTGGTTTAAAAATGAGTCATCACATATCTGCTGAATCATATGTGATAAATTTTTAACTTGGGGAAGAAATTTTCTTCAGATTACAAAAACAAAACAAAACAAAAAAAAACAACCCAAAAAACTAGTCCTAGGTTTTAGCTATTAAACCAGAGATTTTCACTGTTAGATGAAATGCATGTAATTAGAAATAACTATTCTGTTGAAAGGAATCCACAGTACTTTGATAAAAAAATCTGAGAGGCTTTAGGGAATATGACAAACTTGATGAGGCCAACCCCGACCCCTCAAAAATTTCTCATACTGTTAGGAGATGAAAGAATTACCAGTCCTGTAACTCCAATGTATTTTAAGGCTAGTTAGAAGACATGGAATAGTGATACTCAAAGTAAATGCTCAAAACCAGTAAGCATTTTTATGACAGGGTAGTTATTTAAAGGGAATTATTTATATGGGTAAAACTTTGCTTATTCCTTTACATTTTCTATTACAGTAAACCTACCATTTATTTGTATGTCAATAATGACTGATCTTAGAATGCCATTTCATAGCTTGAATCTTCATTTTGCCTCAAGGTTTGCTCTAGCCAGGTTGGCATTTGGGGAAAGTCCTAAAACAGAAACACTGACACATGCTGATAAATTCAAATGTGGAACATTGAAATTTACATGGAAGCGGAAATGACATTCAGTGTCAGAAGTAACAAATTTGAAAGTCTTAAATAATCCATATAGAGAATATAGGTTAGACAGATTTAATATAAGTGTGCTTTTTCCTAAAAACACCCCCCCCAAACCAAACTTTTTTTTTTTTTCTTTAAGTCTTTTGTCTGTAAATATGAAAGAAGGCTACACCCCAACATAATTCTTCATAGCCATACTAAACGGTAAAATAGTCTTTCTAATTCACATTGCTCATGGAAGTCTTATTTGAAGTTCCTTTATTGAGTTTGTGGTTAAAGCAGTTTGGGATTTTTGTTGGTTGTAAACTTTTGGCATAATGTGAATACCAGTCCCTTTCAAAAACAGCCTTGAGTTGTTTAATGATGCTTGTGCTGTTCCCCGCGTCTGCTTGGTTGATAACAAGGCCAGCTCCAGCATTCTGTGTAAAAGCATTTCCTACCCAATCAAAATTACCTGCAAGCAAAGGCAGGAATAAACAGTGAGTTTCTAACATTAAAAAAGGAACAAAATAAAAAACCGATCACCCTAAAGGCAATCCAGAATGAAACACTACCATTTTCCCCAGAGCAGAGATGAAAATAAGTTGGTTTTTTTTTAATACCAGCAGAAAAAAAAAAGCTCCAATACATACCACGCGTAGTGAAGATTGTTTCTGGAAGTTTTAACAGCTCTAAGTCTTCAGAAGTGAAAACAGGTTCTTCTATTTATTCAAAACTAGTTTGTTCTTCCTTTTACATCTATTACATTATTACTCCATTTACTTTCCTCACTGGCCTTTTCAGTGCTAAGAATGAAATTTTTTTTTGCTGTATAAACAATTCAGAGTTCCAAACCAGTAAATATTTTACAACTTACCTGTTGACAGATACTATTTGAGGAAAGAAAAAATAGATTTTACTGGTTTATGCCAGTTATTACAATTTTAGTGGAAATCTAAGGTAACAAATGAGCACTTTGAATCCTGGGGATAGCAGGGCAAAAAGGTTAATTGGACTAATGGAAAACAGGTAAATCAAGTGCTTCAGATACTTTTTTTCAAATTTCACAAAAACTGTAAGTATTTTAAATTATACACTTAAAACACATGCAGTATTTTAACACATGCTGTTACTTCAGCAGGAAACATTAAGAATTCTAAAGTTATCAAGGATGGTAAATTCAAACTTCATCACAAGGGACAATTTTTCCTATGTTTTCAAGTAAAAAAAAAAAAAAAAAAAAAAAAACCAACAAACTTTTGTGAGGTGCTACACAGCAATTTTACTTAAATATACTTTTAACCCAAAATACCAGATAGATATGTACCTAATGTTAGGAGGGTGTCTGAAATATCATTATAGTAAATGCAGTAAGGCTTTGGATGAGAAGGATGAGCAGCATCTGTACAGTATTTGCCAGGACTGACCATAGTTTTAGTAATAACATGAGGAAAGGAGAACACTCCATCTTCATTGGATTGCAAACAAGAGAATATGCTAATAATTATACCTGCTTCATAAATTGTGTTGTATTTGTGTTTTCAGTCTGGTTTAGGATACTGAAAGCAGAATGTTGATCTTGAGAAACTGATTCAGAGGGGAAGAAAAGGTTTTAAATGAGAAGAGTCTCAAAGTTCAGTCATCATCCAGGTTCCCAAAGAAATGAACTATTATCTTCACTTAAAGAACATATCAGCTGTAGATTGCTCATCTACAAAAGGTTGTTATTTCAGGCTTTTGGATACAAACTAGAATTTCTTGAGATGTGGTTACTTACCAATATATGCAGCTCCATCAGTCACCATGTATTTGTTACGATTCAATTTGGGAAGGGAAGTGTTCTTCTGTTCTTTAAGAAAGCAGGCACTCTCTTCCTCAAGGTCAAAGAATTTCTACCATAAAATAGAAGGAAGCACAGGTTAATGAGAATTGCTCTACAAGAGACAGAAAAAATACAGTCTGTTCTCTAATCTTTATTGAAAATGAGTTGGTACCACAGAACAGCCTATTGCCAAGCATTAACTCTAATAAAGTGTTACACATTGTATTTCTAATTAAATTCTCATAGTTTGTGATACTCCTGCCTTGGCATTCTGAACTATACAAAGTATATAGCTACTGCATGCTAAAAGCAATACAGTGCCAGGTGGTAAAGGCTGTAAAATGAAAAAAAAAAAAACCAAAAAAACACCCATCCTTCTGTTCTCCACGATAAGGGCCAGGAACTTTCCTTTAACTAATTTCCTCATTTTTCAAGGGACACTGGGGTTTGAAGTCTGCTTTAGGATCGGGACAGGCAGACACAGCAACAGCTGAATGAATACCTCTGCAATTACACATTGCAAAGTCTCCAACAGGAAACTTGCAATTTCAGAAACTTAGAAGCTTCTCAGGATTAAATTCGGTAGGAAGAGATCAAATTTTTCAGGCAACAAAAGGAAAATGTTTTACCCTGGAGAGTGAAGTATAAGCAAGATTCAGGTATTTATTTGTTTATTTATTTATCATTTTAGAGCTATATGCACTCCTCGTCTGATCAGAAACAGACAAAAATGAGCAAGCATACACCTGCACAATTCCAAAATAGACTCGTGTGGATGCTCAAGAATAACTTGGCCGTAGAGAGATGTTCCTTGCCACTCCTTTGTGTTTTCCAGTTGTCCAGAGACAATTTTGTTCTAGGTCATAACTTCTGTGGGCCCTTTCAAAGCACATACCTTTCTCTGTTCCCAACAGAGCTGGCCCCTTCCTGCTGCTCCTTTGAGAGTTAGAGCAGGTGTTCACACACACAGGATGCATTTACAGGGTCAAGTGCACAAAACTTAAGAAATACAGGAATTAAAGTCCCAGGAAGCACAATGGTGAGCTCTTCACCTTGAGTCTGCCCCTTCTGATTCAAGCTTTAATTTCATGACCACATGTGCATAGGACAGAGCTCCCTGCTTCAGCAGCAGTTTGATATGCAGGTTACTCCTTGCCCTTTGGCTGTGTGCTTGTAGCATTTAGTTAGTCCTCAAACAAAGCTTTCTGGGTGCAAGTTCTTCCAGTGATCATTTTCTTCATAATACTTGTACTGAGTTTGCATTCTCAAACCAGTTTCAGTTGAATCCAGTAATTATTAATGGTTATGTGAATGGGACTCGGAGATGCTGAAAATGCCAGGTGTAACAGGGTTGCAGTGCCCTAACTCTATACTTGCAGTTAGGCAATACCAAAACTTGCATTAGCCTGGTCAGAGACCAGGAGAAACCAGGAGGAGAATCCCATCCAACAGAGAAATTACATCTGCATCTCCTTCTCCTGGATGACCATTGGCAAACCAGTGCACCCTGCAGCTGCAGCCAGCCATTGGCACTCACTGGGAGCTTTCAAGCCAAACTGGTCTTTCCACAGGGATAAGAAAAACAAAAAAGGAAAACAATCAAGACAAGGCCTATCACAAGGATCAAAAGCTAAATGAAAAATAGGAAGTTACTGAGTATGCTTTGTAAGATCCCCAAAAGAGCAGAACAACAGGGGGATAGGAGGTCATGTGGTGCAGGTGTGTGTGGCATTTTGGCCAGAACTATATGGCGGTATTGTGGCATCCTAGCAATTTTAAGTGTAATTTTAATCAGAATTTTTAACAGCTTTCTCTTAAAATGTCAATGATTTTGTATATAAACACACACAATACATGTCTGCAAGACAGTATTTTTTGTACTGAGGTTAGTTTATGTTTTCTCACAGCCAAAGCAGAACCAAGAGGGAAAAGGAATCTTTTCAATAGTTCAAAAGATAATTTAGTTTTTTACTTTTTTAACCTATTCTTTCTCCTCCATATGCACACATAGTTTTGTTTCACTTTGATCCCGACTATAACAGATGCATACAGAAGAAATACAGCTTTAAAAAGCAATTGCTCATCTGACATCCTTTTTTTAGTTAAAAGAGTATTGAGATGGAGCCTATGGCACAGTTTTCAGCCAAAATCAAATTGATACCAGCAAACTCTGACCCTTTATTTTACTATTACTCATACCAAGGTTTTTTTAAGGCTATTACTCATACCAAGGTTTTTTTAAGGCAGTGGTTCACCCAGACTGGGAAACATGATGCACAGCACAGAGGTAACTGACTTAGTGTTGTACCTTTACAACTCTCTACAGCTGATTTTTTTACTGGAAGTTGTTTTTGTATTTTCTAACTGCAGAGACTCTAGCTGGACTATTTACCTAAAACAGATGGTTAGGAGTAGTTATTTTCCTTTTATCATTTAGTTCTTGACAAGATAAATTCTGTACAAAAGATTTTACCTGCTGTAAAATTTTACCTGGATATAAGTATTCAGTACCACTTGCAAAAAAATTTTTGAAAAAATTAATAAATATGGAAAAGCTAAAAATTACTTAAAATTGAAGTGGCTTAAACAGAGACAGCAATGTATTGGGTTTTTTGACTTAAAACCACACTTTATGCTGCTTTTTTACTGAGGAAACATAATAACAACATACATTATAACAAAAATTTCTAGATATGCATAATACCACTTATGGTGTGTATAAGAAATAGTACTTCCTTTTTAGTATTGTCAGTTTTCAAAAAGCCAAAAGAATTTATGGGATTATCAATTTAGGAAATCAAAATAATTCAGCAGATTATTTAGAACTGTTACCTGGAAAAAACAAAACAAACCCAAATAAACCCACAACCCCGCCACCAAGATCCAAGGTGGCTGATTTACAGTGTGCCTCAATTTCATAAAAGTGAAGTGTGTCACACTGGAAGTAGCACTTACCATGCATTCTGCTCTCTAATACATTTGTATGGTATTTCCCACTTTCCTATACTGCGTGTCTACTGTGGCCCCAGAGTGGCATTTCTGGTCTTCACAATTTTGAGTTTGTAGTTTGAATTTAACTAAAATCTTCATTATTTTTACTTGTACTTTTCAGTTGACTGAAGAAAAAGTAGATGCTTACACATCTTAACAGTAAGGTTACGAGACTGCAGACTAAATCATATTTTTGTGTTGCCAGATTGACTCTTATGTCACAGTATAAACACGACCAGTGGCTACAGTTCTCTGTTGGTTTTGCTATAAAAGACCATGCGTGGTGTTTTGCACGGGCTGTCCACCACACTGACTGCCTTTTGGCAGCAATGTATTTTTCTGTCTTAATTTTGAATTCTGTTACTATTAGGAGTAAATTATGTTCAATATTTTACATTTCCTGATATTTCACAGAATTTAAAGACTTTGACAATAACATAAAAAAAATTCTCAGTTGTTATATTTTCTTGATTTTTTTTTTGGGGGGGGTGGGGAATATCTTATATTTTAAAGCAATATGGATCATACTTACAACTTTCAAACTACAGCTTGGAACTTCAGTGCAAATAGCTTTCAGAGATGAAACAAAGTTAAAAGTAAGGGGATCTGTGTCTCTTGAGAAACTTATGAGAAGTCGTACTTTAATACTTCGTAAAACTAATGCTTCTCTTATCTTCCCATCTAAATATGGCCAGTACCTGTGGAGAAAGAAGATAACATTTGCAGAGAACTTTAAAAACTTTAAAAAATTTGGGAGAGCGGGTCCCGTGCCCGAGAGCCGCGGCCAGAGGGCGCTGCTGGCCAGCCCAGCCACGGCCACGCAGGCTTTCCCCGGTGGCACAGCTCAGGCCACGGGAACACCGCATCTCCCCCCGGCTGACACCCCTTGTTCAACCCCTTTGCTCTGGGACCGCGCCGGCTGGGGGCTGGAAAGCCTTCTGTAATTTCTCCTCGGGAAACTGAGCTGCTGTGCAGGGTGCCTGCGTCCTTCAGGGACAGCAGATGAGATGGGTCGCTTACGGAGGATGCTATGTGATAGGATTGCAGAAATTCTGCCAGGAATGGGATGGTGGTTTCCACAGTGCTATTCTCACAACTGACAGTTAGCTTTGAATTCCTGGCATTTGGTGGGAGCAGGTCAGGGCAGAGAGAATTAAACAAAGAGAAATGCATATTTTCTACATTCCAGCAGCATCAAAACATCTGGGCTAATGAAATCTGAGCTTGACCATGCCAGAAAATAACTCAGAAGCATGAACTGGGAGCTGGCAAGGCAGGGAAGCTGGGGCGGTGCCTCAAACTCAAAGCCATGATGAAGGAAAACCACTGAAGTATTCACACAGGTGGCTTTCCTGGATGTCCCTAATCCAGTAGATTTCTGAATTCTTTCACCATGAGAATAAAGTAAGGAGGAGTATAGGAGATAACATACAACACTGTAGTGGTTCTACATACTAAGATGCTTTCCATCATAAAGGAGAAGTAGGAGGGATACACATCGTGAGGCTGAAGTTCCTACAGCACTGCCCATGATTCTTTCCCTGTGATGGAGGCTGTACAGAATGAGTTTATTGGAAAAACTCTCTCATAGATTAAAAGAGTTTATTATGCTTGGTATCAGTGATAATTATTTTTTGAAAAATTTGAGCAGAACAGCTCTAAATAGAAAAGAGTACATAACCACATGCTTAGTTTGGCTTAACTGTTCAAATAAAATGCATAGATGGAACAGCAGGCTTTGCTAGATTCTAAATTCATTGTGAGCACTATCAAGAGTAGGAGGGACCAGTGGATGCCTGCCTCCTGAGCTGCATGGTTTTGAGGCACTCTGGCTCCAGTGTTGGGCCCATGAATGCTTTTTAATGGTCCATACAAACTGGCTGTTCAAAAATTATGTGGTTTTGTTTGGTTTTAGCACCTCTCAGCTAACTAAACTGTGATATTGTTCAAATGTAATCTATTCTGAACTGGGAATTTTTGTTTATATGTGTATGCCAGTAAGATAATGATATTTCCCACACTGTATACAAATCACAATACATTATTTCTCTCTTAACACACACACACACACTGTCATGTTGAATATCTGCATGATACTCCTAATATGCCAGTAGTTGTGGTCTCAGAATAGTCAATATAATAGTGTAAGAAATAGGATTCATGTATAAGCAGACTGTTATATTCCTGGGTCCCAGTCCCATGCAGATGGTCAGACTAGACAATTTCTGATCTCCTTCAACAGGCAGATCCAAAGCTTAGGACCCAGAACTGGAAATGTCCTCTTAGGTCCCAATTCTGCTCCCATTTAAGTCAATGGCAGGACTCTCACTGATTTCAATAAGAGCAGAATTGGGCCCCAAGAAATTGGTGCACAGTAGTAACTAGCCTCCTGTGAGTTCATTTTCTCCAGCAGACCCTACTGGCATTGGTAACCAGCTGGACACTCACCGTTTAGCATTGGTGTCGATGACAATGGGCAAGTAGTCCATGACAGCAATGTACACAAACTGTTTGGCATCATCAATAACACTGTAGATAGCTTCAATATCCAGGACTCTGTCCTTGGGGCAGAAGAGTTTAGGTGAGTTCTGTGAAAGAAAAAGTTCAAATATGGCATTAAAAATGATTTATTTTCTCTCCCCCTCAGTCTTCTTGAGGTGAGAAGTAGTATCCATTATTTTAGCAGAGATTATTAACTAATACCTTCAGCTGTCCTGCTATAATACTCAAAGCTACAAAGGCAAGCTACTTGATTGCTTGGCCCTCAAAAGCATCACCATTAAGGTGTAACTGTGGGTAAAATGCAGAAGACAGGCTTCAAAACATCCACTGTCATGAAAGAAGCTGTAATTGAAGTTACATTTCAGAGAATTTTGTTCCAAAGAGCCCCAGGATGGGTTTCTATTAGATGGAGTGTTCATATGTTCTTGTCACATGAGCCTGATCCTTCACTTCTGAGCAGAAATTAAGTGTTTTATGTCAGTTGTAGGGAGATGCTGCAGTTTTGCAAGAAATTTATCTTTAAAACAAAGCTTCAGGTATGAATTTCCCAGTACAGAGCTGGTACAAGCCCAGTCTGCAGCTTTTCTGCCTTCTGTCTGGGGCTGTCGAAGGCAAGGTGAAGCCAGTGGGAATTGCTCATCTGTGGCAGACATGCCCAGGACTTCCTACTCTGCTGCACAAGCAGGGAGAGAAAAGTGAACCCCCCCTTTCAAGTTGCTTGCAGGCAAAAACTTCATTCTTGGGACAGAGGTTGTCGAAGGTACTTAAACCCAGCTAGAACAGTGCCACTGTATCACCTTCTCACCTTCCTTACTTGCTTGGGTTGCAGCTGACATCCAGGTGGGCATCTTTCCTTTAGGGAAAGATCCCTGGGGTTTTAGTAGTCTTCCTTACTTTCAGTACACTGCCTGTAAGGTGGTTTCTTATTACTGACTGGTGTTCTCAAGGATTTACTACAACTAAGTACAGAAAATACTAGAAAATTGATCTTAGCAAGAGTTCAACACTGATATTCCAGATCCATTCCTGAACACTAAAATACCAAAACCTCTTACATCTTATCCAGGCTGGAAGATGAGTTTGTTGCTAAGCAACACTAAGCTATGATTCCCAAGTGTAACAAAAAAATTCAATGACTGTGTATTGCACTTGTTTTATATAGCACAAACATTGAAATAAGTTTTCAAAAAATTAATTTTAACTCAAGAAAAATGTGTAAAGTGATTTAAATATGGTTAAAATATTAAATATAAATTATTTCAATTATCTGAAACGTTTTGGAGGTTATTGCTCTGAGATGTTTTTCTTAATACTTGTCTTATTTTCTTGAACTTTAAAGTTACAGAACAGCTGAAGAAAGAAATTGTCATGCACTTGCCTTCTCTGGATGTGTTCAATAAAAATATCTAAAAGTGAAAGACTTCCAAAAGATGATTAGGAGAAAAATCTCAATAAATACTCTCACTGTAGCACTGTGCTGGGCATTCCACTTGTTACTTTGTGGCACAGCTGATCCCTGCCCCACAGTCATGGACTGGCTTAGGACTTGTTCTCCGTGTTGTGTAGCACTTGCTGTTCTGATCCAGCAACCACTCATTCCTCCTCTTCACCTAGGAACAGGCCTTTATTCTGGCTGGGAACAGCAGCTTTCCATGCTCCTGCTCAGGGGTGTGCTATCCCAAAGCACAGGGAGGCAGCAGCCTGTCTCTGTCCCAGGCAGGACTGCCACGGCAGCAAGGGAACTGCCTGGCTCCTGGGAACTTCCTTCTGATCATTAGCTCAGGAACACACAGCAGCATTAACACTTGGTCCACCAAGTCAGTCCCAAGCAACTCCAGGACTGCTCTGCAGAGGCAAACACCGAGAATTTTCTAGTGGGTGAGAAATTTATTGAAGAGCCTGTTTTCAGGAAGGAAGAACCAGCCCAAGTGGCTGTGGATACAAATTTAGGTAGCTCTTGGAGTTGGA
Source organism: Urocynchramus pylzowi (assembly GCA_013397555.1). Lineage (NCBI taxonomy): Eukaryota > Metazoa > Chordata > Aves > Passeriformes > Fringillidae > Urocynchramus > Urocynchramus pylzowi. Next base: position 107,111 of record VZRH01004270.1, read on the forward strand.
CTTCAGTGATCCAAACTTCTGATGAGTTCTTCCTTTTGTTTTCTGCAGTGAAATAGCAAGAGAAGAGGCTTCCTTGCCCACAGGAAAGGAAAAAGCACAGAGAGGAATGGAACACACTGAAAACTGAAAAAAAAGGTAGATTCCTTCCCAGATTCCTTAAAACGGGGCCTTAATCAGCTTTCTAGTTGTGTTCCCCTCCAGGATCAACTTTCAGCAGGATTTCTCCATTTCTTATAGATTTCTTAGAAAGGAGTAGGATTTCATTTCACAGTACATTAGCAAACTGTCCAAAAGTCTGTCTCTCATTTGAGCTAGTCCTTAAGATTCTCCAGAATCAATGGAAGTGTCCATTTTTTCAAACCACTGTTTATTCTGGCTGTCTTAGGCACTTCCACACTTTCACTCCAAAATAGGTCTCTGTATGTCCACTGATTGTAGGAGTAGGAAAAATCCTGGACAGCGGAACACTGCCTGGTGCCCAGCAGGTGAAGGGGAACCCTGCCCTGTATGACCACTCATCTGCACCATCTGATGCCAGTGGCTGTACAACTTAATAGTGGGCTATGTGTATTGTGCTGTTTTAGACATAACATGGCTATAAAGCAATGGTGGTTTTGCCCTTGTTTGATAGAGAATGGAAAATTACTCTCAGCAACTTTATTTATATTCCTGATTTTGAAGGAGTAGTTCACACTCATGTAATTACCCCCAAAATGAATGACACTCAACATCTTCCATCATCTCTATCTCACTGGGTACTTTTTTTCAGTTTTACTATATCACTGATGAGATGGAGGACTCCATTTCTTTCCATTAAAAATACATGAACAGACAATGCTTCCATGGGGATCACTGAAGTTTTAAAATGTCATTTAAAAATAAAGCTGAAGTAGATGATCTTGTGCAGATGTATGAATGCTTTGCGATAGGGTGAATCCTTATAAATTACATTGATAAAAATGCAAGCTCTGCTTATTCTGTATCATTTTCTATGTCTGATTAATGGTTCATTTACTCCCAAGTCATTCACATTCTACCTATTAATACAAAAAAAAGAATTTAATTTGAAAGGTCTTTGTATCATTTTCTGAACATGACTGGAAAAGTGTTGAACATTGCAGACAAAGGAAAATTGAATAATGCTCAAATGAAATCCTGCAGCATCTAAATCCCTGGCAAACTGCATGTCATAGAAACCAGAATTAAAGAAAAAATAAAAAATTGTGATTTTTCAGATTTGCAGGTTAAGTACATTCCTTCCCTTCACCCCCCACCCTGGAACTCACTTCAGAACTTACCGACACAAAAGCTTCCGATTTTGTCTCGTTCAGCTGCAGCGTCAGTTTGTTCTGAGTATCGTACACTCCATAGAGCCTCTTAGACCAACTTGGAGGTATTTTATTCTTGTACCTTAATGAGCTATACAGGGCAAATATCCTTTGTAAATCCAGGACCAGGCAGCTACAGTTGTATACGATGACACCAAGTTCCTTCATCTGTGAAATTAAAAGTTGGATCATTAGTGATGTTTTTGCTGATGGATCTGTGGAAGTATGCACCAAGAACGCAAAAACCTCACCTTGGGTACCCCAGTTTTCTGGGTGTCAGTTTCTTCACGTGTTAAAAGGGCGATAATGATACTTTTCTCTCACAGAAAGTACTCTGTAAGCATCAACAATCTCACATATAAATTATGAGGAAAAATACTCCAAGTAAATACAGACAGCAGAGTACAATTAAATTCTTCAGCCTTCAACAGACACAATCCCACTTCTCATTTAGGTAAAGGCATGTCTCCCAATCATCATAAATCTTGTTTTGGCAGAGATTTCATTAATTGTACACCCCTAGTACCTAAGCTGTTGACAGAATTTTATGCTGAATGTATTGTCTGGCTTTTGTAATCAAAGTGTAACCACATGCTCACTCCCTTCCTTTCCTTTGCTTTAGAACAGCTCAAGAAAGGACTGGTGTGGGCCTGGATGCTATTGACCTCTCATTATCTGTATTTAATAATAGTTCAGCCATCTTCTAACACAAAGCAAGAAGAAAATCTGCATGTATCTGTTGGAAAACCATATGTACAATAAATATTTAAAGGATCCATGCTGGTTTTCTGCAGGCAAACTCTCTTGGTAGCATGCCTGTGAAGTCTGCCTGGCATGATGAAGAAAATAAGGGTAATATGAACTCTCCAGCATGCTTGCCCTTTCACTCCAAAATATTCCCTCTGATGTTATTCCCTTAGATGAGATCTCCACAGTTACACGGACTAGTTTCTGGTAAAAGCATATCTTTCTGTAAAGCCTGTGGGAACTCTGAACCCACACTGATGATATCTCAGAGCTTGATCCAGTGCAATTCTCTCTGACTGCAGATAAGAGCCACTCTGCAGGAGTGGGCAGAGGGAAGGCAGAGGATAGAATTGAACCTTGACTCCTTCTGTGGTGGGTGAGCACAATACTCCAGTGAGAAGGAAATTCTATGGAATTTCTTCATTCTTCATGTCCCCTACCTGGAAATACAACATCCCTAAGAATACACAACACTGAGCTACCTCGTTCCTAAATACTTGCCAAATAGTTGTAATCACAGGAACCACACCTAACATTATTGCTACCTAAATCAGAATATTTCTGCAAGCTTCTTTAATCTGTTAGCCTGCACAACCTGAAATTTTCAGAGAGTTGGAAAAAACAGACATACTGCACCGTAGCCTTTTATTTCTGGATAAGCCAGTAAATTAATTTTGATGCTAAATATAAATATGACCAACATCCTAGCTGAAGAATCTATTTGGAACAACGTCTTTAATTCTTCCCCTGGGGGCTGATATCTTTGAGGATGCTCCTGTATTCAGCTCTAGGCTGTCCCCATAGTCTGGGCACTATTTGTCTCCAAATATTTTTAACTATACATTAGCACTGTTTTCACTGTGTGCTGCCAATACAGCTCTCTTAATTGCCAGGCATGCCATTGCAGAGGACTTGCTAATAGTACTCTGTTACATCTATCTGCATAATGTGGTTTAATCGGCTTTTCATGGCTGTTAGTTGATTCTGACATAATTATGTGGTTACAGTTTTCCTTTCATTTATCAGTCCCATTATTACCATTCCACTTTATCCATTCTATTAAAAGTAAAGATGAAAGGGTCCTCACTGCACACCAGAAGCTGCCAGGATTGCATCTGCATGAGCAACTCTCCTCGCAACAGGAGTGCCTGCAGCGTGTCCCCTCCCTGTGAATTAAGAGATTGCCCTTCTGCCTAAGTGGTTCCTCGTGTAGAGATAGAGAGGAAGCCAGGGGCACTAATGGGTTTTGTTAAATGCCACTTTCACAGATCACCACCTAGCCGGAGCGCCACACGAAGCATTAGGCACGCCTTAGCGCCAGCCCCTCCCCACGAGCAGGAGCGGCCGGGAGCGCAGGGAGCTGATCCTCCCCGGAGCCGGCTCAAACCCCGGGCTGCAATAGAGCCACCCAGAGATGTGGTTACAGCGCAGTCATGAACGCTGCCTTCCCAAGTGGCTGCGTCTTGCAGTCGGCTTCTCAAAGCACTGATCAAAGCTTTTCTTGCTTCTGAAGCTTTTCCCCACGGGGATTCCCTAATACATGACAGAGGCAGGGCTCCTCTCCCTCGCTGGGAAAACACAGATATCCTCTGCTGCCTGTTTTCATTAAGCTTTTATAAACTTAAGTTCAAATTTAACTCAACCTGAACAGTAGATTCAAAGCTATAGGAAGAGGGTAGACAGCGACTCTGATCTTGTTGGGCAAACCCAATTTTCTTAAGAAACCGGTTTAGATGTCAGCCTGTCACTTTGTGACCCTCTCAGCTTAGGTGTGATACATCCCCTTGAAATGCAAACAATACATGTATATAGTAAAGCCCCACCTGTCTCCTTTCTTGTGTAATAGCCCCAGTAGGTTTGGAGACAAAAAAAATCCTGTTTCAGAAGCACCTTCTACACTAAGCGTAGTTTTTACTCCCATACTCTGAGGTGAGGAGAAAATGCTCTTCTTCCTATTAATCATGAAGCCTTATAATCCTGGAGGCATAGGGGGCAGCAGGAATCTGGTAGTGACAGATTTAGTATGAAGTGGTATGACATCTAGATAAGGGAAAAGACTTTTTCTTCTTTTTGAGAGATGCTGTCATTACAGACTTGGTTTTGTGGGTTTTTTTTTTTTNTGCATCTGTATTGTAAGAATCAAAATCTGAGTGTTGCTTCTGGACTTGTCATCATGGAAACCTTCAGCTAAGCATCATTTGAGGTATTTGTTAAAGTTAAACCCTTCAGGGCAGGAGCTCTTAAGGCAAGGGAAGTAGTTCTTCATCCTGCGTTTTAAGAGCAATTAATACAGTAATGAAAATGTCACTAAAAATTAAAGTGAAGAAGATCTCAAAAAATCAAAAGCTTAATGAAACTAAGGAAGATAAATGTGAAATGAAAACATGGTGTTACAAATTAATTACCTCAAAATGGAACAAAAGTTTTTGGAAGATAAAGTTGTACAGTTGCTTGTGAGTGACATTTCCAGGGCATGTGCCAGGGACTGGGGAAAAGAATGGTAATCTGCACAGAGAATTTTGTGTCCTCTCGAGCAGGTTTCTTCTCCTCTTTGTTAAGAACTACCATGCATGCTCCAATCAAAGAATGAAAAATATGGGAGCTGGTTTTCCTTGTTTTTCCCTGTGCCATTTACATTTGTGTAGAGCAACTGTCAAAGACTACCAAATTACTGTTTGACTTCCTCGCCAATAAGGGCTTTCTTAAAGCACCAGAAGAGTGAATAATTATACTTGGCTTAAGAAATGCAGTTTCCTCCCACTGTACAATGATACTCTAACTGCAGAACTCAGTTAAGCTATGAAAAGTAATAAATAAGGCCTAGATAGAAAAACAGTAATTTTTATGACAAGAGGAGGAATTCCTTGCTAAATTGGACAAAAAGCAGCATTTCACAAACAGGCTTTTGCTTATTCTTTTTCTATGTGCATTCATAGCTATCCTATGCAAAAGGAAGAAAAAACATGGGAAAACAACCTGAACAATCCAGGCTGTGAATACAGAGCACTGTAAGATTCCTGAGAAACATGGTTAGCAGGACTTTTCAGGTATGTTTGGGTCATGGGCCAGAGAGGGTGTTGGATGTGTCCTTACCCTGCACTGTGCAGACGAGACAGCTCGTTTTATATTTACCTTGAGCTACACTCTGAGACAACCCCGCTGCGTAGGCAAGGTACTATTTGACCTACATAAGAGGGCCACAATCTGGCTCACAGCTTGCAATATCTGAGTTGTGGCAAATGTAGCAGGAAGCTTTAGAAAACCCCTCGCTTAAAGAAAAAGTTTTTAGCAGTTGTTCACACCCATACCTGATCCTGTAAACAACAGGCAGCTCTCTTCAGGCAAGAATTGCCACTTGCCCAAAAGCTCTGGCCACTGGGAGAAGCCAGGAATCCATTGCCTGTGCTACAGAAACTCTGGATTAACTACAGGTAGCCTATTACACAAAAATTTACTAAAGCAGACTTTTGGCATACAGGATAGTGTATGCATCTATCATTTGCCTGTGTTTGAAAATGTATTTAATTGTGTATTTGAGCCTCTGATTTTTTTAATGATGAGTTTCTAAATGAATGACTGAGCAAAGCTAGAATCACAATAGGGTAAACTAATGCAGTAACAAAAAGCACTCCACACTGATAAATCAGTTACTAAAGTCTAAGATTTCAATAGCTTCTAAATAAAAGTAATATACAATGTATTCATTATCAGCTTAAGACAAATCACAGATATTTACACTGGTACACTAATCTTTTAATAAAATTACCCAGTTACCCAGAACTCCAAACATATTTTCTTTTTCATTATCAGGCTTACCTGATCCTGACTGCAGGCCTCCCTTATGTTTTCATGTGATATCCTTTAATACTGAGTGAATATTCCCCAATCACACATAGCACCATTGAAGGCTGCCTCTCTGCAGCTATTCTTTACCTGTCTTTTCCAACACATACCAACACATCTGTTGAGCAGATATGCGTGCCCATCCCACGGCAGGCACAGGTGACAACTGAGGGGTGGCCTGTGGCAGCAGGGCAGGAAGAGAAGGGCATTCTGATGGGAGTGACCATCAACAGAGAGAGAGAGTCAGAGATTTGAGAAAGGCAAAAAGTGTTTCTCTGTGCAGAGCTGTGTGCTGTGACTGCTGTAGCACACTCGGCTGGAAGAGGCTGACAGGAGTAGTGCTCATCACAAATGCACTCGGTGTAACGACCCCATTCAGGCTGCCCTTGTTCTGATGTGAGCCAAATGTGCAATCTGATGCTGACAGGTTGAGAAGGCTGTAGCACTGCTTGGCACCTCTCTCACAAAACCTCTGCAGGTATTACAGTCCACCACAAAAGCAAAAGGATGTGCCTCAGCTAACATTTCACTACAAACTGCAACCTACCCTTACATTGCTAAGACAAAAATCCTCCTTCTATGTTTGGCTGGTGATACAGTACAGAGACTTCACACTTTGTTATATTAAAATCATAAGTAATTCAATGAAATCCAAATCCAGCACAGTCTTGCTTCTGCTCCAAGTTCCACCTTTTCTTTTCATTTGCTAAGAAAATGGGACCTACAGTGATATTGGGAAATGCTAAACAGAAAACATTAATACAAATGGGAAAGCACTGTTTTCTCAGGAATTTAATAAAACTCTGTCTAGCTTAAACTATCAGAAAGTGAATAAATCTAAATTAACAGCATCTTTGGATGTCAGAAATCATCTAGGGCACAATAAATGTTTTTACTTGAATTCCCTGTTATTTTGACAGCCACAAATTGCTTTTGAATATTACTTACAGAATTCAAACAGATTAAATCTTGAGATTAACTATTTCATTGTTTAATTGTGCAACTTTCCTGTTTTTTATAGACAATTTTATTGAATCAATGGTATTTTTAAAATCTTACATTCAGCTTAACCATTCTCAAATTAATCACCTTGTGAGTCTTGCACTTGGATCTCTCTTGTGCCTGGCCTATGTCCTACAGTTTTGTAGGTTTTACATTTCTGTCATCTAAGGCTAAAGGTTAATTTTCTATCATGTAGGTTTTATGTAATTTGAAAATAATTGCCAGGTAGAATTTCTAATGAACTAGAAAAAAAGCCCTTCCAATTGATAAAAAAAAAGAAATTTTAACCTGAGCCAGGAACTCAATCTCATCACTGAAAATGGAAAACTGTCACTCAAGCCACTGTGCTGGAAATAAATGCTAGCATGTGACCAAGAAAAGGTGATGCATTTGATAGAGAGTGCACCCAGAATTGGCACTGAATGTCACTATTAAACCATGACAAGTTTTCACCAAAGGAAAGGAAGTGGTATAAGTGGACTGACTGTACCACTGAACCTGATAAATTTGAATTGTCAGCCACCAGCAGTCCACTGGTCTTTAATTTTCACCTTTAGAAAGTACATTTGATAGATTTGGAGCTACAGATCATGCAGAATAAAAATCCTAAGAAGCCACAACTTCTTATGTTATTTTTACTAATATTACCTATTGACAAAAAGCTGCTGTGATAAGGCAGAGAAGATCTTTGATAAGCTGCTAATTTTTGTATTCCCTTCTTTTTTTTTCAGTGGTCCATAGACAAAGAACACAAAACTGCATTGTGATGCTCTACTAATTTCCACTTCACTTCAGCCACACCATTATTTTTTATAGCACCCTGATCTTAAGAAAACCATGCTGAGAAAAAAAGATAGGCTTAGCATTTCATTTCTGCTGAAAAGTACTGCTGCTGAGACACAAAGCAAGTTAGGCATCCAGGCAGAAGAGGGGCTTGCTTTAAAATGGTGTGGTTTAAAAAGAATTTTGTGATGAAGAGGTAGCAATGCATCTTCAAAGCAGAAAACCAGAAATCCCCTGTGTCCACATCACATTAGAAAGAAGCCCCATCATGAGTTTTCTTTTTCAGCCATCTGTTCTATTGATACGAAAAACTCAGCAAAAATAAATTTGTTTGTAGAAAAAATTCAAATATAGTTTGTTTAAACAATGACCACTCTGTGATGATGTTTACATAGACCCTACCACAGAACTGTGAGTTCAAGTTTGGGCTTTTTACTGCTGTTGTTTAAGCTCACTAACAAACCAAGCCTGGCACATGGCTAATTGTCAGAGCAAGCCAGAAGGCAGAACTGAATCAGTTAAAAATTCTTTGTCATATAATCTATCAGCATAATTAATATCACTTGGCATAATCACAGCCTAATTTATAATTTTCAAATGTATTTTCAGTTTACAGTTTCATTACCCCCTCAAAGCAGGCACAAGTGTCTTCTTTAGTTTCGTCTTCCTTTCTTTAGAGAAATGGAAGCTTACAACTGCAAGAAAACATTTTTGCAGGATCATGTTTGATTTATTTCTTGTTTTACTGCAGGAAATCTAATTAATGTGAATTCTAATTTAATTCTGTTTCTCTTTTGAAACAATTTTGTTCCTTTTGTCAAAGAAAAGTGCAGGCTGGAAAGAAAAGGATCATGTTGTGTTGGCCTCCCATCTCACTGCTGGCAAGCTGCATCACATTTCAGTCTTGGTGTCATTCACATGACATTAAAAAATTCCCTTCTCCAGCAGAACCATAAAAAAACTAACAGGTGAAGTGAAAGACCCTGCTAGCTTCTGAAAAGGGCTGGACTCTCCTTCACCACGTACACATGTGTACCTCCCTGAAGCCTCTTTCCATCTTCCCTGCACCAGAGGCCACCAGAGGCTGTCCTGTCAGCCCTTATCTCGCAGTCTCTTCACGCAGCAGGAAATCACAGCACGAGCCCTCAGCATTTGTTCTCATCCTATGCAATGCTGCAAAGGGCAGCCTGCACACGTCTTCTGCTGTGCAACAGAGAGAGGAGAGTGCAAAGGGCTGATCTCAGAGTAAGGGCAGTATTTATGTCTAAACATTTCTCTCAAAGCACACAGTTTCTTTGGGGCTTTCAGATCCATGGCCTTCAGGGAAATGCAACAGCATGTAGTTGACTAATTGGATGCATTATTTATAACATTACTGACAGACACAGTGAGTTTTCCTTTTGCAAACTGAACAGAGATTGGTAGCAGACATGCTGGGGACACAAACTGGGACAATGACACTGCATATGAATTATTGCTATAACTGTTGAGCTTTGCCAGACTACCTGATCAGAATTAGAAACCTATTTTCTTGGTGTAAGCAGAGGGCCAAAGGCGCCAATTAATTTTTGACTGAGCCTTGATTAAATTCAGTGTACAGTACCTTGAGGTAAGCTGGAAATCCAAGCAGTTTAGATACATAAGGCAATTTAGCCAAATGGTACACAGGCAGCCCCAGAACAATGGCTAGTCAATATGAAAATCTAGTTTAGAAATCCACTGTGCTCTCTGTCCTTTTTTCTTGAGTAACCATCTCAGATATTTGTGAGGTTTCTGGCGGCTTCAACATGGAACCAATTTCTCTTGTAAAGATACGATCCTGATATAAGCCCTTAGGAAGAAAACTTGTAATTAAATTAATACATCATATTTCTGTCTCCTGACTATAACAGTACAATTGGGAACACAGAACCACAGACTACATAGGGCTGGAAGGACCCACTGGAGGCCATCTAGTCTAGCCTCCCTCCTACCAGGGTCATCCTAGAGCACATTGCACAGGATGGCACCCAGACAGTTCTTGAATATCTCCAGTGATGGACACACCACAACCTTTCTGGACAATTTGTTCCACTGCACAGACACCCACACAGTGAAGTTCTTCCTCGGGTGGAGCTTCCTGTGCATCAATTTCTGGCCATTGCCTCTTGTCCTACTGCTTGGCACCACCACACAGAACCTGGCTCCATCCTCAACACCCTCCCTTGAGATACTTACAGACATTGATGAAATCCCCTCTCTATCATCTCTTCACCAGGCTAAACAGGGTGAGTTTCCTCAGCTATTTCTTGTGAGATGTTCTAGCACTACATTTGAAAGAAATGCCTAGTAATTCATCTTACTGATTAGAAAAGATTGCCTGTCCAGTATCTCGGTTCCTATGACTTCCACAGTTCTCTGAAGACACACTTAACAATTCTGTTTGCAAGGACTGCCTGCCCAATACACCTCCCTCATGCAGGGATTAATAGTTTTCCACTGAGCAGTTCCAGGGAAACGTCAATGACTTCACTGTTTTGATGACTGCTGTTTACTTAGAAAAGTTAAGAAAAGTGGCTGCACGATGACTTCTAAACTAGGCCTTGATGCTTATGACAACAGTATCAAAATCTGAAAAGGTTAGCAATGACATTAATGCTGCACATTCATATGGAAGGAATGCTTTGTCAGAATCTATTTTGTTCTGCTTGATGACTTATGGGTATAGAAAGATGAGATTTTATTCTGAACTGCAGAATCATTTGTCTTTTATAAAATGACTGAAATTATTGTCCTTCCTTACCACGACTCATGGAGATTTATGCCATGGTATTTCAGCCTGATTTACTGTGTGCCTTTTTCACAGTACAGTACCAAACCCAGTTTTCCATGAAAGGATTCAAACTTTCCAGCAGAAGGTGACTGGGCTCCATCTGGGAACCTTTTGGAGTTGAGGCAGTTCTGAATGAAGACATTTTTCTAGGGGGGAACTGTCATCTGTGCAATATCAAAGTGTGTGTGCGTGGGTGGAATCACATATTGGGAATACACTTTCATGATTATTTTAATGTTGTTATTTTAATTGTTTAGTTGAACAAGATTGATCTGATGGGTATGCTAATAACTAAATCCCTCTGAGAGGAATCTGCCTCCATTTATTAACATTGCTGACCAAGATTAGTTTCCAGCAAATTCCTGTAGAAGATGACAGAATAGACTGTGGTGTATTAGCTCCCCCATCAGAGATTCAGCTGGAGTTTGATGAACAAGTTTTCTTTCAGCATAAAATAAATCAAATTTTTTGGAAAGTGGTGGATTTACTGCTCTTTTTTTATAACCATGTAATTTTACTGGTTATTTCAGACTACCCCTGGGTAGATTCCTGCAAACAGACTTTACAGAGAAGTGCCTAGAAACAATTTTCATCTCTGCAACCAATGTATTTTTTATTATTGTTTTTTAAAGGCAAGACAACTGCCAGGTGAGCTATTGGTGATGCAGTTTCTGGGAGATCCTCCCAAACAGTTTTCATAAATTTCACCAACTTAACTTTCAGGCTACTGAGTCAAATCCCTAGGCCATGGACTTGTGCAAGCACACCTCATCAGTGCTGTCTATTCACCAGTATTTGCTTCAAGATAGCAGAAGAGTTTTTAAAAGCTGTCTCCTTTTTTGCACACACCTTTAGGGATGACTTCCTATCCCATGTGCAGTTTGTGTTCTGGCAGCAAATTCCTGCATGATTCCAGTTCCCTAAACACTTTTAGAACCCATCCAAAATTCTCAAGTCTGATAACACTAGTAAACTGGTATTATTTGTCAAGTATCTGAGGGACCAATAATAAACCAGAACCAATCACACTCTCTTTGCAACATCTATGACTCTTAATTAAGACATAGCAATGGTATGGCAAGTATTAAAAGGCAGGCAAATGATTATGAGGTTAGTTTTACTGGAGAAAAAACCTGCTATTTTCCTTTGGGTTTTGGAGATCTAACAACCTGAATATGCCATGCTGCTTTGGAAAGAAGTCAGTCTATCAATTCAAAATGGATATTCCATAATTTTGCTCTGCAGGCTTATTATTTATTGATTTACAATCTATTCTTGATTACTCCAACAGCAGGTAAACCTGTTCACAGGACTTCCCCAGCAACTAAAAAAAAAAAAAAAAAAGATGAGAAGAAAATAGAATCATAGAATGGTTTGCATTAAAAATGCCCATAAAGATCATCTAGTTCCAAGCCCCTGCTATAGGTAGGGATGCCATTCACTAGACCAGATTGCTCAGGGCTCCATCCTTAAACATTTCCAGGGATGGACTATTCACAGTTTCTCTGGGCCAACCTGTTCCAGTGCCTCGCTACCCTCACAGTGCAGAATTTCTTCCTCAAATCCAAACCAAATCTACTCACATTAAGCCTGGCATTCAGCAATATTCAGGTACCCAGCTACCTGAATATGCCATGTTGCTTTGGAAAGAAGTCAGTTTATCTGTTCAAACCAAATATTCCATCATTTTGCTCTGAAGGTTTATTACTTACTGATTCACAATTTATTATTGATTATTTCAACAGCAGATAAACCTGTTTCACAGAACGTTCAGAGCAACTGAAAAAATCAACAAAAAAATTAAAAAGACAAGATGTGTAATTTCAGAGGTCAGGAACAGAGTGATGAGCATATTCCTACAGACAACAGAAATCAAATAAAAACATGCAACGAACTGTTGATGTATTTTGCCCTCTCCTACACTAAATACAGACACATAATGCAGATGATGCATTGGTGCATGTGAGAATGAAGCACAACAGTGGGAAAAGTATGACAACGGGAATGACTTCCGAGTTCCTCAGAGCTGGGAATCAGCACTGCACCTAGAGAAACTAGCCAAGCTGAGAGGACTTTCTGGCTCCAACTGCAAGGTGAACATGCTGTTTTCAGTCAGTAAATCACAAAACCAGAAGCTCACAGCAGTAAGGAGGAACCAATGGCACTACCAGGCAGCAAGGAAGCACATACAAGCAGCAAGTGGAACATTGCCACGTTCCTGTCCAGTTTTAACCAGCCCTCCATGAGCAGTGCACAGCAATGGTGAGCAAGAGACAAACAGTCCTTTTGCTTCACTGATATTTGCTTGTAAATACTGGATGCATAGGTAATAAATGTCAAGCAGAGTAAGCATAATGGGCAACACTGACTGTCCTGATTTATTGGATGTAACCAAGGAAAAGCTTCCTGTCTCAGTTCAAGAATCAAACAAAACACTGTATTTCCAAAAATGCAAACTTTACACCATGATAAATGCATGCTGTGAGATCTGTACATTTACAAGAGTATCTTCTCCCAGTCCCCTAACTTTTGGGGGGGGTGGGGGGGAAGGGGGGAAAGAGAAAGAGGAAAGAAAATAGAAAAGCTGCAATTTTGGAGATACATATCTGCCATTAAAGTGCTCTAGATTTGGTCAAAGATAAAAACCCTAGCCAAAAGCTCTTAGTGAAAATAATAAAAGTATTTTCAACTTGTCCTTTGAAGGACAAGCTGTAATAGCATCATAGCAGAGTTCTGACAATACAACTAGATTTCTATGCAGCAGGAAATAGAAAAAAGTAATAAATAGTTTAAGTAATAAATTACTAAAAAGGTAATTGTCAATACAGCTCTGTAATATCTCTTTATACCTGCTTTGGTCACATATTGCCTCATTTACCTATGCTTGAAAATCTGGGTTGCACTTTTCTGTTATCTTTAAAATATTAGCTAGCTCAGGAAATAATCCCATAGACAGAAAACCCATGAAGATTTTTTTTAAGGATTGGATCACATGGATAACAGCATATCAAAAATTTTTAGAAGGAGATACTCTCTGTCTTATGTAAGAGAGATTTATTAACCCAGAAATACAAATTTAGATAGAATACACCAGCATTACTTTCCTTGTACTTTCAGTCTAGTATTTACCCAACTGAGCTCGATTGAACCTCAGCGGACAACGAAGTTGAAAGAGCCTTGTTTCATATTATAGGACACTTGAGACTGTGCTCAGTTTACTAATAGCAATATGATACTGAACACCACTGGGATAGTAAGAAAATTAGGCAAATTATTAGAAGATGGGAAAAACCGAAAAAGCGCACATTAGGGACAAATCTGTAATTCATATTAGCACAACATGGTAACAAATGGAAACTCTCAATATAACTTTTGCTTGACTGAAAAGATGGAATTCTGCTGTCAGACAAAATATCTTATCTCAAAAGGACCAGATGCACCATTACATAACTTCAAGAGACTCAGATAAAAGTTCAGAGAAACGACTGACTGATTATAGACTGCTTTTGCTCTATGAGTTCTGTAAAGATCATCAACAGAAATTGCAAATGTGCAGATCTTGTCTCAGTGATCAGTTTTGAGAGGTGGCTCTGCTATGGCAAGATTTTCAGGAAGCTGGAAACCAATAAGATCATCATGATGTATTTTTGAGATATATAGAAATCCAGTACATATTACATACTGGTTTTATTGGAGGACAATGTTTTCCCCACAAATACATAGAAAACACATTGTTCAATGATATAATTTGAGGAAATCATCATGCCCCTTTCTCTGGGAGAGATACATAAAAAGAAACACAGGTTGCATTTGCTCCTAGCAACATTCTAGAGATTCTTGAATTTTGGGAAAGTTTTTATTAGAATCCATATCCCCAGAAATGAAGACCAAGAGAAGGGATAATTCTGAGGCGAGTTTTGTCCCTTGTAAGTGTAGCCTTTGAGCTATATCTCCTCCTTATGAGTATCATCAATGTAATTGGGATGAGAGTTTTGAGTAAAGAACCATGTGGACTGCTTCCAATTGATTTTACCCACCACAATCAATGAAAGGGTTGCTCCTTGAATATTCCCAGAAACACAAATTGCCCTGAACCCGCCCCTTCTGATGCAGCTCTTAATACCTGAAATACCATCATTTACCAATTTTTGTCATTTCAGAGCAAAGGAAGGAGTTTGGGCTTTATCAGTCTTTTTGTCACAAAAGATTAGAGGAGAAGATGGTAGAGATGAATTCAGACTGCTGCTTTTGTCTCCTTTTTTCTATGTTTCAGGAAGGGCAGCCTGAACAACTCAACTGAAACCCCCATTATTTCTCAAACCAGTTCTGTCCTGTCCGGTGATAGCAGGCAAGACAAGCAGACATTCCAAGCACTCTTGGAGACATCCTGTTGCAAGCCTTCCTACAGCTTAGTTCAAAAAACAGACTTGTATGAAAACAAGTAAAATATTGACTCATCAGTTTTTACTTAAAATGCTCACAGAGAAAATGTCTATCTTTTGACCAACTGAAGTTTTGGGAGTTTCCTCCCTCCCTTTTCCCCCCTGCCTTTTTGTTTATTTTCCTAGTGAGCATAGGCTTATTGATTTCACAAATTTCAGAATCCAATATACTTCTGATTTAAGTATGCACTTGATCATTCATATTTATCCTAACAGACAAAACTTAGTTTATCTACCATATCTACAGATGCTTAATAGATCTTTTTTTGAATAATTCTCATAGCTCTCCATCTCAGCTAATTTGACTGTTGATTCAACTGAATTATTAACAGAATAAATGAATGGGGCAACTTCTTCCTTATTCTTCAAATGTAGCTGAAAAATTCGTAATTGCTACAACTTTCATGTGCTTTCAATACTAATGATATGAGTATGTTTTAAATACTAATAACCATAAGGAAAAAACAGTTCACAGAGAGTTTCTCATTCACACACTGTCAAATCTCACCTTCCACACTACTTTTGCCCTCTTGGGTATTTATTGAACATCTTAGGTGCATCAAATAAAAACCTAACTCCTCAGATTAAACAGTCTCTGTTTCCAACCTGACAAAAACTGTTGGGACAGTTTATCTAATTTTCTAGTTGCCTTAAATTATGTAGATAAAATTAGCAGTTTGTAACTTATAACAACAAGTGAGTAAGAGAAGGATGGAGAGGAAACTGACTGACAAAGAAATACCGATGGATTTTTAAGATTAAGAAAAATCAAATGCCTTTCTGAAGTCTTACTTTATATTGGTGAAACAAATCCCACAAAGAATCCAACAGAGACATGAAATTAATGGGAAAATGAGAAAAATATCACTTGGTTATTCTTTTGTCCTTAAAGAAGTATGCTTCCTAGCCTGGTTGGGTTTTTTTTTATCCTTTAAAAGGATAAAAAAATCCTGTGATTTATCCTGTGGTTTTTACAGCCTGGTTGTTTTTGGTACTTAAAAAAATTAAGTCTAGCAGCCATTCAGCTTAAATTTATCTGAATTTAAACAATCACAAGAATGAACTATCCTGAAAATACTTGGGACTTAAAAGGCATCTTAGAAACAAAAATCCTCTGCTAGCAGTTTTTATACAGCTAAGGGAAAAAATCATGCTTAGGAACTTTGCCTCAATATCATCTGAGCCAAAATTTAAGCAGGAATTTTTGAGATAATGCTTTTTTCTGCCAGGAAAGAGAGAGCAAATGACTACCTGAAATGGATCAAGATATTGGGATTTGTTTAAGAACCAACACGACAGGAGCTTTTGCAACTACTTGGTTATCTTTCACACTTTCCATCCATATCTTCTGTTCCTGCAGGGAAGGGGCTGCTGGCCCCAGATGCTGAGCAGAAATTGGGTCCATCCCTGATGCATGGCTGCTCACCTGTCTCAGGCATCACCAGCCAGTGGTTTTGGTGCATCCCCTGGCTTCCATCTTACCCACAGCTCTCTAATCTCCAGGATCTCTCCCATTTTAAGGACTTTTCCTCCAGACAGGAACTTCACCTTTTTCCGTTCAGGTCTCCCTCCTTAGTTTCAAGACCACTTCCTCCTGGAACCCCAGACAAGCCACTTCCCTTCAGTCCAGATGTTTATAGTCAGACTCCACAATTACAGGGAGCAAACAGTAAGCTTCTCCTTGAGACCTCGAAGATATGAATTTGATCACTAACCTTCACACATACACTCAACTACCTGGTACTGGTAGTATTCATGATTTAAACTATTTTTTTTTGCCAACGTGACTAGCTAATATTAGCCTGATTTCACTTCTAGTGAAGACAATTGGATTAATTTTACTTGTTTCAGGAATTTTCAGTAATAGTATTTTCCAAGAGCTGATTATTTGTTGCACATAAATGCATTTTTCTGAAGTAGTTCAACTAATCCATTACAGTTGTTTGCCCACTGGATTCAATTATTCATGTGTAAATAAAACTTTTCCAAAAATGTTGCTAGTATAAAAAGCTCCAGAAATGTTCATATGTTTTACAAACCTCATGCTCCTTAACAGAATTAAGAAGATAAATGCATTTTCAAGCTTTGCTGGAATTATTGGAGAGAGTCATGGAACAAAATAAATATATGATAAGTTTCATTAGCTTATGGATTATAACCATTTTTATATAACCAATTTCTTTTATTAAGTAATAATAACCTACTGGGTCAAGGAACTAGAAACTAGAACACAGCACCATGGCCACCTTGATTGCTATTAATTCAAGCCACAGGAAGAAATTAATCAGTATACATACACACTTTTAGGCATGTTTGAGTGACTCATTTTTCAGTTGTTTCTCAGTATAAATTTACCAGCAAGAAACTAGAGGATTTCGCTGGTAAAATCTTACAGAGCTTATTATATCTAAGAAAGTGGCAAAACTCTGGTTGTTCATAATCCTCAATTTTCAATGGGTTATGTAATTGGGTAATATTTGGATATATTGATAACAATAGAAAAAGATGAAAAAAATCCAGACCTATACAAAGAAAAATTCAAAATATTCCACTATGAACAAAAAAAACATACTATTTTTGGAAAATGCTGCTTTCAGGAACTCTAAACAAGTACTTAACATTTCCCTGTGGGGTTTGATTTCAGACTGAAGCAGATAGCTGGCATAGATGATTTCAGCCAGAATTACTACTATTTTGACAAACTTTCAATTTAACTGAAACACGGTTTGACTTGAAAAGTAATAATGTGCTCTTAGCCTTGCTCATAATTTCAAAGCTGTGACTCTGGCAAGTACTAAAACTTTGCCAGCAGAGGCACAGGATATCTGCAACTTTAAAGGCTATCCTTAAGTAATATGTACAGCATATGAAAATCTCTCCTTCATGCAGAAAATTTACTGTTAAGAAAATACTCTTATTGCTTCTTGTCAGTGCTGGCAAGTCAAGAAAATGGCAACAAAACTAAATAAGCTTCATATGTGATTGATTTGTAGTATCCAGCTTATAAACACAAAGAATTCCCCACAAATATTGCAAACCCAAAGTGCTTAAGTCCTGATGAAGTTTTCCAAGGAGCTGTTAAAAGTTAAATTATTGTTTCAGCTTTAGATTTAGCCTCCTAAGAGACATATGATGCTAAACAGACTTGGTTGTTGGTTTTTTTTTAGTATCAGGCAAAGGGACAATAGAGGAGAGGGAGAGGAAGAGGGAGAAGGAGAGGAAGCTGATCCCTCATTTGCAGCTATACTGAGACTCTGATAATGAGAACCCGTGGGAGATGTATTTCCCCAGCAAGGGCTCAGTTCACCATGGGTTTTAAGATTAGGTCCCACACATATGCAAAGCATTTTGCTTGAGGAAACAACTCAGAATAAATTGACAGAGTTTTGTGCTTATTTTGCTTCTTATGTGAAAAGGAAAGTTCAAGACAGATTATTATTATTTTAGGACAGCATATCAGATCTCTTTGACAGTTGCCCTGATTTATTAACCTGCAACCTGGGGTAAGGGAATCAGACACTCATATCTGGCATCTACAGGAGCCAAGCATCTAATTTCCTTTGGCTCTTCTGAAACCCCAGCATACATTTCTCAACTAACTGAAAGCAGATTCTCTTTTACCGTAATGCAGAAAGATTTCTTTTTGCATTGTACAAATATTCTTCAGAGCATCATCTTACAAGTACATACAAAAATATACTGTTATATGACAATAAGATTAAAACAAGTCCAAATGCACGCAGAAAAGAGTGATAAAATTAACATAAAGGAATTACTTTTGAAATACTGGCCTACAAGTAACTGGCATCAAAGTTTAATGCAGGTATGTTACAAGATTTAAGATTTACTTCAGCATGAGATGAGCAAACCTATATGGAATTGCATAACATGTGATGAAGATCATAAATACATAAGCAATATATAAATAATATAATAATCTATGTGGTAAATGTGCTTCTTTTCCCCACATTTATTATTTTCACTGGTACTCAAATAGAAGAGGCTTCAAAGACAAACTATTTATAAGCTAAATAAATCCTATGAAGAGCTATTTTGTTATGACAGAAGAGTTTAGCTCATGAGGCACAGATAATGTAAAAACATTTTCTGAACTGTCCAAAAGCCCAAACTGTATTTTCTTGCATTGACTGAAAATACAACATCCTCTTTTCCAAGACTTTCTCTAACATTGTTTTTTCTACCACTGTTCCAGATTCCTTTGTAAACACACCTTTTAAGTAAATTAATATCATAAGAAGAGCAAAAATACATTTATTCACTTTCTTTACTAAATTAGCTAATTTGCTTTTAGTCAGACTTCTAGTCGTAGCTGAAAACAAATATTAAAAAGTTTAGCACAACCAAGACACGTGTTCTTCTTTGCAAAATCATGTTCAAAATTAATCCTGTGTTTCTGAGATTCTGCTCATATTTAGAAAGCAATCTTTTTTATAGCAACTAATAGCTACCTAGAAGTGCTGCTTTTCTCTCTCTGTTGTGCTTTACATTTACTGAGATCTCAAAGTACAGCCTTCACTCCATAAGTGTGGCTGAGAACAGCCTCACACAGTCAGTGGTATATAGCAAAAATGAACATGATAGGCACTAATGATCCTGAGACTGTTACAGAAATTAAAAAAAGGCACACATACCTACAAAAAGGCAAATAACTGTGTTACTGGCGAATTCCTCAAAATGGTCACAGACTGTACAGAGTTCTTAGCACTGGTTGTTGCTTCAACTGTCATGTGTATGAGGAATAAAAATGTGGAATTCTTTCTAATACATTCAGCCTTCAAAAGCATTATGCTATTTGACATTCTGTACCTATAAATCTGACCCTCCCCAAAGGTAGTGGGTATTCCAGTATAATACCCACTATCCATTTGGAAGTCTTTCCAAATTTGGGGTTTGCTTTTTAAATGGCAGATCAGAGGGACTACATCTTGCCCATGATATTGGTTTGTTTATCAATGGGTCTGATCCTTTTTTTTAAAAAAAGTAAACTGGAACACACAATAACCATCACAGAAATCAATAAAAACAATCAAATATTTAAAATTTAAGCATAACCATGGAAGACAACTGTCATAATGAAAGGAAGCAAAATTTATAGTAGTACATTCTTGGCAGCACAGAAGAGTCATCAGAACTGTGGCAGTACAGGTTTTGATTCTAGCACTTTTGCCAGTAAACTATCAGAAAATAGAGCTATCCAAGTGTCCTCAAAATGTTACTTTTTTTTTTTTTCTCATTATACACTCCAAGGATATAGGATTAGTTTTTCAATTAAATTACCTGTCCCAACGATCTCCAGTCTAGGCTGGCACTTCCAATGTATACGTGCTGTTTATCAACAATCCAGAACGATGACTGAAGCCGACCTTCATTATATGCTGACATGTTCATATACAACACTTCAGCACCTAGAGATTTAAGGACAAAACAATAAATGGCATTATTTAATATGAGATAATTTACATTATTAAAAGAAGAAATGACTTCACATTTCATGGCCTCAGTTTCCAAAATTAATGAGGGGTATAATGAAACATACCATTAAGGCTTAAAAGCAATGATAAACATTGTTACTGTCCCAATATTTAAGACTTTAATGGACATTTATTTCAGTTATATGAAGAAATATTTATGTAATGCATGTCCCAGGTATAGGGAACATTCCCATGTGTTATAATCTTTACATAATTTCCTTCCACTTTAGAATCAAATAATCGATTTTTTTTTCCCGGCACTGTATGTTCCTAAAAATAGTTCATTTCTAAATTTCTATTCTGTAGCACAAACCACATATTACAATAATGACCTTTAAAATATGAATGCAATTAAAACCCCTGCTGAAAAAGCAGACTCTGCTCTGCTCCTCCTTCCCTGTGCAATGGTTTGAGCAGGTAGCTGCAGTGGTTGTGGCACATAACAGACCCCAACAAGAGGAACATGGGTGGAGAATTAAGGAAGTAAGCAAAGGCCTAAATAAGTTATGTTGAAACTGCTCTTAATCCTGCTAATCTGTGACATTCAATCTACCACTCTGAATGGCACAGTTTTATTAATAACTATAGGCCATTGAAATCAAAGGAGCTCCTTGCTGGCTCCATTGCATCACTTAGGAATGTCTGAATTGTCCCCATCTGTATGTTTGCCAAACTAAATCCAGAATATATTTAATATTAGGTAAATTTACAGGATTTCTCACACCATTACTGTTCTTTCAGTGCTCCAGTGTTTACAAAATTAGGTGATTAATCTGAATTAATCATTGCTGAAGGCATTTTACAGTAACCCACTCATCTTCAGTCATGACTAACCAGGGAAGAGAACTGACAGTAAACAGGAGCCTGGGGGACGGTGATGGTACCAGCCACCTTCTATTAAACATTCATGGGGCCTCCAGTACCACGAATTCCAGTAATGGTTGAATATGACTCACAACTTCAAAAAAATTGCAGGATAGATAGAGAACTAAAACGTATTTCTTCTCATTGAATTTCCTATTTTTGATCTCCTAATAAACATTTGACTTGTAATTTTAGGTAACAGTTACCAGTGTTAAGTATTGCTTTATTATTATGAAAACAGCAACTTTCCTTGAAAAAAATTATTCTAAAAGTTCAGACATCGAGAAAAGAAGAAAAACCAGGTAAAGGTGCCACTTACCATGATGCACCAGACACACAAAATAACATTTTGAGCACATTACAGAGCTTGGTTCATTGGTCAATTGCATTTGGTGCAACTCAGCTACCTTTCCAATTTTTTGTATGTTTCACTCACCCACATTCATCTATGCTTAGAAACAAAGACTTTTCCAATTTCCTTGGAACGTATTACTGCTACTTTCAATTCATGCATTAACGAGCAGAACTGTGCTAATTATTGAGAAAATGAGTGCGAAATGGAAAAGAAATCAGAAAACACTATAGCAGCTGTTAAATGGTTTAAATTGTCTCCTGGTGAATAAACAAAACAAAAGCAACTGCTATTAGCTAAGGATGACCATTCTATAAGGCACTAAGCTTCCAGCTAGTGATCTGAAAACTGTGTTTAAAATCAAGTTTAACAAAGCAGTTTGCCTTGATGATGTTTTCTTTCCGTACATCCAATTTACAGCATTAAAGAGCAGTATGAATTTTACACCCACAACACACCTACAGCAAACAGGTTATAAATAAAATGTTAGGATTTTTGCATAGTAAAGATAAAACAATAGGAAGCAACGAGCTTCCTTCTCATAACTGACAGCCTAAAAACCCCCATAATTAAAAAACATTCTTGAAATATTCAATGATAAACAAAAATGTTGACTGCCAAAGCTATAACAGGAGACTATTTATCAGTAATACTAACATTATAAATGGCAGACATCGTCAGTAACTTGACACAAAATCCAAAAGTTGTAAAACATCAGAATTTGTTGGTGTGGGTTGTTCAGACATGGGCACAAGTAGTAGGATGGGATTATTACTCTAAAACATAATCTAGGCTTCAATTACCAAAATAGTGAATATAGCAGTACAGAAGATACTGCTATCACATATACCAGTAAGATCAAAACCTGGAACCCAATTTCTTTTCCTTTTGGAAACAGCCAACTAGTAAGTGAACAGGTGAGGAAGCAGTATTTCCAAGTTAATTTAAAAAAAAAAAAAGTCATTTGTTACAAACAGCAGCTGTTGTGCAGCCTATTAATGAGCCCTTACCTTTTGAAGAAAGGAAACGTGTATCAGTATTGATAATTGCCTTTGTTCCAGAAGCCCTTGAGATGCTTTGTTAAAACAGGCTTATCAAGCCTTCAACACAATCCACTATCCCTAGCCTAGTTCAGGTCCCATGAGGAAATTAAAGTGGACTGATCAATATGTGAAGCCATAACAGAACTCTCTGTCATGCTGCAGTCTCAATTACACGAAGCTGTGAGTCTACTGAGTTCAACCAGAAGGGCACATTTGTAGGCTTGATTGCTAATAAACATGCCAAATAAATCTAACTATTTTGTTTCACTGGAGATTAAAATTCAGGATGAGAACTTAGAGAAAACCAGTGCTGTCACTTAAAACTCAAGTGGATTTGTCTGTCCCTTAAAATTGTGCATTCTAAGGGCTGGGACAGATTACACATTTTCTGCAGAAAAAAAAAAAAACACAAAAAAAGAGACACTATAGGAATCAAAGCATGTTGGAAGTAACAGACATTTATCAGAGTACTTTTTCTTCTAGGTGGGGAATTTTTCCACACTGTATAAGGTAGATGACTGATGCAGTCTGGGATGCATGGAGTGGAACCTGCCATTGAGAGCCTGGACCTTCTACATGTGATGTGAACACAGCCCCTGGGAAGTGCCAGACAGCAACTTAGCCTCTAGCTTTATCTCATAACAGAGGGAGAACACAGAAGGTATCAGTAGTACTGCAAGAACAACTGACTTTTCATCCATTAAAAAAAAAAAAAAAAAAGTAATCCTAAAGAAGAGGGATGACCAAGCAAACGTCATTTACAATTTCTAGCCTTGCAACAACCTGTTTGGTCTAGCTGCCCGCTCTCAGATACTTCACTAACAATGTCTGAAAGATACAGGGCATGCCTGACTTCAGGAATAGGAATTTGAAGGGAATTGGGATTGTTCATCCTGGAGACAATGCTTTATGGTGACTTAACTGTGGCCTTCCAGTGCCTGAAGGGAGCCTACAAGAAGGATGGAGGTAGACTTTTTCCAAGGGCAGGTTGAAAAGAGGGAAAGAAAAAGGGGAATGAATTCAAACTGAAAGAGAGTAAGTTTAAATTAGATATTAGGAGGGAACTCCTTACTGTGAGGGTGGTGAGGCAGTGGAACAGGTTGCCCAGAGAAGTTGTGGATGCGCTGTCCCTGGAAGTGTTCAAGGCCAGGTTGGATGGGGTCTAAGCAACCTGGTCCACTGGAAACTCTCCCTGCTTGTGGCTGGGGGACTGGAACTAGGTGATCTTTAAAGTCCCTTTCTACCCAAGCCATTTAATGAGTCTATAAACCTAAAGCTAGGACACTTTTTACATATTTGAGTCAAAGCACTGAACTCTAAGCAGGACCCTTTGATCAAGAGCTCATCACATACATGCTGCCATGAAAACTTGTGTCAGACACATTCATAGCACAGCTGTGTTGTGGCTGTGGATTTTACTGCTGCTCAAGCAAGCTCACCAGACAGCTACACAAACTGGGAGATTCTTCTTTGTGGGAGAGACTGCAGAGGTCAGAACTCACAGGGCTGCCACTTGGCCTCCACATCAAGTTTATGCAAGTCTGGAGAAGGTGCACCTTCTTTGGAAGTCTTCACTTTTTTGAGGCTTTGGATCCAACACCTGTGAGCAGCTTAGGATATTGTCCTTGTACTGAGGCAACATCATTATGCCAAATCCCCTTACTGGTGGATGCAGTAAATAATTTTTGTAAGGAAGATCCAGAAAGAGCAACTATTTGCTATTATCACAGCTGCCTTGAAAGCAAACATGCAAAGTCTGCTTGCCACAGTTTTCAGCAGTACCAGTTACAGGCTAAACTCACTCTGGAGTTAGCAAACATAACGCCCAAGAAACAGAAGCTGCATTTGCTTGTACCATGCCTAAAATTGGTCTTCTCTCTTCACAACTTTCTTACTTTAACTATAGTGTTTTTAAAATCAGAGAGAAAGAAAAATAAGGGGGAGAAATTCAGGAGTAAAAGGAGAGACACAGTTATCTGGGAAGTCTGTATAGATACAAATATCTCTTTCTCTACATTTTGCAATATATGCTTTAACTTCATTTATTTGCTTTTGAGAAGAACCTTTAGCACAAAGTACCACCATGAATAAACATAATTTTTTATTCTACTGAGACAAAAATTCAGAGTTTTCAATACAATTGGTCACAAGTGGTGGAGTAGCTGTCTCATTTGGAGTAGACACAAGTGATCCAGGTGGAGGATCACTTGAATTCTTAAGCTTTTTCTCAACTGATTGCGAAAAGTATGGACTACTTCCAGAAGCCTCATTAGTGTGACCTGCCACCACTCAGAAGAGGACGAGCACAAAAGCAGAAGAATGCACAACTTGAAAACAAAGTTATTTTTACTAAGTCTCTGAATGATTAAAAGACAAACTAGACTATTTACTATTTTGGTGCTCTTTATGGAATATTGGATTTGAAATGCAATTTAAAAGTCTGCCTGGCCCAGAAAGATTAACGATTCAGATTTATTTTAAAGAGAGAACACTCAAGGACTTTTAGGGAAATAACTGATGGTAATACCTTAACTTTGAATCAGCTGTTTTGTTTACATTGCCTTCTGCTTCTCTCTCTCTAACACATATCCTCCTGTCCTTTTTAAAAACTACCAGGACTGAATCCTGTCACTCTAGGATTATGTGCTATTCATCAGTCTAAAGACACAGTAATTTAAAAAAGAAGCAGCCTAGAATCAAAACCTTGATGTCTCTTCTCTAGCAGCTCTATATTCAACTGTCACACATGCAAAAAATGAAATCATAATTACTCCAAGAAATTACATTCTAGCACAAGTCCAAGTAATCTCCAGAAAGCTTTTGCAATAATATTTACATTCACACCATCTTGGCCCGTCTTAGACTCAATTCTACCTGCATGAGAAACACTGTAACATAACTCCCAATGTACAATCAGACATAAGCTGTGTGCACATTCAGCTTCTCAAAACTGCCTTTAGGAAAACTGGGCTGATGTAGGTATTTTTCACAAAAATCTACTGCAATGCTTACTATCTTGGTTTACAGCATCTGAGGCCACTGACACAAAGATAATTTCGAGGAAATCAAAGCCCAAGAGAGGAATCTGTGACCAAAGCTCCATGAGCCCCTCTGGTCTCTCTCTGGAAAGACACAGGTGCCTGCAGCACTCACTGGAATTGCAATGGATGGGCTCACATGCCTGGGGCTGTGGTGTGGGTGGTTCAGGGACAACACACAGTCACTCTGCCTCCTGTGCTGCTGCTCTTCATCTCCACTGGCACGCTCCCCTGCCAGCTCACGTGTCCCTGTGTGGCTGGAGCTTGGGAGAAAGGCTGCTACAAGAGAGCTCTCCTAAGCAGACAGGCTGCAGTCAAGGATCTCCCTGTGGAGCTGAGGATGTGAGAAGAGAGGTCTCCATCGCTGCTGTCTGACTTCCCAGCCCCCTCTCCAGGCCCTGTGCCAGCTTCTTCCTGGCTCCCTTCCCTCCCCAGCAGACTGCAACATGCTGATGGGCTCTGCCCTGGATGATCAGGGGAGCAAATATCCTCTACACTCACCATCGGTTTTTTGCTCTGTTTTTTACTAAGTCAGTGGGTTGAAATAATTTCAGTGATGTGGTACAGCCACAGAAACTGCTCCAGCCACACAGCTGTGGATGCCAAGAGCTGAAAATGTGTACAGAAAAGAGCACAAAGAAAAAGGAATAGTGACAAATAAGCATTACAAAACCTAGTTCTGTTACTGAAACCAAAGTATTACATAATTATAACTGGCATGTTTCAAAAAGGAAAAAAAAAAAAAACCCAACCCCAAAAAACCAACCCCAATTACCCCTCAAAATAGTAGCACAAACAGATCTCATCTTCAGCAACCCTTCTCCATCCCTCCACTGCCTCCCCAGCTGTGTGGAAGTAGCTTTTTCAGGGAATCAGTTGGATCAGAAAATGGATCCAGGATAAAAATAAATAAAAATAAGAAAGTTATTTAAAATGTGGAACAATTCACTAGTCCAGCTCACCACATGGCCTTAAACAATTTTTTAAAACACAGCTGAAGGCACAGAGCAAGTGTGGGAATGAGCAGCTGTGGCTGAGTGCAACAAGATGCAGGAGCTGCTTATGCCAGTGCTGCCATTTAAAGGTACACCCACATGGTCTCAGCCTCCGTTCCTCTCAAAATCAGTAATTTCAGGTGGCAAGCTCCAGAATTTGTTTGCCTTTTATCTTGCATAATCATTTGTCTTGTGCCAAGCAGAAAAGAAGGCAATGCTAGCATTTGCTTGGGTTGGCACTCCCCATTTGCTTACACAGGGGTCCACAGTAACACAGACAATCAAGAAAAGACCCATCAGGGACCCTCATGTGTGCAGCGTTTGCTGACTGGATACAGGATGGCAGATATTTGAGAACAAAGGAAAGGTCAGAATTAATTTCTTGCAATTCCTGATTTAACTTCAATGGCATCTTGGGAGCTAATTAGTTCACAATGTAACATTTATCTAAATATACCCTAACGCTGGCTTTGAAGAAGTCAAATGTTGGCCTTTGTTGCTAGCCCAAGTAATCAAAACACTGATTTCTCAGCTAAGTACCCAGCTGCAGCTAGAGTTCAGCATGGGAGTGTTACAGCTCTCCTCCACGTGAATACACTTTGTGTTGCCTGCTGGGCCCTTTTGATTTACTCAGCAGAAAAACCCCAGAAATGTAACCAAACTGATTCCTATCCCATCTCACGGGTCAGACAAAAAGAGAGGCCTGACAGTATTTCTTTGTAATACTTACCCACCCACCTAATTTCTGATTCACCAGCAAACAGCCAGTGGTCCATCACAAATATGACAGCACAGAGATAGAGATTCTCCTCTTTACCCACAGAATAGACACAGCAGGAGAACACTTCACCTTCCCCATGAATAGAATAATACAATAGCTGGGGCTGGAAGTGAGCTCAAAGGTCATCTAGATCCAAATCCTCTACCATGGGCAGGGATACCTTCCAGCAGATGGAAGACCAGGTTGCTCAAAGCTCCATCCAAACTGGCACTAAACAGTTCCAGTGATGGAGCATCAATAATTTCTCTGGACAACGTGTTCCAATGCCTTGCCACCCTCACAGCTGAGAAATCATGTATGGACCTTACTTAACCTATACACAGAATTTTAGACTGCAAAGAAGGAATAAGCTCATATAAGTATGGATCTCTGATCTTTTCCATGATGGAAATCCAGGGCATCAGCCCTGAGAGGCATATGCTGCCACTCAGTAGAAAACACCAGCAGCCAACATTATAGCTCACTACATAGAACAGGACAGGAAAGGACATGCTTCAATCTATACTTTCCAACCTGTGGCCTCTGAAGCCAGAGGTTTCTGTACTGTATTTGCTAAAGAATCTCTTACTGTTTGGGCCAAAGTTTAGGTCTCTCATTTTAGTCTGTCTTTAAAAAAATTGAGCTGAGCCCATGCAGAAGAATTTAGTATAATTTAAAAAGCTCCAAACAGCATTTCCTTTCCTTCTGGTAATTTTATCAAAAGTAGCAAACATTTCTGCATCTTTTAAGAAGTGCTGCTGCTTGTAGCAGCAAACCTGAGAAAAATCCTCTTTTTTTTACTGCCTTGACTCTGATATGAGTATTTTTTATATCAATTTTTACTTATTTTTGAGCTATTTGAAGTATTTCATATCAAGTCATAGAAAATTTTGAATAAAATTTTGAATAATGAGAGCACTGATGATCAATTCAATTCTTTCCCCTTAGCAGAACTCAGCATTCCTTTAAATAGCATTTTCTTAGTATAAATCTGTTCTGAGAGTCTGATGATTCAGAAAAGTCTGTAAGAGAACTCATATACAACAAAGTTTGCTAGAGTATTAAAAAAAACCCCACATCTTTTTTTTGCCCTTCATTATTGGAAAGAAGACTGCTCATTTACTAGACAAAGCTATAACAGTGATTGCTTTGGAGATTGGGAAAAGTAATTTTCTTACTTAGTTGATTCAGGCGACAAAGCATATTATCGCTTAAAGGAAGACTACAATACAATCAGTAAAAGCATTATTAAAGCTGGATTGTGGCTTTCTTTCTTTGCCTAAGTATAATTGCCCATGTTTTTACTATAAAAGAAAGCCATTTTAAATATAATAGAGAGATTAGTAAACTTGCACACTGCTTATCCCACTTCCTTGTGAAGACTTTACTTTAGCATTATGAACCACTATATTTATTTATATACTTCTTGGATGAAACATCCAAGAATTCAGTGACATTTTTTTCATCCTAACACATGAGGAATTAGGATCACACCTTTTATGAATGAACAAGGCTAAATCTCTACCAAGAAAAATGCAGTGACTATTTATTCCTATCTCTCTTTTTAACTTAGCAACATGATTTTATTCTGATATTTATATATTCTAAAATCATCAGTATTGGCAACAGTCTCTTCTAAATATGCTGACTAGCAGTAACAACACTTGTGCATTATTCTCAAAGTGTGCTCCTCAGACATCTGGAGCTCTGCTTTGGGTTCTGTCAGTTTCTTTCTCCTGAAGGAGAAATAAATCTCAGTTCTGGAAGGTGAGATACTTCAGGGCAGGTGAAGAGTTGAGGGCAGAGTTTGCCTACTTGGGTGCTACTGCTTTTAATTTTTACAACACCTTCATAATAAGAATCTAATTTTTTTCCTGAACTTTCATTAGATGATTCTCTGAGCAGCCTCTGAGATAACAGAAAATTATCTGCAGGCTACCAAAAGCCAAGAGCACCAGCTGACCTGGCTGTGGCCATACAAGAAAAGCAGCCAGAAGTAACCTGGGTCTGCCAGTGGCACAGACATTTCCTTTCACTATTTCTCCCCTGTCTCTAAGCAATTTTCCCAAACTCCTCCCTTTGATTCTATCTTGTTATTTTGCTGAGTCAGCCTTTGACTTTTCTACATTTTTTTCAGGTCATTCCTATCTCAATGGCAATTCTTTTTCTCTCCATGATGTCACAAGTCCACCAATAACATGCTTAACCTTTTGACAGCATTCTGTTGTTATCTTTTCCTAAATTAATCACTGAGTTTTCAGTTTCTGACTTTCAGTTTTATCTGATTCATTCCTCTCTCTTATTTCATTTTCCCCACTACTTTCCCCAACATCATTCATCCTCCCTCTCCTTCGCTCTCTTCCATTTCATACTCAGTTCATAATTTCACTCTTGCCCTTGCCTACTCTTACATTGTTTCATTTATCATACATATTCATTCAGTTATTCATTCAGTCCCTCTTGCTCCAGTTACTTGAGGAACATATTTTATTTTATAACTACATAAACAGTATGGTATATTCTTCAATAGGACATGAGGTATTAACTCATTATATACACCTCCAAAATAAACATACCGTTTGTTGCAATTTAGGACTCAGGGAATTTCTTCTTGCTTTCTTAGTCCAAACAATAACTGAAGCTGAGCTTTTTATTACCATGAATCTAAGGTTCTTCAAAGAACAAGACACTTCTACAGCCTCTTTTACCAAAGTAAGCGCGTACTGCAGCTCTGCTGTAGCAGACTGAAGAGTCTCACACTTGATTTACTATTGTTCTAACTAGTCTGTCAGATGCATTTTTGAGGGCTTCATTATTATGTTTGTCATTCATTCATTCATTCATTCATTCATTCATTCATTCATTCATTCATTCATTCATTCATTCAAATGGAGGCATTCTAAAGACAAAAATGGACATGGCCCGATGTCCAAATCAGAAAAAACCAGACAGTGGACTGAGAAAAAACAGAAGGTGTATGGGGAAAAAAATGCATTGATTTGAGGAAATACCTATCAGATACAGGTACAGATAGGGATACAGATCAATAGCTTGTCAGTTAGCAGATTTTTAACATGGATTGACTTTCTTCCAAACAGCCAACTTGAAATGTAGAAAGTAAAACAAAAGGAAGCCACAACTCCACAGATTCTATCTTGTTATCTGAGTGAAGGACACACACAATATACAGTCAATAAAACTAATTGCACACTGAAATCACAGAGGATTTTAGCACCACAGAGGGACTAGACCACAAATATTGTTTCATTTCTCCAGTGTAAATATCAACCACTGCCTGTGAAGGACAGGAATATAAGTATATTACTCTCCTGTGACATTTTGAACTGGTGGATAACCAGGTCTGTAGGACTTCTTTTTCTACTCCAAACCACACAGGACAGACAGAATTAGCTGGAGGACAATAAGAGACAGAGATGGAACAGTGCAGTTGGGATGGCAGTAGTGTAGAGGACAGGGGCTGTGGAACTGGACTGCTTGCAGTTGACTATTGGGATCTCTATGAAAGCAAGACCAGAAGGCAGCACAGGCACTTCAAGTCCCAATATCAAATAATGGACTTGGTTACAATCCTTTGTCTTCTGGCTGAGAACAGCTGCTCTGTGGTCCTTTGCTTAGGTACTGTTATTTTTGAAAGCTTCTCATTGCAATCATCACAATGTTCTTTTGTAGTGATTTTGAAGCTTAGTATAGTTATTATGTAGCCCTATAACTGCTGACACTTTTGTCCATCACTTTAATGCTAACAAGACTACTCAGATTAAAAGTTTCAAGAGCAGGGATCTGTTTTTCTTTGAGTCACTGAAATGACTGTCAATTTCTGTACTACATAATTACTAATACTTACACAATGTAGAAAGTTAATATTTTGTCCAAAGGATGGAAAAGGGGCTGAAATCACTCTGTTCTCAAGGATAAACATTAGAGACAATTGCTCTGTAAGGACATTCAGAAAGAGACAGAAATGATGGAGAGTAACACAAAGATATCACTCTGAGAACTTTGCTTCTGGTCGAATAACTTCAGAAGGATCTTAATGTGATTTCCGTGCCAACCATTAGGCTGTGTAAAAATTCATAACGTGCTGCAGAATTCAAAAAATTCAAAGTGCTGCAGAAATGAAGGTTAATTTGAAAACTGCTATAGGAGATTACCAGAAAGATCAGTATCATAGTGGCACATCTTTGTTACAAAGATCATTCTTGGTAACTAATGTTGTATAAACCAGCAAGATTTGGTTGCATGGATTTATTTATGCTGCAGTTGTGCTGTACCCAATAACCCAAGCTGAGTAGCCTCTCCAAAGTGCTCTTCAAATGAAAACCAAGTGGTGATGGTCAGAGTGCCAGTTGGGTTTGGGCATGTGTTATTGCTTCTTATATAATTTTGAACACACAGTATTTAATCAGGTTTGGAGCAGAAATTGAGCTAGCAGCGAAGAAGCTAAAAGAAAATAATACAAGTGCCTGTAACATGTCACTTCAGGTGATGGTCTTCTCAGAGCTGCCCAGGTTACACTTCAGTCTAGATGACATACAAGACTTGAACAAGGTGAGAGACAAAACATTCAGCCCTGCTGAGAAGGCTGAAGCCTGCTTGCAAAACAGTAACAACTAAAAATACACCAAATCATACCAGCAGCACCGCTTTGACTGACCAAGGTACAGTTCTAAGAAAACAGTCAGGCTTCCAGGGAACATTAAGTATGTGAAAATCACATGAGTGGACAAACCAAAATTGACCAAAAGTAAATTGTTCTCCTTGGATCCCTTTTAGGACCATTAGCCTTCATGACTTTGCAGGATGAGATAATGTTAGTGTTTTTGCATACAAGAGAAAGCATGGGATGCCAAAATTTCTGCAAAGGGAGCACAGCTACCTAACGAATGATTTCTGAGCTCAGATGGCCCTGGCAGCTCTTACCAACTCTTTCAGTAGCTGTAGGTAGGAACTTACATGCTACCCATATGTTTTAAAAATGTCACAACTAATTTGTGCTAATGCCATCCGTTATTGGTTCCTCTGTGCTAAAGAGTGTCAGCAATTCAAAGCAGCTAGTGCCATAAGGGAAAAATCCATTCCAGCATGTAAACCACCAAGCAAGATTTGAAGATAATCCCCGTGGCACAAGCTCCTATGTTGGACCTTATTAGGTCCTACCTGACAAGAGCATTTTGGCTGTTCACAAGGTGGCTGGATTACAAATGTTCATAGTTGTGCTGGAGTTTATTAAATACAAAAGTGCCCACTGCTTCCAAATCCATGAATACACACACCTTAGTACCAGACTTGAGTGCAATATTTGCAAACTGAAATTATGTACTAAAATACTGACCAATCTACCATGAATGATCTTTTCAGTTACAAATTTCAAAGCAGAAAAATTATGATATTGTTTCTTCTAAACACCTAACATCTTAAATATGCCTCATAACACATCTGTCCTGAACAAATACACCTCACAGTACATCTGTCTTTGATTAATGAAGAAAATTATTTAAATGAATGTATTTACCTATGCATCTTTGAAACGGAGACTACAGATACTGGAAAGCATGACTGGTATTTTATAATGCCAAAGTACACATTACCAATGAGAGGGTACTGTCTTTGGGTACACAGCCATTTCTCTCAGCAAAGGTACACACTTCTAAGTCTACAGACACAGAGGCTGTAGAGCTTAGAATCAGAATTTATTGCTTACATATCTGGCTCTAAAAGACAGAATTTTTGGCTTAAGTGAACCTTTTCCCCCTCCCTCTTTGCAAAACAAGCCAGTACATCCCAAAGGCCTGGCTGCCTTCAGAATTTAAATTATTGTGAACTTTGTTTTGGTTTTTTTCCTCCCTCTATTGGCTGTGGATGTGACAGCCTCATACTGCTAATTCTCTCCTGCTAGAGAATTCTGTAAGTCAGGCTATGCCTAAATCTTTTTAAAGTTAGTGTGCTTCAGGCTCACAAGAGAAAGTAAGCTGTTCACATTATAAACTATTATGGTGCCTAAAATGAGGATATTTGTGTATCCAGGGAAGTTTAATTCCCAGATTAGGCATCTAGTTTCCTGTAGAACCTATAATAAAAACTGGATTATCACTAGTTTATTGTATTTTTTGAGCTAAAAGGCATCCAAACTGGGCAGCAGGCAATGCTGATGGAAAATATGTTGTTTATGCCAGTTCCTCATTTGGAATTGCACAGAAGGATGGATTCTCCAATGAAGTTTTAAAGTTCTGTCCTACAATCAGAACCTTAAGTCAATTCTGCTACTATTAAGAGTAAGACATTTCTTTCAAAATATATCTGGAGGCAATAGCAGGAGCAGAAGCAGAGTAGGGACTGGGAGCCAGGTTTCTTCTACCCCAAATGAATGTGTGACTACTACTGCCATCTTTAAATGCAAACAGATTAAAAGATTTTCGGTAAACTGTTAGAACTCAAATAGGAAGGACCAAGGGAGCACCAGTACAAAATACCTTCTGCTCTTCCCAAATCTTTGTGATTGCAAACTCAGTTTTAAGAAGTTTAAGATGTTCAACACTAGCTTAAGTGATTTGCTTTCTGTCAGGTGCCTGGTAAGGCAGACAGCTGTAAGGTAAAAGCTGGCAGTTTAGAAATTTTCAGACAGTGTAAGATTTTTAACATCATCTTCTGCAATGATGTTCTGTGTTGAAGGCAGATGTTCTGTGTTGAAGACGTTTGGTTGTTGACACAGATGTAACAAAAATAGTCCCCATCTGCACTTTTCAGTCATGTTTCATAAGGCTGGATGTGTTACTTTACATTGTAGAACCCAGCTCCTCAGCTGAAACAAATGAGAAATGTTGCATATGAGTTCTCATGGGATTTAGGCATAAAACCAGTGCTGAACATTCCCTTGTGATCAAGATGTTTGTGGATGTGTGCGCATTGTGCAAAATGAACTGAGGTAAGACAGTTTATGTGCCTAAACAGAAAGATGTTTCTCCAAAAACAAACCTAGTTTCTGCATGTTAGGTATGAATGCTTGAATCTCTGATGCAAAACTAGAACCTGCTTCTTTCCTTTAAGATGGGATGCAGCTAGTTTTGGAAATTCAGCTTGATAATTCTCACCACATAGAACTCTGCCAAAGTTACTATGCATTCTAAGAGGCAAAGAACTTTATGAGATCTTTCATCTGGTAACTGACTTTAAGATTGCTTGTCACAGGCTTTAAGTTTTTGAGAAAATATCAGGAAATATTCTCCAATAGCAACTAATAAAAGATAAATCAAATCATGCATCTACTATTTTGTTGTACCCAAGTTGTCTAAATTAATAATAAAGACTGAACAAGGCATGATTCATAATAAATCAAAATATAAAAATGAATTTTAAAATCAGATGTCAAAGGTGTTTTCAGTGGAATTTTCATTAGCTGCCTTTTATGCACTCTCTTATTTTCAAGTGTGACTTAGAGTTTTAGAAAAATGTAAATATTTACGATTTGAAAGGAATGGAAAAGATTTATTGCCCTCTGTTCACATGCACCTTTATTTAACTCTATGAAACTCAGATCCAAATGACTTGCTTTCTTCAGGAAGACTCACCCCTCAAAAAATCCTGCTTATTTCTTCATGAAAAATCATAGGGAAAAACCAGTCTGGTTTTGTTTCTGCTGCAGGAACTTCCTCCATCTTAAATCCTTCCATTACACACACTCTTGGAGAATCCAGCCTAGGAAATGCATGAAGGAAGCAATGGAGCTACAGATCCTTTCAATGCCATCCACTGAACATCAGCTGTCAAGAGCACTCTTTACACTCCAATGGAACATGCATCAGATAATATTATTCTTATGGTACATTGTTCAAAAACTGGCCATCTGGACAGACAGAAATCTCTTCAAGATCCACCTTCAGGATTCCAGCTTCCCATTATATGAACAGAATGTATTTTCTTCTTAGTCTTTACATTGAATCTCTACATTATCTTCACATGAAGAGGAAACTAAAGACATAATTAGAACCAGAAAATTCCAGGTTAAAAGGGCCTTCAGAAGATCATCTGAAGTTTTTGTGCAAAAAGGAAGCCTATATGAGATTATTCAGCACTCTGTCCATTAATATCTTGCAAACCTCCAGTGATGGAGACTCTATCATGTCCCTGAGGAAGGTTGTTCCAGTGAATGATTGTTCTTACTGAAAAAATACTCCATCTTATCTTGAAATAAATGTCCTTAAGCACATAAGTTTATGTTCTCCTTCCAAATCATTACAGAATGACTAAACCCAGCTTTGAAATCAATCTAGACCTTTCCCATGCACCAGAGCTTTGAGGCCATTCCTCACATAGACTTGTCTACTTTATTCTTAAAATTGCCAGTGATAGCTCTTGTCTAATTTCTTTACAGACCACTGCCCCCATATTTTGAACTTTTTTTTTATAATACTGAAACCAAGTATTTTGGGCTTAATATAAATCCATGTCATCATGGTTTACACTAGCACAACTCCCAAAAAACTTCAGTCACCCAAACCCCAAACAGTTTTAGGCCCAAAGAAACTTATCAGGAAATGCTCCTACTTAGTCTGATAGCTTTATCTTTTCCAGAAAAAATGTCAGTTCTCCAGAATGGTCAGTTTCACATTCCTAGGGCTTGCAGTATACAAAGGCTCTAGTTCAAAAAAAAGCACCAAACTCACAGTTTATTTCATAAGAAAAAATTGTTCTGATTTTCCCAGACAATCTCCATCTTTTCATGACATAACAAATGTCTTTCAGTTCTTCTATGGTATATTAAAATTTATGTCTTCCCTTCCCCAACAAGAAGACAGGGAAAGAGAACATGATTGTGGCCAACAGTAAAAGCTCATGCCCCACAAGCATCCCAGCTCTGAAACCATACAACACCTTAAGTGTGCCAACAGAAGCAGACAGAATATGGAATTAAACACATTTCATCATTTATATAAATCATATTTACTATTGCTGTCCATTCTGCTACACTTATGTTTAGACTCTACAGGAAAATACTGCAGAGTATTTTCCACTCTACAGTATTTTCTACTCTACAGTATTTTTCGAAAGGAAACCTCAAACTTCTAAAAGTCCCTTGACATTACATGAGCTTGAACTTTCTGGTGCCATGGCAGGTTGAACCTGTTGCAACCAGGTTCCAGTGGTCCTTCCTGCCTTGTTGAACCCAACTACATGTTTCCTTTCTCTGTGTTGCCCCAGCCTGTGAGATCAAACACTGAGTAATGCAGAAATCTAACGCCAATGACAATTAAGATAGCAAAAAAAAAAAAACAGGCAGTCTGTAGCCAAATCAGCCCCCTGAACTGTCTCACCACATGATCACTGGTGCAAGGAAGAAGGCAGGGACAACATATGGCGGGGAGAGCAAAGAGGAAGCTGGGATCGTGCAGCTGCCCAGACGTAACCTGATTTAATTTGTCATGGAATGGTATCTGTTAGTATTTGTAACCTAAAGGGCACAACTCAATGCATAAAAAATTTCTAGAGCTTTACCATCTACTTATATTATTGTTACCCTGCAACTGCAATATAACATTTTAGTTTCTTTGTTTTGGTTGTATCTGATTAGGAAAGACTGTAATCCTGGGCAAATGTGTATAAACTGCTCAGTGAATAACAGCTGCACATGTGATCTAGTGATTGGTCCTGCCCTATGACAATGACTTCCTATTATTCTCTGGTTTCCTTGCTAATATACAAAAGTGATTAGTTGACATAGACGATATTTTTTCCTAAAATCATACTGTGACATGGACAGACTCCTCTTTTCTTATCTACCTCAGCCACCACTGACAAAAGACAAAATATTCCTTGCAAATATATGAAAAATGCTTCATGAAAAAGGAGTACTGGAGAAAAAAAGAAATAGAAAAGAAAGGAAGCAATGCAAATCGAAGAAGGAAAATCCATTGGTATGTCTTAAAAAGCATGAACACTATCAGCTAAAATAAGATGGCAATTAGTAAGGGATTTAGATTCTGTACACGTGAGAAATAATACAACAACCTGCTAATTGGAGACAGTGCTATTCAAATGTTACTGATGAACAAAGACTAGTACATAATTATGTGAAAGGAGGGGGAGGGTGACAAGAAACGTTTCAGTCTAGTAGACTGAGCCACAGCTGAGGAAAGGCTAAAACAATAACCATGAAAACAAGCATTAATAAGCTACTGTCACAGTACAAAAAGGATAAATAAGTACATGTTTGTTTACACAATGAGCCAAATTTTGTCTAAAGACAGACCTACCTTTCACAAGAGTGTCATATACAGATATGCATAATATGGATATACATATGTCCTATAAAAATATCATCATAATTTATATTCTGTTTAGTAATAATTTTGACAACATGAGCTGGGAAAACTTACATGTGATTTTTTTTTTTTTTTAAATACTAATATACTTTTTAAAATTTTAATTGTGACTATAGAAAACAAATGCTCATATCTGGCTTCTGGTGCCTGTGTTGCCATTAATAATCACTGGTTGTCCCCAAGAGATAGAAACAGCAAGAAACCTCACATAACAGGGATGTTGTAAAAGAAATTCATTAATACTGTATTTGCAGAGCACTCAGATACCACAGTGAGAAACAGCATAGAAAGGCCTATGAGGAAATTAATCATTCTGCATTCAGTGCAGGATCTGGCAGATGTGCAGTGAAGAAAGCCTAGAGACATACATTAAATATGAAGATAAAAAAAGATTCTAGCCCATTACCAGCAGAAATAATATCCCCTGAATGAACATCAACTGCCTTAGGCATTAAATGTTTGATGCATTTTCATTCAATACAAGGGAAAACCCTCTGATTAATATGGTAATATTACAAGTACCAGCCAGGTATTCTGTGCAAAATACAGAATCTGATAATGTAATTAAAGTCTATCATAAATATATGCTATGGGATTAGTATTTCCTCATTTTTGCATGCTTAGTTTTGCAACTAAATAACACTCCCACAGTCCAGCAATTATTGGCAAATGTACATTATCTAAGCAGTCAGAGAATCCTGTCACCCCAGCTGACACAGTGTGGGATGCGTTAGCACAATAAATCAATCCATGTTTCATGCTGCAGCCACTGGACTCCTGTAATCAAGCTCCCCTGCATTACAGCTACCTCAAGTAAGTCAGGATAGCATAGAGGAGTGATGACAAACCTGCAGGTTCACAGCTAGCTCAGATGTCTGCACTAGCATTGCAACTGTGAATTACTGATTTTATTTTACTCCACATCAATTCAGTTCTGCTCCTCCATCCACATAAGTTATGCTTTATCTTACCCCATCAGCCCACATTCAAAGTCAGATTTCAACCTTCTCCTCTATTAATCAATAGGGACAGCTGCTGCAGAGGAAGGATATGTGGAGAGGACTCTAGGTAGGATGCATCATTGTGGTGGAAAACATCTATAAAAACGGCTTTCTACAGTTCTTCAGAAATGGGGAGAAGAGGCAAGGGGACTCAATGCATGCCTGTCTAGAAAAAGAAAAGACATGCTGGAATAATCTGTCTGGAAGAAAGAGCCTCAACACCAGTGTTGAGATGCAGTAGTACAGGAGCCTACCATGGCTCCTTGTACAAAAAAGCCAAAAGACTGCATATGAAAACATATGGATGACCAAGTACTGCTCTTCAAGCAATCCCATGTGTTTAAACCAGTTCTTCTTTGGTGGAATTTTTTTTTCCACTTAAAGCAGACAGGGAATGCTACCTGAAGATTCCCTTAAGGTTCCTGGGCAATATATTAACAGGTACATCCATGGCCAACAGCCAAGTTACCCCTCATCCTGGTCCTAGGAACCAGTCTGCACCACATGAGGGCACAGCCCAAGGGTTCTGATAACTCAGTCTGCTGAAAAGAAAGGCAAGACTCTTCCATCCTCTTCATGCAATAACAATTCTCTCTCATATTCAGTAGAACAGCTTGGAGACAGTCTCACTCATGCACACAGTCTGCCTTGGAAAGAAGAGTCAAACTTATGCCCACCTAGCAAGGTGAAGGCAGACTCAGAAAGGCATGAAATTCCCAGAGTCCCACTGGCTGTGTATGTGCTTTCTGTCCATACTACTGCCCATGGCTCGGGTGCCAAGCATGCTTGCTGCTTAGGATCAATTGGAGTCGTTTATCAGGTGATGAACCCCAGAGTAGTGCTTGGTCTCTCTGCTGCCTAATTCAGACTGACACCAAAATTTGGGGTTTGGGTCTGCTCTGGTTCTCCATCCTGAGATGCTTTACAACTTGGCTGAGCTACTGATTTGTTTGCCACTTTCTTCACCAAGAGAGGAATTTATCTGTTAAAAAGGGTGCATGGCATATTTTAAAGACAAATCTGACCAGCTGCAGGGAAAAAAAAAAATTAGTTGTCTTCATGGATATAAGTCCAAGTGATAATGCACAGTTCCCTTTCAATGATCAGTTCTGACAGATTTCTGAGGGTGCAGGTGGCCAGCCCCTCACTAGCAAAAAGATTAATAATTTTAGTAGATAGCTTTCCCAGGACAGCATAGCAGCATAGCAAAGATTAATGTTATCTGGGGTTTTTTTAAATCAGTCTCATACTTAGCTTCTATTTGAGACAAACAGGACATACCATAAACTGCTCATACAAGGTCTACTAATTTCAACATAAAATTAAGACAACTAAATCTGACTGAATTTAAAACTACTTCATTTCTTCTCAGAAATGCAAAACCAAAGAAAGATTTATCTAACTTCCATGGAGATAAAAAACCAAACAACAAACCAAACCACAAACTTAAATGAGTGAAAGAATTGCAACAGAGCTGGCAATCACCTCGCCATAACCAAGACATTCTAATAAAAATATCAGTGCAGAAATTAGCAGACCAAAACATGGAATGAGAAAAAAAAAAATCATAGTGGGAAAATCTATAAGTTGTAATACTGATGTTTGAGAAAGGCCTCTAGTACACAATGATAGATACAATTCCAGAGTTCAAAGATGATGACAACAAAACTCACAAGAATTACTAGCAACTTTCTCCAATCCTTTGTAGCTTAGAGCACAAACATATTGTTAATTTCATTTAAATACTGTAAGATTTCCTGTCTCAGAAATCTAAAAAAGGCGTAAGAGTAACTGAAGCTTGCAAAATTGTAAAAGCCTGTGTTCTGTGGGTTTTTTTTAAGCTCACAGGTTAGATTAATTCCCACGTAAATAGAAGGAAGTGTTAAAACATTTCTCCTCCTTTTCTAGCTAAAAATTTCTCCTCATCTTTTTTTGAAAGAGGATAATTTTTGGTATTGGGTATTTTTAAATTTTTAATAAATTTAATAATACCTGTTGCCAGTGCATCAATATGAATGTACAGGCCTACCTGTCCTGTTCTCTAACTCATAGGAATTTGGGATATTAGAATCATATGGAAAAGAAAAAACTTTTCAAAAGATAATTTCACTGACATTGATGTTAAAATACCTATTTCCTTTTGTACACATCAGAAAAAGACATTCCACATATATCTGACAAAGTATTTGATATATTCTTACTGGCTATCAAAGGATCAATATCTCTTTCGATTATGTAGCAGAAATCATAAAATCCCTGGAATAGGTAGTGTCATGAAATGATGAGGATCTATAGTTATTAATTACTTAATTAAATTAAAGTTTATTAAATTTAAATAACATGTCAATCTTGATTAAAAGCCGATCTCCCTCAAGGATAAGGACTTTTATTAGTAATATTCTTTTACTTGTGCAGTGAGGAGATCACAAGGAATTTAAACAAATATAGATTGATTTTTGTGGAAAGAAAGTGCTCTTTATTCTTCACCATGAACAGTCATGCTCTGTTAGGGTGCTACTACACATATCAGCTCCTTTGCCTAATTAAATTTTTTAGTTTCCTTTGTGATCCATACAGGTATCCGTGTCAAAAATTATCATCAAAACACATTCTTTTTGATCTTTGAAAAGTGTATCTTACCCTTAAAATCATGCTTTTCTCAGATATAGATAACTAAGAGGAGAAATGTCTAGGAGATTGCTGGAACTCCTAAGGGAGACTAATTTCTTTCAGCAATCCTTGAATTCTCTTTACTATTTTTCCACACAGTTTTACATAAAACAAGTTCATTCATGTAGTGCCAATGTGCAATCCCTCTTTGGATAGGGATTTTGGAGCTTCAAAATAACAATTAGGAAAGCAGAGACCAAAGAAATATACATAGCACAAAGAACCTTGTCAGCTGGTTAAATCTGACCAATGGTCTATTTCCCAGTGCTTCAGGATCATAACTACCACACACGTTGTTTTATTAATTTACTTTGCTACTGCTCGAAAGAGGAAAAGTATCTTGTCCCACAAGGTATTAGCCCAGACTCTCAGGTTACGTTGCCTACGGTTAAAATGGCTACAGGGAATTTAAACACCTCTCTAAAGCACCGCCTTATTCGCCTGCGAACTGCAAACATCAGCTACAGCAAACATCAGCTGCAGTAACAGTTTCAGATTTCTGACATCTGTGAACCAGAGACAGCTGAAGGATTACAGGGTAATAGTGCAATACCAGTAGTGTGCATTTCATGCACCATCCGAGTCTGCATTTTAAATAAGAGGAGCATCACGCAGCAGTCAATGGCAGAACGACATAAAGACCTTGGTCTTACCCTTTGTTTTCAAGTCGTTTAATACCTTTGATTCCACGGGCAGTTTATCGCTCACTAGCTTTATCTCAATATTTCGGGACGCCAGCTCAAGCAGTTTTTCAAAAAGACGCTGACCCTGGGAAGGACATAAAGGAAAGCAGAAGGTTTTAGACACAGAATCGATCAAGCTGCATGTCAACAAATTAAAAAAGCACATTAAAACAAACTCTTTATAAACAACATCTGAGTAACGATGTTCCTGGATATGATTAAAACTACCCTAAACGTTTGCAACTCAAATTAGTTTTCTTGGAGAAATACTGCTCTGAAGGCCAATAAGGTTTCTTGCTTTTCCCAGATTGTGCCATATTGACAAGGTGACAGGTGTCAGGCAGAAAATGAAGTGTCCAGGGGTTTTATGCTGCATAAGCACATATTGACATTAACTTTCTTCTAAAGATTGCAGTCTGTTGACTTAGTACTAAAAGCTCAAGGAAAACAGTTTATTACATTTTTTATGTATCGAGTGATATTTTCGCAAGTGGTTCTAATCACAGTACAACACATTCCCAAGTAGTTGCATGCTTATCTTCAGATGAGTTATACCAAGAAGGAAAATAATGATCTACAAGTATTTTATGTGCATTTGATTTTTTTACTATTTAAACCCTATTTCTAACACAGAACAAGAAAAGTAAAGTCATAGTGAGCTGGATACATGTCAAAACAGAAATTTTATATGAAAAATAAAATTTTAATTCACCATGTTCTTCCATATCCAAGAAACAAACAAGAAGAAGAACTTCTGATTGCATTGTAAATGTTAAAATTTTAGGTTCAGTATCTTAAATTAGTATCATCCAACTAGACCATGTGAATAGTATACTCTCCAGTGTATCACTCCTGTGTTGTTACTACAATTACAACCAGAGCTCACTTCCTTGATGCTATTCTAACCTAGTACTGCAAATGCCAAGTTCAGTTAGCAGTCCAATACAGAAAGACTTTGGGCTTATGCACCTGACAAAAGGCCTGCCCCACCTACACAGTTCACTTTAGATTCAACATAATGTTTGCTTCAGGGTAAACCCTAAACAAAAAAGCAATAGCTATACATCAACTTTCAAACAAACAGGTAGAAGATAAAGCTCTTCACAGAAACATGTTACATGATTCTCTGTACAAACTAAGAATCTTAAAATGATCCTTCCATTCAACAAAAATACCAAACCAAGAACAGTTCAGGTTGATGATATGATAATATGATGCAGCATGGACCAACAAAACCTCAGACAAAAGCCCTTCCCACACTCTGAAAACCCATTAGCAGCAGAGAGAGGAAGGCCTAGCAGGGGGCCCTATAATTGTCTAGACAGATTGATACTTTGAGCCTTGCTTAGCTTTAAGCACTGTCACAGAAAGTAGTGCTTCCCCTGTCTGAAGTACAGACCTATTTTTTAATATTCATTTATTTTGAATATATGTGGCAAAATAAAAATACCCATCCCCCTAAAATATAGTTTTCTCAAAAATATTAATCAGCCAGAGGCTGCAATGAAAACAGAACTACTATTTGTTTTACTTTTGTAATGTATGCCTGCTTTCTCACTCAACTCCTCCATAGCACAGCTCCCTGCTCATCCCAGGGCTCACAAGAACTTTGCAGTGAACACAATGCTGCCATAGTGAAAGCATTAAAGAATAGCTAAAAGTACAGAAAAAAAAAAACATTCCTTGCATGAAGTTCCAAATGCTTCTTTTACTCAGATTCAGCATTTCTCAAGGTGACTAGGTGGTTCCATATGTAAGAAATGCTATCCATGATATTAACTCACACACCCAAGAGTCCTGAGTTGCTCTGAAAGTTTAAGGAGTGGCTTTCCCTAACATACCTCATCAAGCTAAAAAAATCCTTAATTATTACACCAGAGATTGTGCTTGGTCTTTTTAAGAAGAGCAGATGTTACAGAGAATTTAAGAATTAATGAGATAAGAGTGTGGAGGAGATGGATGCTCCATATAGAGTCATGCAGCTGCTCCAGCCTGATTCTGGGGGAGCAGAGGTGCAGTGACTGGTGTTGCTGGGTGCCCTGCTCCCTCCAAGAGGGTTTCTCATGCAAGTGCTACTGTCTGACACTGCTAGACTCTAATCAAATCTGGGAACAGCCATGGCTGTCCTGCTGTCTGCTGAATTTCCAATTCTTGCTTTGCCCCATCCCCCGGCTACCCCGAAGCATCAGGCTCCTGGCATGTCAGAGCTCAGCCAGCCTTTGGATATGCTTCATACAGGTCCAGCACTTTTAGTTT
Source organism: Urocynchramus pylzowi (assembly GCA_013397555.1). Classification (NCBI taxonomy): domain Eukaryota; kingdom Metazoa; phylum Chordata; class Aves; order Passeriformes; family Fringillidae; genus Urocynchramus; species Urocynchramus pylzowi. The sequence goes on from VZRH01004270.1 coordinate 151,559, forward strand.
TCATTAGCTTCATCTTTGCAAAAGTCAGCTGGGAAATTCAAGGAGTAAAAGGTTTGCATTATGCATATTAACTAGTACACATGTAAGTAGAAAAAGCTACTCAGTTTCTCTGTGTTGATTCCATTTACTATATAGACAGATAAACACTGGTTTTGTTTAGGTTATCTGTAAAAACTGATTTTGTCTAGAAGAACAGTAGAAAACTTTGGCATACAGAAATAAACATGGAAAATGCATTCATAAATTCAATGGAAAATGATTATCATTACCAGTACAAATTAATGTGTTAACTGTTCTGACAAAGAAATGCTTAGAAAGTTAATGTATAAAACTGATAAAATTAATTGCTTCAGGGGATAGCTCCTAATTTTATTTCCCTATAGTAGTTATTTCTGGATATTATTCTCACTTCTACCTGCAGGAGATTATATTCACGTATGATTTATAAAAGCTTTGATAAACAAGCCTGGACTTTCTGTATTAATTGCAATTTGGACAAAAAAGAATCTGGCAGCACCTCCTGAGTTTTCCCTGATGTAACCAACACAGCTGTCTCCTACAGGCCATGCTGCCTGCTGAACAGCCCATCCTATGGGTTCATAGATTGCTTGGAGTGCAGCCCTGCATTCCAATGAAACCATCTCCTCTGAAAATGCATCTGTTTTCCCATCAGGGACACCACAAGCTATTCAATTATGGCTTTTCTTTTTCCAATTATGTTTATGAATGGTAAAACCTCAGATAGATTCAACATTTAAAGCATCTCTAAGTAGTGATGGTTAAAACAGGAGTGCACTCACCACAAATATTTGTGTTTATACAGGTACTTAAAAACCACCACTGGTGACAAAATTGGAAAGAATTCCCTCTGTCTCACCTCTCACTGCATCATCCCTCAGCAGGCATTCATACCCCTAAGGCTTAAGCTTGAACCAAACTATGAAAAATTCACAACTTGCTTTTAAAAGCAAGTACGTACTCCAGTAAATAGGGTTACTAGAAATTCTTCCCACACTGCTGAAGAACCTAGACTTCTTCTCCATTAATATTAATTTGAAACTCAGTTTCTACACTTTCTGACATGTTTACTTGCAATTTTACTGGTTTGTTCTATGAAAAGGAAAAAAGATGGGACAGAAGGTCTGAAATGTTTTGTTACTGCTGTCAGAACATTTGAAATGCTTCTGTTGAATACAAACCCTTATGCTGTCATTCAGACCACATTCCCTTTGTGAGACAATACCAGGCTGCTGCACCACAACGTGACAGTGATCAGAAGCACTGCTACACACCCAGCTTGTGAGGATGTAGAAACAGGAGCAGCCAAGTGCTGTGAAACTGCTACCTTATAGCAAAATCTGCATTTTAACAAACAATACCTCCAGAAATATGCTTATCCTGGTAAAATATTCTCTTATACTTTTTGCTGGGTTGTTTGAAAAACACCAAAAATGACAAAATAGAATGTAGTAAGTATTTATCACACGAAAAAATTTACTTTTGCGCGGTGGCTTTAAGCCAACATAAATCTTAAACATCAGTCTCAACTGTACCTGCCACAGAAAACTGGTGAATTAAAATAACCCCAAAGTTGTCAATACCAAAAGGTCCTGAAATTTCCCCCAAAGCAATTTATTGGCAGACTCTAGACAGGCTGGCTGATTTCCCTTGTCTGCTCTTTTCTCTGTCACCATAGGTTCCTCATTAGAAATAAAATGGGGAGATACAAACATGAAAATTCTGTATTTACTGAAGGAGTGTCAAATTGCATTATTGTATTCTTCAGCAACATAGATTCCTAAAGTTTAGAAAATGCTTATCTTTTTAATCCCACAGAAAAAGCCTGGTTATCTCATAGACTTTTCTTCTGGTTACATATATATATATATATATATTTCTACTATTTCCCCCACATTTTCCCATAATCAAGCCTCTGGGTATATTTCTAAAACATCACAAAAAACCACAGCATGCTGGCAGAAACCAATAGAGCAAATAAATCAAGAAATCCCAACTTTTACAGCTGCTAATTAATACAGAACAAATAAACTTTAATGCTTTCCTCGATTATTTTAGCCAAACAGCTAATGCAAAGGAAAGGAATATGCTTTCATTTTAAAAACCCTCCTTTCATTGTATTTATTTTCTATGCCTCAGTCAGTACCAGGGAAACGCCAACATCTGAAGAGGAGAGATGTTTATGTAAAGATAAGCTTATAGATCTCTACAGCTGATCCNTGGTTATATATAGATATATATTTCTACTATTTTCCCCACGTTTTCCCATAATCAAGCCTCTGGGTATATTTCTAAAACATCACAAAAAACCACAGCATGCTGGCAGAAACCAATAGAGCAAATAAATCAAGAAATCCCAACTTTTACAGCTGCTAATTAATACAGAACAAATAAACTTTAATGCTTTCCTCGATTATTTTAGCCAAACAGCTAATGCAAAGGAAAGGAATATGCTTTCATTTTAAAAACCCTCCTTTCATTGTATTTATTTTCTATGCCTCAGTCAGTACCAGGGAAACGCCAACATCTGAAGAGGAGAGATGTTTATGTAAAGATAAGCTTATAGATCTCTACAGCTGATCCTATCCAATTTCCACTGGGAGCTGCTAGATTTGGAGATATCATCTTCTTTGTATTTGTTTGCATTTTAAAAATAATTTTCAAGGAAGGGAACTTAAGCTCTTGCACTAACATTTGTTCTACCAAACAAATCACTTAAGCTCCTTGGGCAATGCTTGTGTGAGTGACTCATGACTTCTCACCAGAGATTCATTACAAAGCTGGACAGCTGCCTTACATGAGACAGAGTATCAGATGGATGGGAGACTTCTCCCATCAAGCCATATGGGAAATGCACAGTAGGTTGGTGAATAAAATCAGAAGTATCTATTTTTTATGTGATACTTGTAAAAATCAGATGCAGATCTACCCTTGGTCATCTTATGTTTATCCAAATATCCATCCAGGGACAACTGTGTCATACACATGGCAATACCAATAAGCCATGATGGCATTGATTCTGATTTGTGAAAAATAAACTGAAGTTTGTGAAGGAATTGCTGGAAATCTAAAAGGTCATTCTAAATTAAAGTTTCAAAACATAAGACAACCCAGAGGAAATGAACTGTGAAAATTGTGAACTGGCATCATCTTGTCTTTACCTCTCTCTTTTCACTGAAAATGAATCAAAAGCCATCCTCAAAAAAACATGTTTCCATTTTCCTCTACTATCTATAAACATAGATTACCACAGGAAGAGTCAGATACTCACATTCCACAAAAACCTCAATGCTGCTACATGATAACTACCCTGCTATTTGAAAACACACATATGACAATACAAACTTGCCAAAATACGTGGATTTCTTCTGAACGAGAAAAGCAGCACAGAGAGAACTCACTATTTTGCCAAGCAAATATTTGTTTATTTGACTGCTTTATCTGTTGAAGAACAGAAACACTGTCACATCATGTGTCTGTCTTTAGAGAACCCAATTTAGCAAAACTCATCATCTCAGATGACTGAGTGCCGCTGTTGTGACCTGGACAGCTCAGCTGGCAATGAATGCTTATTTAGATTTATAACAATAAAATACAGACAAGCAAGAGTCAAGGACACCAGGTAATGTACCCACAAACAGAAATATAGAAAAATACAGCAGGAATTGCGGAATAAAATGCAATTTTATATATGCAAATGCATACATATCTATATATGTCCACTATACATTTGGACAAGACAGACAATATGTATACATACAGATGACACATATATTGGGCATATATATGTATGTGTGTATACTAAGTTGCAGAATTTCCTGCTGTATTTTTCTTCAATATATATATTGCCCATATGTGTGTGTACATGTACTCATGCATCTATGCATGTGACTACACAGAAGTATATTGAGAATGTAATTAAACCTTGTAACTAGCTGAAAAAAGAAATCTAGCCAACTCTGCTTTTCTCCTTCAAAAACCCATGTCTATTCAAGTGCTCTTGTGGAGAACCTTGCTCTCCAATACGACTTGAATATTCATAAAATGGAAATTGCTAATTATATAGCAGGATGTGGGTCTGTATGGAAAATGGCTATGTCCTTAATTTCTAAAAAACAAGACTCATTCAAGGAACAACTAGAACTCATCCACTAAGCACTCTGCTACCTGGGAGTTTTGTATCTCATCCCCTTACCTTTCATAATGCTTCTGCTATGCTGGGCAAATTTCCCCAAACTCAAATTGTAAAGAATTGAGGGCATTGGTCTAATTCTTCAAACAATTACTAGATTATAGTTATTGAAGCTTCTCTGAAATTTCTCTTCCACTTCACTGACTGGAGAAAGCATATGTAACAATACAAGTTTTCTCCCTTCCCTTTCACAGAGTGAGCTTTGTGTACATTCTCTGGGGCAGCAATTTGCTAAGAAACACTGCCTCTTGGCAATTTTTTAGCAATCAGACTGGCCAATAACAATATATGTGTTTTAGCATGAATAGCCAAGCTTGACAGAAAGATCTTTCAGCTGTTCAGCCTGCACTGCTGTACAAATGAGAAAATGACTGGAATATTAATTGCCTTTAAACAGAAGTAATTACTCATTTTTGTAAGACTACGAGCAGGCAGAAAAAGATAGCTTAAATAGAGTATTATGAAAAATGTTTCATTTTTCTGGTTTTAACTGTAAATTTGAGGACAAAAGACCAAATCCACTTCTTAGACATCTCTTCTTCCTTTCCCTGCTGAATGGTATCTTACAGTTTTTACTTTGCAATGTGAATGTGGAAAAGGGAATGGATTTGATGCTTAACTACTGGAATTCCAATTTCAATTTTGCTATTTTATATCCTCTGTTTGGGATTTGTTAGGCTCTGCCAGTTTTGAAGCAAATGACATGCTGATTTTTTTTCAGACAAAATATTTTTGAAAGATTCATGCACATATCAATTCATGCACATCCCAGAAACATCTAAGGCACTATCTCCTTGAATTCATCTGCTTGAATGACAGTACATGGGTTTGAAGCTACTTAGGCAATAAATTTAAATAAAGCTTAGCTGCACAATTACATTGTGAAAAAGTCAATATTTTGATATTCCACACAAATTTATTCACAAACCACATTCCAATATTTATAAGCATTCTAAAATGTAGGATTTGCATTACATTTTCTATTCATCTGTTCACCTTATATTTTCAGTATTTTAAATGGACATGCAGCAAACTTTTTCTGAAGAAAAGTTAATGTACTCTTCTCAGCTAGGCTACAGTCTATTTCAAAAGCAGCAGAATATAGTTGGTTAGAATACCAGGATTTGCCTATCATCTACCAAAAGGCACTTTTTACTGTGCTGCATCGACAGAACTAGAAAGGAAAGCCAAGAGTTTTATGCCACGGTATAACAGAGTCAATTCCTTACAGTTACCTGGCTGCCATTTTAGCACCATTTCATGTCAGCTGAGTGGCTCCTTTCAGCAAACAATCTATCTAGTGGAAAAGAGGACATACTCTCAGCCTATCCCTTCTTGAGTACCTTAGTTTCACAAGTGATGGTATATGGAAACCTTTCCTGACCATATTTCTAAGAGGATTACTCTCAAGAATGAAGTGTTTGTTGGCACAGCATCACTGTAATGCATGTCTGCCTTATTCACTGCCACATTCATAAATTATGATTTATGATTTTTCATGCTGTTTTTAATTGCAGAAATCTTGAACACTGCTCCCTCCCAAGACTAATTTTGAAAAGCTATGAATCATCTGATACGATATTGTTCTTTGTAAGTGTAATTCTATCCATCTATTTGGCTGGAGAATTAAGCCACATGCTTGCCTTTTTATTTCATCAGTAGCACCAAATAGAAACTAATTCTATAGATTTATGAATGTTACTAAATAGGTGGATGTGCTAATATAGATACAATTAAGGTTACACAATGTCATTCTTTCCTAAGATGGAAGTGCTATAAGTATATGTTGAATGTTATCTAGTCCAAGCACACCACTGCTCTTAGAAGCTTTTGTATTAGCAGGAAAATCCCCATAAGAAAATTATATTTTAGACTACCCAAACAAATAGTTCTGCTACAGGGAAGGGTTTTAGTTCTGTAAAATTAAGTTTGACAACAAGAACAGACTGTTAAGGCCCCACTGTTTTGTTAGGCTAGAACATACCTGGCATGCTGATGGATGACTGTGATTGAGGTCCCACTGGGAAGATACTATGTCAACAGACTTTTCAGCCATATTAAGCAAATTCATCCAGCCTTGGAAAAGAGACAAATGGGATGGTGCACTGTCTGAATAGTTGATCCCTTCAGGAATATTTTCCACGAGAGCAACCCTGAGAATAGATAAGGAAAAAATAACCACTTAACAAAAGCACTTTTCTTTATTAGAAGGCTCCAAATTGTAAAGAACTTCATATTTTGGGCCTGGGGTTCAACATCTGCTCCCAGAGGCTCTCAACAGTTTGCCACCCTGTAACTCTCTCTGGAGCATCTGACTGTCATGCTCCACACTTCCCAGAACAATGAAGTGTAGAAGTGACCTACTGCTAATGCAGCAAAGCCAATCAAGCTTTCAAAGCTCTGCAAAATCAGCTTACACAGGGAAAAGGTTATTTCTTACAACACAGTAAGTGGGAACCAGTCCTTAGGGTGAGCATGGGAAGAATGAAACAATCTCCTCTTGCTTTGCCACTCTCATCTCTGAATATATTTTCTTCTCTCTAAGGAATGTGGCAAGATGTACACTCCCTGGCATTCTCTTAGGTCTGCTTTTACAGCTGACATTTTATTACATTGACGTCTCTAAATATGGATTCTCCCTTTCCAACTGATCTAAGCTACCCAATTTTTCTGCTTTTGTTTACTTGTGTAAGGCTCTAACTGGGACCCAGTGGCTAAAAAAAGAATTATGACCTTTTAGTTTCTTGCTCTTTTTGGAAAGCTCTTTGATCTCACTGTCTACAGTATTCAAAACATTTTCAAATTAGAGTACACAAATTCGTATGGATACAATCACACCCAGGAAGACAAACAAGCATTGTAGCAAAGAGCTTAAAAGATGCTCCTCTGCTTCAGGGAAAGCATGTGCTTCATTCAGCACCTCACTGCTAGATTTCCTTAAATTGCAGCAGGTAAAGCTTCTTTCTACACTCAGTAGAGGAATTTTAAAATGAAATAAAGTCAAACAAGTTCTTCAACTCTGTCTTTAGGTAAAGAGAATAAATTTTCATATAAATGCCTCCAACATCTGCCACTTCTACTGTGAATGATGCAAACCAGATGCAGGAAAGCTGTAATAGGAACTCAGAGAACACTCCTCTATTATATACAAGTACATCAAGCATTTCCACACTGGTTTTGTAGTTGTCAATAGTGTTAATTATCAGATCCAGTAATATGAATATAATTTGTAAACTTTAAGTAAACCATTATTACAAAATTCCAGGGTAAAAGAGATTTGTACATGTTTTGACTCTTAGAAAAACAGATTAGTGCAGTATATACTATTTAATTCAGTTCATCCTAGAGGGTGCACATGGAAACTTTTAGAGCTATTTCAGAATATCAAGCATGTTTGTAAAGTGAACCCATTAAAAGACTGATGATTGGTACTCTTAAACAATGTTAAGAAAAACCATCAAGAGTTGTGATAAAGTAAACCTGTGGTCATTATCACACTCAATCTCCTGGCCTGGCAAAAAATCCCACCACCCAATACAGAACTGGCACAACTCCTCCTGTGGGTTCTCTTATTCCCTCAAATCTGTCAAACAACACAGGTATCACGAAGCTGCCATTACCAAGGACACTCTCCACAACTTACTTTGAACACACTATTCTATTTATTACACTTAACTTTGCTACATTGCTGTAATGGAGTTGGAAATCAACAAACAAGCTGTAAAACGTTAAAAACACAACTGGATTTGTCAATGCCTTTAAAGTATATTTTATTCTAAAACATTCTACCTACCTTGTTTGCAAAATTTCTGAAATAACTAGTGCTCTAAAAATTGAGTACCCTTTTAAAATCATTTAAAAATAAACTATTTTGCTCTAATAGAGGTTTAGGCTTTCTTTTGCCAATAATCCTGTTACAGAACTTCATAAAACTTTGGTTAAGTCCCTTGAAAGCCTGGCTTGTTCTTTCTCAATAGTTAGAACTAAAAATCATATTGCAGCTCTTAGCATGCCCATGTTTCCAGATCTTTTTTACGGAGAGTTGTAGGACGGCCACCTTCAAAGAGCAAGAAATTGAAGCTGAGAAGATAAAGTGATTGCTACAAGGACAGGAAACCCCCCTCATAATCCAGTTGTAAAGACCAGAAATGAATGGACCTCTTTCTGAAATCTTCCATCCCCAACTCAATCACATCTAGATACATTAAAGAGTTATGCTGAATATGCTTCAAATACATTCTTAATAACAAATAATTTTTCAAAAATAAAATAACGTCAAATGCAGTTCTGACTTAGCTAGAATTTAAAAGTGCGCATCACTCTCTTGAACAAGTAGTGACTGAAATTTCCCAACATTAGAATATTGCCTGGAATACACAGTGTTTTCTAGTGGAACCCATGCAAGTCAATGACACAGGAGCCCACAAAATGACTGACAGGACTGAATCTGTCACAGTCACTTCCAGTGGCTTTTAGTAGTGTTTCCTATAGACTGTACCGAACTTGTGTGTCACTGGAAAACATCAGCTTAACTTCTACTTCTGTCTTTTCCTCTGGCAAGTTGAGAGCTGCCAAAAACCTAACCCTGCCACAGAAGGGCTATGATGATCTGGAGGTCATGTAGCTCAATCCTCCTTGTCAAAGGAGGGCCAATGCCAGCAGGTTGATCAGGACACTATCCAGTCAGGTTTTTGCATATTTCCAATATCTCCAAACCCAAAACTCATCATATTTGAGATGATGGACCTGACCCAGCCAAACACATACATGTTTATTTCTGACTTCACATTATTTAGATGTGCATTAAGCTATAATGAAGGAAGGGTCATTGCTGTTCACCTACATTTTGTTACAGATACCATCAAGATTTTCACAAAAGTTGGGCTCTTCCTCCTTTGTCATGGGTTAAAACTTGTTGCTTTTTCAAAGAAAGTAGCAAGGAAAATTTACTGGGCAATAAGGAATTCAACTCCTCCTAAAAGGGCCCTTGCCAAGTACAAGGTGCCTCTTGGCAAGGAAGTTTGTCCTGACTATTGGAATAAACTTGCTCTTCACTGGGAGAACATCTCCCAGCTTCTAAATCTGTGTAGCATTCACCAGGCTGTGGGACCAGCACTAAATAGCACACATGACTGCACAGCTCCTGCCATTGTATAATTTGGGTTTGGTTGTCCAGTAGAAGCCAAATGCATTCCAGTTAACAAAACTGTTATTTACAACAGACACTATCTGGTAATATTTTTCCTACTCTTCTGTTTTACTAAATAGCAAGTACAGGGAAATGGTCACAGCACCAAGCCTGAGTCCAAGAAGGGTCTGGACAATGTTCTCAGGAACATGATGTGATTCTTGGGATGTCCTGTGCAGGGCCAGGAGCTGGACTCAATGATCCTGATGGGGCCCTCCCAACTCATCATATTCTATGATTCTACTTTGTGTTCTTTAGCAAAAATGAAATAAAAAAAAAAAAGAAGAAAAAAAAAGACATTTTAGCTAGCTAGGGCACTAGTTAAAATGTTATTTTCAGAGTGTAGATTTCTCTTTAATAATGAATTGATTCTGCCATAAAATTCCAATGTTAAAACCCAACACCAAGCTCAGAAGTAATACAAAAAGCCAAGCACCAAGTGAATTTGCCTTTATAATATTCCCTTTTTGTTTGGCACAACAGCAAAGTTCCAGGGCTTAGTCAAGATGAGTTTCATTAAAACTTCTGTGAAAAAATTTGAGTTTGCAAGCCCAAATTTCACCAATAAAAGCTAAATTTAGCTTTCATTTTTGTTCCAATATGACCCACAAAGAGGTTCTTCAAATACAGTATTACAAAAACTTCCAGGAGAGAAGGTCACTCCTTAGGAAACTAACCTTAGGAAAGTTAGACATAGTGCAATTTATTCTGCAAAAATGGCATATTAACGAAACAAAACACAAATGTAGCATGGTGATTAAAACAGATTTTTCCTATCCTCAAAATCATTAGCAGATAACCTTACACCTGTTGAATGAAGATGCCCTTCCCCTCTCTGATTCCCTGGTGCTCTATTTCATCTGATAATGCCAACATAGGCTTGTCTCTTCAGTTTTACAGCTGAATATCCTCAAAACTACCTCACACAGATTGAGAAAGTAATGTTACACAATTTCTGTGAAGTCAGACAGAGAGACAAGGGTCATAGTGAGATCAAAGCTCCTCTTAGCTTAAAGAAATGGGGCATTAGAATGGTATGTAATGCCTACCACAGAATAGACCATGACCTCAATAATAAGACTCTTCTGAGCTCAGCTATGGCTTACATTTAGCAATTCCAAGTGAATTCTATACACAGTTAAGGATTCTTGTTCATCTTCAACAGTTCTTTGGTCAGAAAGCAAGAAGGTTTGTTTCTGATGTCACACCAATTTGTTCCTCAGAAGGAAACGGGTTCTTAATTTAGCACACAGGTCAATTAAAGTAGAGAGGGCTAGGACAGTGAAAATAGGCAGATGCTATATGTCTGTCTCTTGAAAAAATCTGGGGCTATTGGCAGAAATTTATACCTCTGTCAGAAAATTTAGCTCTGACAATTCACTAGTATAAAAGGAATATTTTTTTTATGGTTCACACCATATTGAAACAATAAACTCTAGAACATTATTCACTCTGGTTTATCTCAATCCACAGTCATTCACTAAAGAAAACCCAGGTCATAGGCACTTAAGCATCTCTACATCATCTGAATTTACTCACCATTAAAGGGAAGAAACTTAGTAAGAAAACACTGCAATGATTTGTAAGAGGCAATAAAGAAACAAAAGATGAACAAAGGCTTTGACATAAGGCTGCTCTATTTCAGACAAGGGAGAAAAAAAAATATAATTGAGGAAGGTACGTGAGTTCTGCCCCTACACTATAGTCCTATTTAAAGATACCCTCTTGTGACCCCCTTTTTCTTTCTTTCTTAACACAGAAGCCCTGGAATCACCATCCCCTGGCCTGAAAGACCACATCTACTCACAGAGCTCCAGTTCAGCTTATAACACCAGAATCTTAATGTTTATTCAAAACCTACCATCTTTCTCAGACCAGTGCTTTCAACTAAGGCTTTCACTATGTCTCTTTCAAACCCTCCACATCCTTCTTCATCATATCCCTTCTACCACTCTTCCCCCTCAGATCTAATCATTAGCTGTCATCCTGGCCAAGAGCACCTTCTCTTCAGCTTCTCAACTGAACCACAGCTCCAGCTCTTGATTCCAAAAGAGATTACGAAATGCCCTTCTAGACAGGGTACAGTTACAATTTCAAAAACATGTAAAACAAACTCTGTTTTCTGGGTTCACAGAGAAAATATCCTAAAAAAATAGGGAAAGTATAGCACAACTGTATTTAGATATTCTACTTAAAGACAGTGGTACTGATTTGGAAGATCAAGTGCAGTTAGTCTGCTTTGAGATCAGAACTGGAGCATAAAGGTATCCAGTGTATTTGGATAACTACATTGTATATCCAGTAAAGAAAAATCAAATTGTGCATTGCATGTAATATTTACTTTGTAATTAATCACATCTAATTCTTCTAGTATGAGAAGTTATAAAATATGCCATCACATACTTATGCTACAAATTTCAATTTTAAATAAAATACATTTGACCCATTAAAAGGAATTCAAGACAGAACACCAGAGTTAAAAGTGAAATGCAAAGCAGCTAAGATAGAATTTACAAAGGGCTGTGAGCTCAAGCTCAGTACTCAAAAGCACCTGGACTATTAGCATCTGAGAACATATCACAAGTTCTGTAACAGTCTCAACTGGTGAGGCACGTGTGTGTGTGTGTTTGTACGTGTTTGTATGTGTGCAAGTGCCTGAGTACATGCAAACAATGAAAGCTCTTTGATGGCATTTACTTGTCTGCTCCTTGAATTATAGTCATGAAGACCTTGATGTCCAGAGACAAAATCTTTGGATGCCAAATGCTTGGTTCAAGATTATTCTTTGAATTAGATCTGCGGTGAATGCAGACAAATTCAGGTTTATGGTATTATATTTAAATATATTTTTCTACAGACATGCAGACTCGAGTGATGTTTAAAAGGAAAGGCTCTGCTGCCTTATGCCAAAGAGAACACACTGGTCCTGGGTTTCTACTCTCCATCACAGGAATCAGTCAGTGACTCCTCACTCACACGACTCAGGTGGGCTAGCATGGCACCAGGGCACCCTGACATAAGAAAGGGTCCCAGCACTTTACTCACAAAAGTGACTGGACTCAGAAGACACAGGCCTCTTCAGCCAAGTGAGTGGCTTGATCCTTTTAAACATGCAGCTGCAGAAAGTGGCTGTGGCACAAGAGTGGGAATAAAAAGCCCTGCCAACTTCAAGCATTCACTGAAGTCCAGCCTTAAGCACACCAGTTAATTCTTGTAATTAGAACTTATACAATTCCCCTGCTACAGCTGCCTCTTCTTTGCACTTAGCTTCTTTTTTTCTTATTGGTCCACAGAAGCAATTGAAGTACAATAACTATATTTCAAAACATATTTTAACTCCTCATCACTTAGGCCTTTTTATATTTTTTGTAATCAACTTGAAGATCACTTTGTTACTGCTGTGCCCACGTAATTGTTTTTGTGCCCACTCATCATGATGTCTAGAAGACAAATACAGCATCCAGACACGCACAGCACATCCATTAATCTTGGTGGATTTTATGTCCCACATTCTCAGTTGGTACAATATAGAAAATAAGATTTTCAGTCAGCACTTATGTCAGTGGAACAATATTGGTTTTTACTACTTAAAGATTAGATTAAATTCTGTAGCTCTACAGAACAAATAACTAGAAGCACTCCCAGAATACCTCTTCTCTTTGGATTGTCCCATGGATGTGCGAAAAGGATGATACCCTCCCTCTGATACCATCATCTTCAGAAGAAAGCACCAAAAATAAAGTCCTTCTGTGATGAATAACGCAGTAGCTGTGTTGTAATACACCATAAGCACAAAAGTTTTAAAAGAAGGATCTGCTATACACATTCACTAGTCATTCAAGGTTTAAACCTGTGAATGATTTCTAATTAAACACATTTTAGGTGATAAAATGAAGATTTCACAGTTGCATTTCAGATGCAGCTTTCAGGTCCCAAAGGCAAAACTGCATGCAAAAGAGGGAAAGAATTGACCAGATGTTTCACAATGTCACTTCACCCTACTGGGGACAGTATTTCCCTGGAGTCAAAGCAAATCTGAACCTTAGTTGGAAATTCAATCTAGACTGCCAAGATCATTTTAATACTGGAACCAAGATAGCAGCCATATAAAGTATCAAATGAAAAAGGAGCACAAGAAAGAATGAATAGCAGACATTAAAGATCTCCATTTATTTTACTGACATGACTGATACTTGCCTCAGTTAAAAAAACCATATAAATAAAGTACAATGAGCACAGAGCCTTAATTAGCCTCAGGACTTTTCATATGGCTTGAGCAGACTTAGGATTTCTTGTGAATTATGCAGAACAGTCTACTCAATACTGATCTTTTTCCTACACTTTAACATATCCAGGTGCATACCAAAATAATCCTTACCAACTGCCCTTTGCTCTCTAAATGTTGACACAAAGATGTTGAGATATGATTGTTGTTTCCATTGTATAAAACTATTTAGCATCATTAGGACTCAATAAAAAACCCTCATAGAAGAAGAAAAAAAAATTAGAATCTAATTGAAAGGGTTCAACAAAATACGTATAAAGACCCTTTTGGAATAAAATACTATGTGGTTTTGCTTCAGGTTTCTAGCTCTGAACCATGGCATTAGCATTCCTGTCTAAGAATACCTAAAAAAATTAGATATTTTTAAATTATTTCAAAAGCAAATTAACTTATCTAATTGTTAAAGTCTCCATATACAAGCAAAATAAATCTGAGAACTAGTAATCACTAATAAGTATCAACAGCTGAGACTCTGAAATTTCTAACTGTAGAATTATCATCATAAGAATGCAGAGAACCAAAGAAGTCTTTTTGTTTACTGAATTGACTTCTAATTTACTGAGAAGACAGGATGTAGAGTTTAGTCTTCTAGACTTCAGTCTGGCATTTCTCAACAGTTCAGTAAAAGAAGTTTTTTCGCAGGTCCTGAACATACAAATCTCAGAAAAATTTATCCTCTTTTTTATACCTTCTGTAACCATTTATATATATACAGATCAAACAGATAAAGACCTAGTATGCCAGAACATATAAATATTTTATGAAATAATTATAAATATTGCATTGTTTATGACTTGGATAGAATTTTTTTGACACCAGCCAAGGAAAATTACATTATGAAGCTGAGCAGCCAAGCCAACAAACCAAAAAAAAACCATAGCTACACTTAAGAAAGACAAGTGTAAAAACATAATAAAACTAAAACCTATGTAACAGAGATCTAGTGTTGATCTTAATTTCAATTCTGTATATAAATTCATGAAGAATAAAGTTACTTAATACCTGAAATTAACAACAGATTAACCACAGACTTAGTTAAGGATGGTTTGACTGGAAAATCACTACACTATTCCAACACTATGCTTTATTGTCCCAGCTTTGCCATCTTCATCTAGAATCAGTGTCTTATTCCACGAGGGAGGAACTACTTGTTATAGTGACAACTAGCACTGCAATAGTGACAACTACATTTGAATTTCCAAGACACAGAATCGATTACCATTTTAGGAAAAATTCAGGTGTTGTATCTAATCATTTAACTTCAGGTGAAATCTTGCAGGAACTGATGAGCACTTGATCATTACTATCTAAATCCAGCCTGTGTTGGCAGTTCTGGAAGCCCCACTGTGCTGTTCAATCAGTAATCAGAGCTGAAGCATACCACAACTTTCATACTTTACCTAAAAGTTCAGCGCAAAGATAAGTCCATTTATTAAACATCATAATGAAAACTGGAATGTTTGATAAGGCCACAAGAAATGTCAAAAAAGACATTATTTGAACCAAACTGACACAGCCATCATCACGCTTTCCCCATGTTCTGATGGAAGTTGACCTTTCAAAATTCATCAAATCAATAGAAAAGGCAGCATGCACCACATTTCTAGATTCATGCAATTCCTTGGTTGCTGTCAGAGCTTTGATTTGCGCCCTTTTAAAATGGAATAATGCCTATATTTTTTATCAGAAAAAAAATTCTTAAGGTTCAAGTAAATCTTATGTTCGAGTAAATCTTATTTCACAATCTCCTGTTTGAATTACTCAAAATTTTTTTTCAAATGAAACACCAAGGCACTTTTATGTCAAAGAAAGCAACATATCTCTAGACACTAATCATCATTCATTTCAGAGCACGCTGTAGCTGGATTTCACATACAAGAAGGCACAACACAGAGGTCAAACGCTGCAGTGTTCTGCTCATGGTTCTCTTTCTGCATAACAGATATAAGCCTTGGGGATACGTGTGAAATCTACTTAATGGACACAGACTAAGAACAGAAACTGCCATCTGTTCCTTGTATATATTTGGGCTTTCTGTAAGACACTTCCATTAGGCTATTGTTAGGCTATGACGAATCATGACAAGAAGCTCTAAAATTTTTCTGTGATACACTCCTATCTTCATCTTGTCTAAAACATGCCACAAAACACTTCAGCACCTCATCACGTGCCAGAATAACTTCCTTTCAGACTGCGATTTTACAATAGTGTTTAAAAACAACAGAGGGAATACAGCTTGCATTTTGATCTTATTAAAAAAAATTCATCGCCAATGAAAGCTGTCATATCAACGTTTGAATATGACTGAAATTTATTTGGGGTCACAACAGCACTTCAGGAGCTCAGATCTGCTCTGTCAAACTTCAAGTAGCTTAACCAGCTTCTCTATGACTATTTCATTCTTTAGCTCCCATATTTCTCATCAATTCCCTCATTTTTGTCTCCAGATGCTTATTCATTCCAGCTCCTTGTGGAGCACTCTCTGAGAGGAAACAAAGGCAATTTCTGTCATGGTTATCCTTCATTGTGATGATGGTTAAGACAATGAAATTTCAACTTTGTTGAAAAAGCATCCCTTTGAATGAACTGTTCATTCTTGTGAGATTTTCTTTCTTCTTGCTCTTGAGAAAGGAAATGCTGGGAGGAAGCCAGAATGGAATCAGCAAAGTCCTTTTATGGGAATCACTGGGTTTTCTAAAGACAATAGGCCAACTCTTGTATTTTTTTCTCCTGGGTTTTCTCTGCATCAAAAAAGCTTGCTCCAACCATGTGCCATCTTTTCTTTTCCCACCATCTTTTGCTCTAGATGCACCCTGTTTTGAACTCTACCACTCTCATGGCACCTTCTCCCCTTGCCTCTCTCTTCTGTGTATTAAAGCCTAGATGACCCCTGTTGTTTTGCTCCATTTAGTTAGTCTTCCTCTCAATAAATTTCTTCCAAATTATTCAATTGGCAGAAAACATAATACTGTTACTAAATCTTCAGGACAGATCTGTGCATTCTATTCTGTTTCTCCACCATATTTGATTTGTCCACATAGATAGAAAGCTCTTATTAGTTGCACTTGTTGTTACTCAAGCAGTAGTGACAACGTAGGATTAATATTTGGCAAATTCCTAGGAATTACTACATTAGAAAGAAGCAGCATGGGCCTCTGAAAAACTCTGCTGACAATAAACACTACCCAGGGACATACCTTTAAGTACTGCTACCTACCTAAATTGTCGTCATTCAATTCTTTCCATAAGATGCCTCACGCAAGTCTAATCTGGCTTACTGTTCTGGGTGACAGGTTTTTGTGTATGGCTTTTTCTTTGTTTTGTTTTGTTTTGTTTTTTAAGAGGGTTTACAGATAACTTGGCAGCTTCCTAATTACAAGAAGCACAGTAGTAACAACTAAGACTTCTAATTGCTATTTCTAATGATAACTCTTTGGAAGTTTCCTGCAACTTTCCTTTAGCTGCAGCAAATACAAAACCAGATACATCACTTTAAAAATGGAACCTGTGGATAGTGTGTAGGACCTTAAGTAGTTATTCCAAACTCAAAGGGAGAAGGTTTCCTGGGTGATCAAGTCTGTCTCCTTGCTACTTCAGGCAGTGTTTCATATGCTTTTATTTTTAAATTATCATGAATATTCTGAGTTGTTAGGGACCCACAAGGACCATCAAGTCCAACTCCTTAAGTGAATGGCCTCTATAGGGATTGAATCCATGAACTTGGCATCCAGATGAGGAAAAGATAATAGGACAAGCAAGAGTTTTTACCACCACTTGTCATAATGGAGTATTTTTATCTTGCTGCTTTTCTAGGCAGAAACCTGCCTCATTTGATATCCTTTTACCTGCTCTAGCTTTTATCCTCAACAACTGAGCTCTCACCCTGTAATTTCTCTCTCCTGTGCTATTTTCATGGATGACAATAATTTCTTTTTTTAGCTTTCACCCCACACAGCCAAGTGCTTTTAGCATCTTTCTTATTAAAGCAACTATTCACTTCTTGAACCTTCTCCTACCAAGGATGAGTTCAACCTTCTTGATTACTGATGGTCAGTTACACACAATATTCCAGATTAAAACTTACCAATGCCTTTCAAAATGGCATTAAATACTTGGCACTATTTTTGCTGGATATAAATAGTATTGCATCTATCTCTACTTTTATTAGTTTCCCTAAGGAATTGTTTCCCTTAAACAGCATAAAGATGTAAAATCTAGTAAAATTTCAGCTGGACTACTGCTCAGCAATGACAAAAACTGAACTGTTAACCAAGGTAGTACTTATATTCCCACGAGACACCAGAATATGTATTTTCAAATTCAACCATTTGAGTAAAGTGTTTTTCTATTCTCAGCATGAGGAAAGGGCATTTTTTGATCATTCAATTATTTTCTGCCTTCAGAAAAAAATTATTTGCTGTTCAAATTTAATTCTAATGATCTCTGTAGGGTTATGTATCTTTAGGAGGCTCTACAGTCAGCTGCCATTCCCTACTATTGTCATTTCCTGCTTCTGCATGACTGCTGTGATTTGTAAAGTTCAAAGAGAAAAATAAAGTGAAAAGATACCAAGACTAAAGAAGTAAACCAACTAAAAGGCAGATGATGCTGAGATGTGTAACAGGCATAAGAAAAAAATCTTTCTACAACCCTGTTTTAAAACCATAAGCAACATGTTCCAATAAAACAGCTGACACTTGAAGTAGCTTTTTTTTGCTTCTGAGAATGTTTATTATTATTTTCATCTAATTCAAGATAAGACTAACCTCAGAACTTCAGGGCTGATAAACTCCACAAAATATGAAACAGGAGACATGTTGTTAAGCAGGGACAACAAAAAGAAGGTAAAAATAAAGAAAATCTGTGAAGAATAATTTTGAGGTGTTAACCCAGTCGATGCAATAAGAAATTGTATGATGGTATCTGCAGGAAAAAAAAAAAAAAACAAAAACAACAAAAAACACATTAAGAAATTGTGCTGAAAAGATCTGGGATTGATCCTTAACATGAGATTAATGACTGCCAGAATCACCTCTGTCTTACTGAATTGTAGGGAAGGCAAACACTCCTCCAAGAATGCACATAAAAAGCTCACATGACTCTAAGGAAGAATGTTACTGCAAAAGAAAATAATGAGCTCCAACTGGCAATCCAGCAAACAAAACATTCAGACAGCATTATTAAATAATTCAGGTTAGATGATACCCCTGGAGATCATTCAATCTAACCTGCTCAAAGCAGGTCCCCTTAGAACAGGGTGTTCATCACTTTGTCTGGTAAAGTTTTCGGTATTTCCGAGGATGGAAACTACACAATCCTCTCTAGGTGCCTGTTTCGATATTTAACACTCTCACAATGGAGAAAAAAATTAAATTTAAGAATAAGATTTCATTATAAAGGCTAATGTTTTACAGTGATTTCCAGCAACACAAGAAATCGAGTGAGGCTCTTCATTCAATCCCAGTATATGAAAAGTCAAAGAACCTGTGTCAATAATAAATTAAGATGCCTTCTTCTAATCCCCATTCTTGTTTTTCATCTGCAAATGAACGATTTTGTGCTTTGCAGTATTAAGTGACTTTTCTGTAACTCCACACCATAAGATCACCTTCTGCCTTCTATGATATTATCCTGAACTCCCAAATACTTCCAAACAGTCACAATATTTCTCATCCTAGTCTTTGAGCACAAAATACACTCATTAGAATATGAAATGGTATTGATAGTGAGCTGCATGATGCAGAGCAATGCAGAGTAAAGCAGAGCTGCTTTATTGCAAAAACCAGGCCTTTTTAAGCAGTCAAGCCTTTATCAGTTACATAGTTTTACATCACAACATAATCCAACCAACTACCATACACCATGATGTGAACACATAAATGGTTATAATAAATTGTTTTTCTACCTCTAACTCAGCTGAGTCACTTTCCCAGAGTGGAAAAGTGACTTTGGCTCTTCTACTTAGCCAAAGCAGCAGGCCTGAGCCATGATTTTACAAGGGTAACAAGGCCCTTATTTTATAAGGCTTTACCTATATGCAACAGTGAGCATCACTGATTCTCAAAAAATACTGCTGTACGTTCCCTGTTCATGATGTTACAGTACCACTGCTGCCCTCCCTTGTGGGAATTTCTCACCCACCAAAATGTTTGCTCAGACTGATACAGAGTACATCTACTGCCTTACCTTGCTAAAATAGTTAATTACCTTGTCACTGGAAATACATTAGTCTGGTAGAACCTACCTCATACAAAATAAAGGGAATTTTTCATCCCTCTTTTCCAACATTTGCATTAAAGTATTGTATAACACCAAAGCAAAATTTACAGGCTGGGGGCTTTTTTTAAGCAGAAGATATGTTAACTTACAAACACTACCTGGGGAAGCACAATATTTTAAGTAACCTATTCCAAAGAGACCAGACTTTCATCACAACAGATGAAAGAATTTTTCTTGACTTAATCATAAACTATAATGAGCAAATTATAATCAGTAAATTAAAGCAATACAGATGGGACGTAGAAAATTCACTTGCAATAGCGAATGTGATGTGTGAAGATGATTAATTAAATTATTACAGAACAAAACCAATTGTAAGACAAGAAAGGTAGATACATAAACCAAAAATAAAGCTTATTTCAAAGGAACTTCAATAAGAACACTAAGTAGTAACGCAGAAATATTCCCTAACATACTCTAGTCCAGCATTTGTGCTTATAAATTAATTTGGACATTCACAACTAGAAATCTCTACATAAAATTAGGTTCAAGATCAGAGGAACACAAAATGATACAAAGTGATAAGACAAGAAACCATCTTACCTTGATTCAAAAAGAGAAAAAATCTCCACATTTATTGGTTACTCATTACTCAGGCTAATCCTTTTCCTATAAAAAACCTTCAGTATTATTTAGTTTTGCCATTTCTGGTATTTTATGGACCTAAAGTTTCTCAGTTAACACAACCAAAGGCAAGTTCATCAGGACTGCCTGCAGTACCCATATAGACTAAACTACCACTCATTCTCTCCTTATTATTAGAGACTATATAAGGTCTCCTATTAGAGACTTATATAGTCTCTAATATTTCTCATAAGCTGTGTGCTGTAGTATCTTCTAGTAAACAATTTATCCAGGCTTACTCAAAGAATAAAGATTGACAAGTCTATATTGCTGAAATTTTACTTTCCCACTGTAAAATAGAAACATCTGATGAAAACTCAACATTTTGAGATAGGAATTACCTTGCTCCATGCCAATCTTCTCTGGAGCTACATTCACTCTAGCATAATTCCTCTGGTGGATGCTTTAGAGATGTAATGAAAGGTTATTACATCCAGCTTTCTCACAAGTTCAAGACTAAGTTCTGTCAGGTACAGATAGTGTCATTCCTGGTTTTGTGCAGTATCTAACATATCCTGGACAAGAATACATTGGACACCATATCAGGACTATGTCAAGATAGAAAGATAGACAAAAGGACAGGTGAAAACAACAGGTTACAATTGAACTAATTTATTGTTCCTAGGCCTTACTGGTAAAAACACCTGGAGCCTGAACAAATAACCTACAATTCAGAGTAGATGCCTACCACCTTATCACACAATCTTTTGAAGTTACTTTCCCACTCTACCATTATGGAAGAAGATGTTTTGGAAAGAGGATATTGTTCTGAAGACTTCACATCTCTGTTCCCAAACCCAGAGAAAACTCAGGGCTGAGAAGGAGCAGGGGACTTTGTTTCTCTGAGCTGGTACTTCAGTTATAACTGATTATAAATGTTTTAACAATATCTGTCTTGAAGGAAGAATTTTGATTACTCTCTTTAATCAAACACTGCATATCAATGGAGATGCTATGGCAGGAAAAACATCTCAAAGTATGTCTGTCCCTTGGTCCCAGAGACTACAAATAAATAACACAAATTACTGATAACCTGCACAGCACCTTCAAAACAAAGCCCTCCTCACTGATGCTCCAAAGACAGAAAT
This sequence comes from Urocynchramus pylzowi, assembly GCA_013397555.1. Taxonomy (NCBI): domain Eukaryota; kingdom Metazoa; phylum Chordata; class Aves; order Passeriformes; family Fringillidae; genus Urocynchramus; species Urocynchramus pylzowi. The sequence goes on from VZRH01004270.1 coordinate 173,233, forward strand.
GGAGACAAAACCAGAGAGAACAAGAGACCCTAAAAAACTTTATAGTAACGGTGATGGGAGAAAGAAAAACAAACACAATATCACCTATTTGTCCATTGGCAAGCAAAAACTTCTCACGAAAGTGATAGGCTTCCTTCAGCCCTCCCAGGTGCAAGCCAACTGTTTATGGACACTGTTCACAGATCCCTCATGTGTCCCTCACCTGAGGAGGCAGATGGTGGATTGTGATGAAGCAAAACAAATTAAAATCTAGGCTCCCTAAAGTGAATAACAAAATGCCTAACACTTCATTTGGAACAGAACTTAGCTCCAACTAACTCATTTTAAATAACCTCCAGGAAATATACATAAAGAATTCTGTAGTAGTTCACTTTTCAAATCCATTAACTGTCTGTTTGATCTCATTAATAATCTTTAGTTAATTCTGGCCCAGCAATTTTATGTGCCTCATGATTTTATGCATACAAAAAAAAGAGAATAAATAATTAGTACGTAGAAGGATTACAAATGTTCAGTTTGCAAGGAATTAAAGTTGCAAGTGAATGCTTTTAACAATCTAGTTTAAATGGTTATTGATAATCAGAAGCATTGAAGAAAAAAAAGCCATTTGAGGCTGTGTAATATCTGCTGTAAGGGACAGGATCCACTTAGGAGCAGCCTCATCAGTGGGCCCACACACACAACACACAAAATTTAATAAATCACACAATTTCTCTTTACACAGCTGCTCATTCTACAGGTCCTGTGAACACTCCATTATTTCCTACCCAGCACAAAACACACCACAACACACACACCTGGCTACACCCCTGATATGGTGATTAAGACACCCGTCCAAAAGGGGAGGTGCGAAGAAAAGCTTACAGCTCAGCTCTTCTGCTTTCCATCTACTGCTCATCTCTAAAGACAGGCACACACATCCTCACCTGCTAAGGCCATGAGCTCAGTGGTTTGAGTGCTGCTTGGTTTTACCTGAGTATATCTCTCAGACCAGTAATTACCCAGAGGAATATTTTAATTGTGAAACCCAGTTTTGCTGAAGGAAAAGATGGAGAACTCTGCTAAAAAGGCAGCAGTGTTAGAAATGCAGAGTACAAGAAACCTCGCTTGGCTGGGGTACACTTTTCGTTAGAGCAATTTTTTTAATATATACAAAAAAAAAAATAGAAAATAGATTATGCTCTGCGCTTCAGCTCCTAATTTCTGCAAAATTTGCATTTCAGTACACAAGATGGGTTTGGGATGTGGAACCAATGCCAGCCAGCTCCAAGATGGATTCAACTCTAGCCAAGGCAATGGTGGTAACACCTCCAGGATAATACAGTTAAGAAAGGGGGCAAAAACTATTGTGCAAGAGCAATTGCAGCCAGAGAGAGGAGTGAGAATAGGTGAGACAAAGAGCCCTGCAGACACCTGTGTCAGGGCAGATGAAGTGGGAGAAGGTGCTCCAAGTGCCACAGATGAGACTCTCGTGCAGCCCATGATGAGGCAGCTGTGTCCCTGCAGCCCATGGAGTCCACAAGGGAGCAGAGATCCACCTGCAGCCCATGGAGGACCTTGGGAAAAGCAGGTGGATGCACCTGAAGGAGGCTGTTACCCTGTGGAGCAGGCTCCTTGCAGCACCTGTGAACCTGTGGAAAGAGGAGCTCCATGCTGGAGCAGGTTTGCTGGCAGGACTTATGACCCCACAGGACCCACACTGGAGCAGGTGAAGAGTGTGAGGTGTCCTCCCCTTGAGGAAGAATAAATGGCAGAGATAATGTGGGATGAGCTGGCCACAGCCCTTTCCCATTCTCCAGCACCACTGGGCAGAAGGAGGGAGAGAATCTGGGAATGAAGATGAGCCTGAGAAGAAGAGAGGGGTGGGGGAAACGTGCTCTTAAAATTTGGGTTTATTTCTCATTATCTTATTTTGATTTGACTGGTGATAAATTAAACTGATTCCCCCACTTAGGGTCAGTTTTGCCTACCATAGTAATCAGTGGGTGACCTCTCCCTGCCCTTATCTTACCCATTAGTGCTACATTCTCTCTCCCCCACCCAGCTGAGGAGACAAGTGATAAAGTAGCCTTGGTGGGCACCTGGAATCCAGACAAAGCCAACCTACCACAGCATATTGTCTGGTCTCATTCTGACATTATTAAATTGTGAAAAACTTCTTGGCCACAGGACTCAAAACTTCAAAAACCAATACTGAAAAAATACATTCTAATTTAGCTGAAAGAGTTGTTCAGGACAGAACTTACTCTTGTGCTTGGGGAAATTTGTAACAATATTCCACCACTGACTTATTTTAAAGTATCATGACCAAGTCTTAGGTAATTAGGGTTGTCCATGTCCTGAGTACTGCAGAGATGAGCAATAAATAATTCACAATACTCCTTTATATGGACAGTTTCCATCCTATTTGCCGTCTCCCATTCGTTGTATTTTGACTCAATTCATCACAATTTTTATGATGAATGCTTGTCAATACTTTATTTACCTTACGAAGCATTCCTTTAAAAATTCTTTCAATATAAAGTTACATCTTTTGCCAAATAATGGTTTTGCCTTTTCTCCCCAAATATGTTGCAATATAACTTCCTTTCCCAAATTTCCTTAATCCTTCAGGTCTTGGCTGACAGAATTTCAAATACACATTAAGTCACCAACTCAGTTTCAGAAATTTATGTTGGCACATTCTCACTGCTTTATTTGATTATCCAGGTTTTGAAAGTTCATTCTAGAAATCTATCCTGGGCAAAAAATGCACTTGGATAATAACACAGTCATTACTGTCACTTAGCGAACAGATATAAACAATTTAAATTATTCTTATTTTATACTCTCTATATTTTTTCCTTCTATCTGGCTTCAAAGAATAATTAGATTAATAAAATCACTGTTTTATTTGCCACTAGGTCAAATACAATCAGAAAAATACAATTTTTACCACAAGCCTATTTATAACAGAAAGGGGTTTTTTGACATCTTATAAACATACACACTAAAATAGCTATCAGTCTATAAATTGCATGTCTGGAAAATAACTAAATCTTTGGGAAACTATTTTGATCCCTGGAAGAACAAAGTTAAAGTAAATATGAAACTCAAAAAAAGATCACCATGGAAGTATGTCTATTCAATAAGATCAATGAAGACTACAAAATTATAAATTCCAATGGAGCTTACTAAAACAAAAAGCAGGGCAAGCAGGACAGATCTGATTCAAACACTGCCAACACCCTTCTACCCCCACAAAAAAAACCCACAGGCAGAATGCATAAGAAGCCAGAGGTGCACTCCCAATTGCCATGGTACGTTCAAGCTTTCAAGTTCAGGACTGACCTTTTAGGTGCTGACACTCGGAAATGGATTTGGCTTATTCCTGTTCCTCTCCACTCAGCAGTGTCAATGAAAGCAGAGAAATATGAGATGCAGACTCAAGATAGTAGCACTGTGAACAGCACGACACAGTGGGGCACATTTTGTCTAAAAAATTCTTAAAAAATACAGTACTCTTTCAGTAGCAAATAGACTCCAGTAAAAAAAAAAAAATAGAGATGGTCTTCAGTAGCATCAAAGTGATGTTGTATCTTTTAGACACATCTGAGCACAGCTTGGCATGGACACTGATAGTCCCTAAACTTGCTCAGATTGCAATAAATAAACCTCTAATGATACCTCAAAAAGGAACAACACACCTGTGCTGTATCAAACATAAAACTTAAGAGTATAGCAAAATACTACAAAACCTGAGAACAGCAGAATAATAATAATAAAAATTATTTTTAAACTGTGAAAAAACAGTTTAAAAATAATTTTGCTATGTAAAAGAAATCTCAATAATTCTAGTCTTTGTATCAAAGAAAATGTAACATGCTTAGCAAGATTTTCTGTAGGCCTCATGCATGAGGCCAAAGCAGGATTTTATATATTTTAATCAAATTAATTCCAAATATTGTAGGTTATTATTTGATTTTAAAAAATACATGACATTTAATCTAGAAGAAATTAAATAACAGAACTCAGGTGTAGTGTTTGTGGCAAATAAAAATAAAATGAAAAAAAATTATAAGCATTTTAGTTTGGTTTTTAGAGTTTAATTTGTTTTTACATTTTAATGTATAAATCCCCTGCTCCTGATATGGAATAGTAGTTTTCAATATCAACTAAAGTTCATAATACTATTTTACATTTATGAACTCTACATACCTTCTAGACAGTTCTTTCTTAGCTCTTTCATTATTGCTGAATTTTAATTCTGTATTTAATAACGGCACTGCAATTGTAATTTCGAGAGCTTTGGTAAAAGAAGTAATATGTTAGTTAATTAAAATAACAACGTATCTTGCATAATATAGAGGGAAGTTTTAGCCAAGTTTTCAGCCCTAGAGAGTCTGAACTGGAATACATAAGAAACACACTGCTAAGTGTAAATCCATCTTTGTTAAAAATACAGTTTACATGAAAAATTTACTCATTATTATATTTTGTGATTTCATCTACTAAAACCAAGAAGGAATAGCCACATAACTTATAATTACACTGTTGTTATGAAGTATATCAGTGAGCCATAACAGAATGATCTCATGAAAAAGAAATTACTTCAGCTTCAAAGCATATGAAAGCCAAAAATATGCATTGTTATCTCCACAGCAGATAAACAGACTGTCCCATGAGGGTGGGACTGTATGAAAATCAAACACTTTCTGCCATTGCAAGCTTGCTACTACAAGTCAAATAACTAAAAGACAACAAATAACTAAAAGACAACAAGCAACTAAAATGAGGATTAGAACAACAGTTGTTTGTTGTAAAAAACCAGACAAACACAAAAGCCTCCATCAACAACAAAAAACTCAGAAGACTTCCTGACATAATAATCAATGCTAAACATCTCCCCCCATGTGCCACCCCTCAAAACAACAAGCTCTGTACAAATGAAAATGGGGACCTTTTATCAGTCAACAGTTTAATTCTGTGTTGGTGACACATCAAGACTCTATTGAGCTGCACTTGGTTGCCTGACTGACCTGGGGTTTTTTGGTGCCTTCGCTCCCAAGCATTCCATGAGGATATAATTTAAAAAAATACGTTGTAGGTAGAAGACATCAAAAGACATTTTTCTATCAAAAACTATCAAGACCCAAATCCAGAAACCACATACACAAAGCACCTTCTTGTACAAACCCTTTTAAAAACTGAATAGCTGAATTATTAACTACCTGGAGTTTGGACTTTACTGTAGTACAAGAAGCAACAAAATCATGAATGAACACACATGAATAAAAGAAAATTACTGCAATTTTTCAGCAAGATACTGCTAAGCATTAGCAGAAGATTTTTGCTGCTAGTTAGTAGTCATACACAAAATAATGGCATCTGTGAATGAAAATCACTTTTCCCACTGTTGTCTTAAAATGCAGAGTAAAGTTTCATCAGCTTGAAAATGCTTTCTATTTTATTATCTCAGATTGATTCTTTTTCACTGCAAATGGGGTATGTTTTTTAAAAACCCACTGAATAACTAATGAAATAGGAAAATTTGTGTTCTTGTTGCACTACTTTAGTGCCATGCCAAAATACAGACTTCCAAGTAGTGCTGAATTTACTACAAATGCTTTGCATATTAAATAAATCCTAAATTAAACTGAATTTTAGTTTTAATGAGAAAAATGCTGTTATTAAAAATATTCATTTCACTCCCATATTAATTAAAAAAAAAACCCAAAAAGCAGCAGCTAAGTATTCAAAATAAGGTAAATTTGGGGATATGAGGAGAAGAAGTAAATTTAAGAGATTAACTCTTTAAACAATGAAAACACTTGGTAATAGGTGTCTTAGACTAATTTGGAAGTAGTTTGTTATGTAGACTCTCTTCAAATGAGAGACCAAGCAGAAACTCTTTACTCTAGTACAGACTTGTAGCAGTATTTTCAAATCTCGACTCAGGACTTACTGCATTCAAACATGGCAATTCCAGATTCAGATAATTAGGAATACTCCGGCAGAGAGACTCAGAAACAAGAAATAAGCACCCAAAGGTTGGAGATGGAGACAAGGAGCCCCAGCTCGTTGCTGGTGAGAGCAGTGGTCACTGCACATTTTCCTACAGTCACGCTCCTCTCCTACCCATGGGATCTGACAGAGAAGAGATGTAAGAAGTACTTTAGGAAAGAGGTGACCACAGTTTCCCAGAGAAGAAAAATGCCTGGCAGTAAAATTTAAAGGCTCAAGAGGGACATAAACAACCATGACTGCTTCATTAGCAATGTGATAGAGAATTCAGTTACTCCATGCTCTGCTCTTGCTGATTACTGTCCTAACTATTTTCATCTAATACCAGTATGAGTCCAGCATCACACCAAGCCACAGTGAGGTGAGCAGCACTTTGCTTTTAGAACACTTCACTTGAGCTGCTTACCCAACAGAAAAGAGCCTTCTTGGATTTTTAACTAATTGTAATAGTAAAAAAATCCCTGCTGGGAATTTGTTCCTCAGAAAATGAGCAAAGATCCTTTCTTTATCTTTTCCTTTTTCTGATACAGAGATGAGTAATTTTTATTTAGCTACATTTCATGCAATTAGGTATTCTGCACAATTTCAAGTCTGGCCACTGTGCATGCAATGTGATGACCTTCTGGCATTAGCTTTTGAAAACATTGGCACTAAACTGTAGAATGATATTTACAACACACCTCATTATAAAAAAGAGAGATGGATAGGAGAGCTCAACACTTTGCCACTGCTTTTGACCTTGAACAAAGCCTAACACAGAATATTTCCTGAGGATGGAGGAACAATAACCAAAGGCTAGTTGTTTTTCCACTCTAACTCCAGCTATTTTGTATTCCTAATTTGTCATTTATGTGTAGGAAGAGTATCCCACATTAGAGTCATTATTAATAAAAAGCCAATCAGCATTCTTGCCTCGCTAGATGGCAAGACACATAGGAAGTCCATTAAGCTTGAATATGTCAAACAAATGTCCCTCTTCATTGTCACATTCTTAGCAACAGTATGAGTTCAAAGAATGGAATTACCTGAAACCTGGAAGAAGGGAAAAAATGGTACATACCATCATCATGATGGATTGCTGGATCTGGAGAGCAAAGGAGAGGAAAAGAGAAGATGCAACAACAACAAAGATTGTTATGAGGACAATTTACTTCCCATATGAAATAAATTAGTTCCAAATAAAAGGCTGCATTTAGAAAATGGATGTTTACTCTGATTTTTGTTACTGTTTAAACACTGCACCTATGTGCCTCCCAAAGAAATTGAAAACAAACCATTTGTTGTTTGTAAATAAGTCTTTGAATTTGATTAAATGCTTTTATTATCTTTAGTATTTTTTTAAAATAAACTCATCTTGGTTATAACTAAAAACAGTTAAGTCAGAATTTGTGAGTTGAGGCTCTAGATACGGCAGTTCCAGTTTACTTCCAGACAAAAGATATCATAGAAACAACTAAAACTTAATTTTTTTGTAAAGAATCTACAACTAACTCATTTTTAGAATTGGTACATATATGTTATTTATCTAATAGCATACTAAGTCAATATAAATACGGAAAACTTAAAGTTTTTTTTTATTATAACCCACAAATACTCCACAAATATCTCAGGGTGACAATGAAAATAATGTATACAACTTTAATACCATAAGACAGCTAATTAAACTTCAGTCAGGCCCACTGATAACTCCTCTATCTTGCAATATGGTTTCTCAGATAAGCTTAAGGATAAACAAGTTTGGTACAGCAACAGATTATCCAGCTGATAGGTCTTTGATTCCCAAAGGATTACAAAAAAATAAGCAAGTCTCTGGTTGCTGAGATCAAAAAAAGCTAACCTACTCTTTTGTAATTAGTGCACGCCTTCAGGGTACGTTTGTGCCAACACCACTGAGCTTCTCAAACAGTGTTAAACATCCCACATTTAACATTTTGTAGTTTCATTCCCCTGTGGGAGGGTACAATTTTTTCTTTCTTCATATTTTGCTCATATCAATGGGACTTCCACACTGAGCATGGAACACTGCAGATAGCTCTATGCAACCCAGATTTTTCTGACTAGTGAGAATCTTGTATGCCCCTTTCCTGACTACTCAGATTAAAATTAGACAATACTGAGGTATACATATTAATCCTGTATTTTTGTACTTTTGAGATCACTACAGAAACTTCACTACAAAGAGCTCCTCTTTCTTGATATTGCTGAATCAACAAATGCTCATTAAACACTCATTATGCACCTCAGTAGTGTTATAAGAAAGTACACAGAAAAGACATTATTTTGGCTTATTATTTACACTTGTGTAAATCATTCTGAAGGTGGTATTGACAATCTTCAGAAAAGTAATGTGATGAACTGCAAAGTACCCCTTTGCAAATCCTACCTGTCCTCGTTATGCATCATCTGATGTAAATCTGAGAGCTAAGACAAAATTCAGCAACATAAATACAGCAACACAGTTACAGCACATCAATGCAGATGACTGCACTTCAGAGAAAATTTATCATGCACATTATGCCTGAACAGCTCATTCAGGGCAAAGGAGGACTAGCAGAGGAGGAAATTATTGTATTGTTTCAATATAAAGTACATTACCACAGTGGGAAAAAGCAGAAATATCATCAACTCCTCCCTTTCTTTAAACTGTAGTTAGGGGAAGAAAATAACATCCTTTGAAACAGTCCTGATAGTCATCTGTTACACAGTTGTTGATTTTTTCATATGAGAGATGAAGGAAAAATAATTTTTAAATTTTCTGATCTGTCACTGCCTTTTCTAAAATCTGCACAAAGCACTCCCCACTACTTTCTTTTGCTACAGAAGACATAATTATTTTAGTTAAAGCATCTTGCTTTTAAAGAAAAAACAACATCCTTGGCTCAGTACTCCACTGAGTCATGGGCACCACTGTGTGCATTTGACTTGGCCACTACTCTACAGAACATTAGTGGGTACAAGCAGCTAAATTATCTGCTGAAACACAGCAGACCCTTCTATCCTGGGCTCTTCTCTAGAACTGCATGTAGGCAGGTGACCTCAGTGCCATTTGTGAGCCTAGGAAGCAGTCCTTCTTCCTTTGTGCACCAATAGAGCAGAACATCACCTCTTAGTCCATTGTTTTCTCTTTAAAAATAAAACTAAGAAATAAAAGGACATAAAGCAAACCCTTTGCACCAAAGTCCTCAGGTGACTGAGGTAAATGCTTCCAATGATTACCAAATGTAATGGTAAAAGCTTCCCTCCCATTGCTTAAAACTTAGCATTCCAGCTGTATCAACTACCCTAAATCCTTATGCAGCAGTGAAACATTTTGAAAAGCATTTCTTGGCATCTTGCCCTTCAGCACAAGAAAATTTGCATTTTTACAGCATTTCTGCCTGTCAGCACTACAACATTTTAATGGGTTTTGCAGCTGTGGGGAGAATTGAGAGCTGGTCAGCGGATTCTTATGGCAGACTGCTGAGAGACAAGTGCCTGAGGGTGCTGAGGCAGGAGAAACCAGCTGACCTGACCAGTCTTCACACTCCACAGAAAATTCAAACAGCACCTTTCATTTCAAATAAGTGCACCAAAACAAAGGCCTTTCCTGATCCATGGGCTTTGTGTAGCAAGGAACATTAAAGTCCTTACTTTTTTTTTCTTGCTCTTAACAAAAAATACAGCTCTCTGCAGGATCTCATCAAAGAACAAAAACATAGCCAATTGCAACTTCAAATCCCATAAACTGCACCTAGTATGTAGGGTTTAAGTCACAGATCCCAGTAACTACTGCAAGCAAGAGAAAAATCAGAGAACCATAGGGTCCCAAGTTTCTCCCAGGGATGGGGACAGCAGCTTGGCTGACTTAAAGCTGCTTCTTCAGACGACATTACTTAAATATACAAGTGAGGGGCAGAGTGAGAGGTGGCAGCAATGCCAGGAACTAATCAGCACATGAAATCTCTCTGGAAGAGCTTCACACTGAGCCAGAAGAGTATTGCAGTACCAGGAGCTGCAATTCCACAGAGGAGTTACCCAGCATCTGGATGCCCAGTTTCAAAGTGTGAATTAAGTTCAGGAATCCAAGTCTAAGTAGAGTGTTTAACACACTTCCCTCTGCTTAAAGCAGAATAGCACATCTTCTCCACAGTGTCTCTTTGTTAAACACTAATCCTACACATTTCACACCAAAAGACATCCCTTGGCCAAACCAGGAAGAGTCTGTCTTGTTTCAGTCAGTACACCTTATTAAAGCCTACTAATTGCTGTCACAAAATATAATCCTTCTCAGGTATAAAAAGAGTTGATGTATTTTGATTTAAAGTCTAATAAGACTGGCATCACATAAGCATATTCACTGGATTAACTATCTTATGACACAGTCTTCTAATAATTACACCAAAACTAATTAGCCAAATTCTTGTCTTAACATAATACTTAAAACTGTGAATTCGTTTGGTATTTGCAGCACTGTGGCCAACACAGATTTATCCTCCAGACACTCTTAGTCTCCAAATATAGACTCGAAATAGCTCATCTAGGCAGGGAACACGCATGTGTGTGGGAGGGAGGCTGAAAACGTTCCAAGGAATGGAGTTTATGCCACTTTCTAAACCACTGGGGGATAGGGAAAGACCACAAAGAGCCCTGTAATGAAAAGCCCAAGGGAAGAGCAAGCACACCATCAGAATCTCACAAAGCCAAACCCAAATGCCAAGGTAAAGAAGGAGAGAAGGAAAACAAGTTACAGATGTCTGTCAAGGGGAAGGAAAATAAATTTTAAAAAGCAGAAGACGTAAGAAAGCAATGAGGAAACGTCTTTATTGCATTACAAGATTCAATCAGTGTGTAAGCCATGAAAAATGAAGTATGCACAAGCAGTAAGATGAACTACTTCAAGTCAGAGTTTGTAGACAAAGCATTAACAATTCAACACCCCACCATTCATTATTCAAAACATCCACACTCACATGAAAGTTCTTGAAATCCAGCTTGCTTCTCAGGTTTGATGTTAATGAGAGGAATGGTATTCCCTGCATTAAGGCTTGCCTGTATCCTGCCTATGCAACAGCCACAGTGCCTCTGTCGTTTTCATAACATCAAGGTGCTACATCACTCAGTACTTAAAAATAAAAATTAAAACCTCACCCTTAAAAAGCAGAAATGTTGCTCACATTATCACATTGTAGACAGCTAGGTGCTACATTGAAGGATAAACTACAAAAACATGAGGATCCTGAGGATCTGAGGTGAATTGAAATGAAAAAAAGATAAGGTACATTTTGCAAAACTTCTAATAAAAAAAAAAAGAAACGGTGACCCAGTTCTGTTGAATTTAGAATAAGAAATCTATCTGTCATGTCTGTTTATTATCTAGAATGCCATATATATCATTAACCAAGAGGCACTACATCATTTAGTTTTCTCTGTTCACTACCATACAGTAATTGAAGATCTCCAGGATATGCTTATCGAAAAACCCACACAACTGCGTTGTCTACATCTTTCAAAAGTTCATGTTTAATCTTAAGACATAAAAGGACAAGGACACCATCAGAACATAAACTTTTTTTAAACCACAGTTTTAGTTAATAAACACAGTATTTTAGCCCTCCCACTTTCTCCTTAGTTTTGAGAAAGAACCAGCCAATTTCCATTTTATTTAATCTCTTTTTGTCCATTAAATTTCTCACTCCTTACCAGGAATATGGAAAGGCTGGCCTAGTTTTATTCCTGTACTTCTAAATATCTTCAGTTTGATGCCACAGTTCTAACATACTCTCAGTTTATACACAAAAAAACCCCCAGTACTACCAAATTTGTTTTCTCAACATTTTATTTGTTCATACATTCTTAATTCTGAGCTGATGTTTTCAAGATTCACTATCTAGAAATGTTATAGAAAAAGTCTTTCAAATACAGTAACATCCAGCAGTTTGCCCCATATGAAGTGCCTTTTTCCTGACTCCAGGCAATGCACCTAAATGGCAGCTGGGGAAGCTCTGCCCCCAGCCCATGGCACACAGCTTCCTTCCTGACAGAGATGAGGACAGCAACGCTGCCCTTCTCAGGGGAAGCCACTCTTGCCCCTGTCATGCCTAAAGAAACCCAGCTGCACACTTCAGGGAACACCCTGCATATGCATCAGCCAGGAATCAGGAGCTGAGACTGCCCAGCTCAGCAGTAAGTGCTCACTTGGTACCTGTTTAGTCACTGAAAAAAATCTCAGCCTCTTTCCTTTGTTTGTACTGTGTTTAAGTCTTGAGTAAATACCATTACCATGACTTTCAAATTATGTAAAACTCAAAAGCTGAGGTATTTAGTCACTCCTGTACAAAGCCATATAGCAGCCACACAAGCCCCTCATCAGCTGTTATGCCTATTTAGCTCTTTTAAGCAGCAGCCCATTCACTGTTCACCCATCTGTAAAACACACTAAAATATCCTAACATAACAACTTTAAAAAGCCTCTCAGAAGAACAACAAATATTGTATAAATAGCCCCTCTCATATACATTAATTAGTTAACCAGATGTTTTTATTTTATTTCTACACTCAGTTTGTGGCCATGTTCATATTAAACCTTTTCGTAAGGCTTGAATATGCCAAATTATTATAGGCAAAACTAGGCTCTTTTTTTTTAAATAACAGAATTTATGTTGCCTTTTTATTTCCTCCCATACAACCTCTGATCTTCTCATATGGACACTTTGTAACTTTAAAGAGCAACATTAATTCAGACTCAATAATCATATCAATACACAAGAAGTGGGAATTTGATTGCTACTATTTTTCTTCTGGCCCATGCATCTTTCTAAAAGGTCCTGATTATCTTGGTATGACTTGGAATGGATAAATGTGTTAGCTTATGGTCATAGAAACCAATCAAGAATCAAAATATTATTTTTCCTCATAAATAAGCAGGATTTTATGGTGTTAATAATTGAATGAGAATTTTCTAAGAGCTCTTTTATCCAGAATAGAAATTAAATTATATTCTATGATGTTGGCACTTACACAATCCAACAATACCCTAAGCTTAATTAATGCCCTTCCTTTCCAGCAAGAACAAACAAAACTGCTTTGCAAAACAATGAAGGAAAATTGAAGGTAAAAACTTTAGTCAGCAACTATTTTAAATCAGCACTGCAAATTCAGCAGATATAGTCAAGGTAGGAACAGTAATAAAAATCCACAGATGAAAAGAATAAAGTCTAAAGTATCCATTCCCAAAGGACACTGCAGTGCTCAAATTACAGAGGCAAAAATCTATGGAAACGTTCCAGGACACCTTAGGAGTACTAAGATAGGTTTAACTACTCTCAGATGGTTTTATGTAGTATCTATTTGTATTTCTCTTTTATTGTTGCTTGTTTAATTTTAGTTTTGGTTGTGGGGTTTGTGTGTTTGTTGGGTTTTTTCTTTTTTTTAATGGTAATTAAGTAAGGTCCATCTAGAATTGCATCTGATTAAAAATGCATCTTTAAAACTTGTTGCATTCAAGTTAAAACCAGGAGGGAAAAAAGGAAAATTGATGGGTACATTTCTGGCTAAGATGAACAAAGTCAGAAAGTTCTTCCCCTAACAGACACAAGCTATCTAGATTGGTAAAGCAGTGCTTTAAGAACACCAAAGGGGAAAAAAAAAAAAAAAAACAACAAAAACCAAACACCTCTTTAGGTCTTCATAGAAAGCATTAACTGACTTATTGGTATTTACCCTATAGAATAATTTTAATAGCAAAATCCTGACTCTTAAAAAAGGCCTGAAAACATAAAACCCCCTCAAATATCAAAAGCACATTTTTCTCTGGAAATTCTACCACGTGTACATGGCCAGAGCAGTACCTCTGACACAGAATCAGTTGGCTGCCCAATTTAGGTATTTGCATGACTCTTCTCAAGAGCAAATTGAAAAATTCACTGTTTTCTCCTCTCTAGTCAGTCCTGAAGAATTCCTTTCACATGCAAATAGATGTGCCACTAGGGAAAATAAGATTGTCTGTTGTCATACAGAGGTTACATCTCTAACATCTCTACTGCTTTCTCACACCATTCCCCAAAGCTGCTGCAGTGATGGATTGCCTCCAGTTTTAGCAGCCTGTCTTGGCCCAAAACTGGAAGGTGTATGGGGATATCTTTGAGGTGGCTCACATGCATTTATGAAACACAGCAGATGGGGCAGCTCTTCCAGTCTGTCACCATCCCACTGGCACTGGCTGTGTCTTTGAGGAGACACTTCCACTAGTCCAGCACTTCAGTCTCCATTGGCCCAAATACATCACCTCAAGTGTCCTCTAATGCATTTATTGAACCATACTCTCCACCAGCATCTGCAATGAACTGTAAAACATGCACTGCCAAGCTGATACAAGTGACCCAAACCTGGCTGAGAAAAGAACTAGTGTTTATGACAATGTTTGAACAAAATCCAAATCACAGCTGCCTGCCTGATGCTGGTGACACATTCATCTTGCCTTAAAGTGTCATGATCAGTAATGAAGCTTATGCATGTTCATATTTTGCTAAAATACTGGTAAAAGTGCATTTTTCTCCAATACTCAGCCAGTAGAACAGTTAAAAATTATTCTTATTCAAGCCCAGCTAACTTGAGAAGCTATTTCATAAATGACAACAAAGAAAATTTTTAAAAATCACTTTTATTTATCAGCAGGTTCTTTAAGGAAATATTTTGATAAATCAGTGAAAATCAATTAACTCTATACCTGCCAAACTGGCAGAAGATATCAGATACCATATGTGATCATATATAGGAGTGTCACATACTTTTTCCAAGAGTTACAATCAGATCTAGAGTAAAAAGTCAAAGCCAACGCTTCCAATGTGCTATCAAATATCCATCAAAATTTCAGTGTGAGGCAAGATGAATCCTCCCCCTCATGTCAGAAGGCATGCAAATCACTGATGGTTCTCAGAAGAGCTATTTCAACACGCAGTATGTAAAGAAATCAGCTTTAAACCTACCATATTGTGATGCTGTCAGTCATAAGAACTCTCAGCTGTATAATAATTTTGAAATAATCTTATTTGGAAAGGACTGGTCATTAAATAGAGAACAAATGACAGATCTGCATCTGGCACATGCCTAAGTTGGTTTTGCGTGTTATTATTTTTTTTTTTCAGTCTGGTTGACAGGAAGCAAATTAATTACGGGGGGGAAAAAAAGCAAACCTAAAACATAAAATGAAAAAATACTAATGCTAATGGAACATTTCTCCAGTGCATTTTTTACCTTTTACTTCAAGACAACTGGAAGTGGGTAAGTTGAATAAAGGAAACAAACTCATACCTTCCTGATTAACACGGGCAATTGATATTTTGGCCAACACACAAGAGCAATTGGTATCTGAAGTGTTACTCACAACGATGTTCTGAGTGAATAGAGAGATGTGGACATATGCACAACATATCAGAGACCACTGAGAGGTGACTCTGGCTTCACCTACATTTCACCCACATATTCAGAGGAAAACAAACCAGGAAGAAAATCTGCAGAATAACAAAGAAAAGCCACAAACATTTCACCAAAAGCTGTCTTCCTGTACATGTAAAGAGCATCTGGAAAATCCAGCCCTAACAAACCTCAACCACCAGCTGGCCCTGATGCCTCCCAGCAGGGCATTAAGGCCAGGAGCTGCTGCCCTCGGGGTGCAACCTCAGGGCCACCACCGCAAAGTGAGCTGCACGTGGATGAGCAGGAGATGATGAGCTCAACCCACCAGGCCCACTGGCTCTGCACAAGGCTTTGGGCTTCAGCAGGCACCACACCTGCACCACACCTGCTTCCTCGTAAGCACCACACCGCCCGGGTGCTCGGAAAGTCAGGTCAGCCACCTACCTACTCAGCCGGTCACAATAATCATCCAGTGCAACACACTTGCACTCCTGAGGAGTATCAAATCATGCAAGCCAGAGGACACTCACAGTGCTGTCCTAGGATTAGCTGCAGAACTCAATACATCTAATGTAACGTGACAGGATAATAAGTATCTTTTTCATATACTGCTCTGAGGGTGGAGAAGCAATTAAAAATAAATGGTGTCACTGGAACAGGTGCTGGCTAGGATCTGATGCAAAGTCAGCTCTGGCTGAACGAACAAGTCACCCTGAGATGGAGCATGAATTCAGACAGACCCTACTACAATTTTTAGCTACTTTTAATGTCTTTCCCACAAGCAAAAGGAAGAACGATTTATCAGGGAGCTTATTAAGCTGGGTGGCTATTCTGACCAGGCAGAATAAAAACTTCTCTGAAATGTCATAAATCGGTTTTCAAGATCATGAGAATGACCAGTAATTTTAGATTTAATAACTCTTTACAATCTGGTATAGAAAATGACCTCAGAAATCTTTTGAGCTCTGCTCGGGTGAAGTAATTTCAGTCTTCTGAAGACATTAACGTGAAAAGAGAAAAGAAAAAAGTTGAGAAGGGAGAAAGAGAGGAAAAAGAAAAGAGAAAAAAAAAAAAAAAAAGATTTAATCACAGCGAAGCTCCAGCAAACTACAAATGAGATAGGATACTCTTAACACATGAATTGCTCCTTTATCCCACCTGCATTATCTAGGAACCTTAAAGTAATTAGAATTTGATTTCTATTAGCTTTGAACATTTTCTCTGACATCAATTCACAAATTGTAAGTTATAAAAGAAATAAACACATACTTTAAAAGGTATTTTCCAAGAACACAAAACATGTTAATCTCTGTTTTACATCCTAAACAACATGTATTATGGAAGGAAAAGCTGCCTTAAGGAGATTCTAAAACCCTCTGTCCTAAACTCCACAGAAAATAATTAGATTTAACAGAACAAAGAGTAGGAAAAATAATAGGTTTGTGTGCTTGAATAAAATGAGTGGAAGCCCAGACCTATTTGATGCAATGTAATTAACAATGAACTACCTACTGGGAGTAATGCAGAAAGATCTAAGCAGATCATGAGTTTTGTCACTCATTTTTTATTTGTGAAGACACTCTCTATAGCTGAAAGTAAATGCAAAACAAAAAAAAAATTATCCTTTGTCTTTTGTATTTTGTGCCAAAACACAGGAAAAAAATTGTACTCTGTACAGGTACTGAGTAACTGTACCAGTACCTGCATCAGGTACTGTACTGTTAATATGGTATCATTTCCATTGAAATCCATTTCAAAAAGTGAAAAATAAAAGGTAGGACAGGTAGAACTTCTTGTGCAAGTTGAATTAGGGATTTCCCTCCCTGGCTTCAGATGTTGAATGGACTTTGCAGGAGGTACATCAGGCCTTTGCAGGGCTCAGCCAAGAAACTTCAATTGAAAGAGTATTCCTTCTTCGGATGCAAAAATAAAAATGACTACAAATAGTGATCATCTGAAAAAATAGGAGGTTTTATAGCTCATTCTCTATATCACCCAAAATCAAGAAGAAAACAGTCACCCTAGAATTGTTAAGGTTGGAAAAGATCTTAAAATCACGAAGTCCAGCCATTAACCCAGCACCACCCTGTTCATCACTAAACCATGTCTCTGAGCCCCATATCTATATCTCTTTTAGATACCTCCAGGGATGATGATTCTACCACTTTTCCAAGCAACTTGTTTCAATGTTTCATAACCCTTTCGGTGAAGAAATAATTTTTAATATCCCACCTGAACCTCCCCTGATACAGCCTGAAGCCATTTCCTCTACCACTTGTCATGTGGGAGAACAGACTGACCCTCACCTGGCTACAGCCTGTTTCAGATGGTTGAAAAGAGCAATAAGGTCAGCCCTGAGCCTCCTGTTCTCCAGACTAAGCAACCCCAGCTCCCTCAGCCATTCCTCACAGGACTTGTGCTCCAGACCCTTCACCAGCTCTGTGGCCCTCCTCTGGACACGCTCCAGCACCTCAATGTCTTTCCTGCAGTGAGGGCCCAGAACTGAGCACTGCATTCAAGGTGAGGCCTCCCCAGTGCCGAGTACAGGGGGGCAATCCCTGTCCTGGGCCTGCTGGCCACACTGCTGCTGGTACAGGCCAGGGTGCCATCGGCCTCCTTGGCCCCCTGGGCAGACCCTGGCTCGTGTTCAGTCGCTGCCAACCAGCACTCCCAGGTCCTTTTCTGCTGGGCAGCTTTCCAGCCACTCTGTCCCAGCCTGAAGAGCTGCAAGGGGTTGTTGTGACCCAAGGGCAGGACCCAGCACTTTGCCTTAGTGAATCTCATACCTTTGGCCTTGGCCCATTGATCCAACCCCTCCAGATTCCTCTGCAGAGCCTTCCTACCCTCCAGAAGATCAACACTCCTGCTCAAATTGGTGCTGTCTGCAAACTGACTGAGGGTAGACTTGATGCTCTAGTCCATCACGTTGACAGAAAGCATTTTTATGCCAAGTGTAGTAGTTGTTTTGTAAATAGAAATCTTCAGTTGCTCTTTAACAGGCTTTTCAAAATCTGAGCATCTTGTTCTGTTTAGACATTTCACTATTATGCTTGTCATAGTTTGTTTATTAAATAGAAACCAGTCAATATAAACCTTGCTATGTTCAGAACCCACGCAGCACAGAGAAAATCTCCTCCACAATAAGCCAGGGGCAAAGCACTTCCAAGGTAAATGAATGTAAGTATGTGCTGCAGTATGCTTACTTAATAGTGCTGCAAAACCCTACTTAGTGAAATAGCAGAGTAGTTGAAAGAAAGATTTATAAAGCAACAGGAAAAAATCAATTGTGGGCCCTCTTTCACAACCAGAGAATAATCATCTAATGAAATTGAAAGCAATGCATGCAACATGCAGTAATTGTTCGATATAAGTAATTATTGTATACAACTAGATTTAATCTCTAAAATTCAGTGTTGCAGGGTACTGTTGAATTCTAAAGCTTTGCACATCAATAGGAAGATTCAGCTCCTCTCCAGGATACCAACCCTTATCCAAAACAATCCAAATGATATCTAAAGAAATCACAAACACTGCTCAGGTATCATCGCCTACTTGTTACAGGGCAGCACTGGTCAAAGACTCCCTACAATCAAGACATGAACTAAATAGGCTTTGCCACTCCTGTCATAAACAACAGCAAATTCTTCCAACACAAATCCAAACACAAAAGAGCAATTGCCTTCATTATATATGACTCCAAGGAGAAGAGAAATGATCAAAACAGGATCACTGGAACAGAATGCAAGACAGAATCTGCCTTGAAAACACACACAAACAAAAAGCAAGAAAATCCTTCCCATTATCATCAAACAAAGGCAATATTGAAAAAAAATATCATGACAACAGTTTTAGTTTAGCTTGGTAAGTATGGAAAGTAGCTACCATTGCTTCCCTTTCCACCTTGTTCTGTAGTCCCTCTCAAGAGACAGGGCCAAACCCACAGCCAGAGGTAGGAGCTGTGCCAGCTGCCACCACTGCTCCAACGGATATTGGAAAGGCCAGTGAGACAAGGATAACTAAGGGCATGTGCAAACTCTGTAGGATCCCTAGCGTGACTATCAGCACCAACAAGCAGGAGAAGAGGCTCAAGTTGAGCCTTGAATGGCTCAAGTTACTGTTAATAAATCAAAACAACCTTGGTTCAAATAGTTTGGGTAGCAGAGACACTCTCTTAATAGTTGCAATTTCTTCTGTTTCCCAAATTGCCATTTTTAGAGTTTATCAGTCAATTCCAACAAAGTCAAGTAAGTCTTAGCTTACACAGAGTTACATCAGAGGCCAGCCAAGATTTATTCACAATAGATCAGCCATTAAAATGTACTATTTTCAAATTAAAATAATCTAATTTTATAGATTCAGTGTCTAATGGACCCACAGCAAGACAGGCAACATTCCCAGACTGCTAAGCATATCCTTTTAACCAGTCTCATCCATCAGGGCTGCCGAACAACATTACTGTAGATGTCTCAAGAGAATAATTTCCATCACATACAGAGCATAAACTGCAAAGCCTAAACTTTTTACAGTCACTGCTACTATTTTTTCCTTTAATTTCAATCAGTTGACATTCCTTTTAATAGGATGGGTAGCATCAATCTCTCCAGCAATCAGAGAAGATATGCAAAAAAGCTTGATTTCCCATTCCCTGATTTATTTTTGTTACAAAGCCCCCAGGAGAAACAAATAAATCAATAAAGAGTAAGATCATTTTGGGAACATATGCAGTAAGTATTCCCCATGTAATAAGAGCTTAAGGACTGGCTTATAGAAGAGGAGCCTCACGATGAATTACAAGCAGATCAGAAAAGCTGCATTTGTGTTCCTGAACAATCCAATCACAGCAACAAAGAGAGATGTAAGCTTTACTGGAAAACACCATTTGCAAAAGCTCTAGATTCTAAAAAGTCTTCTTACGTTCTCTTTCTTTCTCTTAAAAATTCTGTTTTTTCACACAAGCTCCAAAACTTTCTAGTCAGAGAACTTCTCTAGACCACAGTTCTATTTCAGGTGTATTTTCCTTTAAAACAAAAAACAAGGAAATAAAATTTTCCAAAGAAAACAGCCCTTAAAAACCATCAGCAAAGTTCTTCTCAAATCCACAGCATCCTTTCCCATCAACATTCTTCACAAATTCAATCAGTTAAAACAAAAAAAAGAGTTATAGGCTCATACATATAAACTTATATTTGACAAACATTTCATTAAAAAAAAAAAAGTAAAAAAAGCATCTATTACCATTCTGTCTCAGCACATCCTGCAAATGTAAGCACCTCTTCCTGAACGTCAGGGAAAGTACTCACACAGCAGAAATGTAAGAATTCAGTAACTCTTGTCTTACTTATTAAAAGTGCTTAGCCCAAGTACTAAATATATGCCATTGGCAGCAATTGATTTGTGACACTTCAGCTAGCTCTGTGATGTATTTAACACATAAAGGACCCCAGTTTCATCATGTAGAGAAGGACTCAATGTTAACAGGTAGCAGCTGCCAGCACTTGGATACTGTCATTAGAACTGGTTTAGGCAGTTTATAGGCACAGCATTTATGTGCCTTCTGGTTCAGGCATTAGTAGCTAGATCACACACTTGAATCACTCTGTGAAAGGCACCTTAAAATAGAGCTGGGGTCTGGTTCACTTTTAGCCCTGTAAATGCAGAGCAGTTTAATTGACTCTTATGTTTAAAGTCAAGGTGCTGAATTTAGTCTCAGGCTCCTCTAACACAGTCCAGGAGGGGACAAGACTTACACATGTGAACCAACAGAACACTGAGCAAAGGTAAGTATTCCTTGGAAAGGCAGATTGCTGTAACCCATACAAAGAGACAGAAGAAATCAATCTCTCACATGGAAAAAAATTAATATCCCCGTTTTTCTTAGTACTGTGTATCACTTCTACTCTGATTTTTTTCTCATTTGAAGAATAAAAAGTGAAGAAAGTGAAGTCCTTCCTTGGCTAGGCCTACACAGCTTCCCAGAACTGAATGGGAACCATTAGTTGATACAACTAAGAGGAAACATGGTGCAGTATTTCTGACTGTGTTGAAGTCGTGTGCAGCACACTGAAGCCAATGAGCAGAAAGACTTTCCCCTCATCTGACCTAATTCTGTCAAAGATTCACACATGGAGACAGTGGGTGTAGAGGTGACACATGCAGTATCTTCAAAAAATTTTGGAACGCAACACCTCACAGTGAAAGACACTTAAGACTTTGATGGCGAAAGAAAAGCTGGCTGAACTCTAGAAAATTCAGAGAAGTTATCAGAAGCCTGCCCAGAACCATAGGAGTACAATGAATTGAACAAAATCAAAGCTAAAAACAATTATGGCAAAAAGTGCTAGATGAACAGCTGGTTTCAGGAAAAAGTTACATGATGCTGCAAGTATATTCCTTTTGGAAGGAGATACAGATTTAAAGAATCCTCTTTGTTTGTTTTTTTGTTTCTTAAGCAGCATGCAAACAATATTAAAAAACCCCATTATAATTGGAAAAACATCACAAAATTTTCTGGATTCTGAATTAATGCTGTCTGCAATGTAACAGGTGCAGCATAAAAAGGCACTGTCCCGAAAGAGTCTTCACACAAAATGAGCAAAGAATAACAGAAATAAGGATCAGAGGCTCAAAGAAACATTAATCTTTCATTAAATTACTCTAAAATGCAAATGTCAATTAGCTCCTACCCACTGTATACCCAGCCATTGGTAGGTAGGCTCTGCACAAACAGTGGAACAGGCTGCTCAGAAAGGCTGTGGAGTCCATCCTTGGAGCTGCACAGAGCATGACCGTGCATATATCTGAACAACTGGCTGGAGCTGACTGTTCTGAGCAGGGTCATGGACTGGAGGATACCCAGAAGTCCCTCCCACTACAGCAATTCCACGATAAGATTAGAAAGGATTTCTGTGAAGTTATTTAACGATGATGGGTTTTTTCACACAGTGGATCAGAGAGGGTGCTCTGTATAAAATTAAAAGTCTTGATAAAAACTCAAACAGAATACAACTGGGAATGAAGCCTACAAATGATTTTTACAACAGCTTGGTAGACAAAAGAGGCATTGGGACAATAGGACCCAGGAAAAGCGCTGGTCATCACTAACGAACAGATTAAAACAGGAAGCTGACAGTGAGGAGCAGCAAAATGAGATTCACAGTCAGGAAATGAAAGGCCCAAAAAACGAATCACCTACTTAAAACTAACAGAACCAAAAGTTAAAAGATATACACAACCATGGCAGGTGTCTGAGGCAAATTTTAATTCAACACTGTCAACACTCATCTTTCTGATCATAACACTAATTTCCTTTACAGTTCATAGGTAAGCCACTGCATCTATAGCAGGAATGCATCAAACAGGAAATAGAAAAGCTCCCTTGACACAGAAGGGACAGCAATATTAGGTCAAAAGGCACCAGTGACCTTTCTGAAGAAAGAAAGAAAGAAGCGGTCTTGATGAGAAATAGACATGAAAGAATTGGGAACTACGTGATCCACCTCAGTACTCAATTACTGAAACTTAATGGGCTTTGGCTCAGGCTTACAAAATAAATGATCTAACACAAGGGTCTTGCTCAAAACACACCACCAAAAATAACTTCAAAAAGTGTGCTTTACTTTTGTTAAACTAACCTCCAAAACCAGAATTTCAAAATGAGAAACCATTTTCTTCCTCTGTTATCTGCTCTTCCCAATAACACCACAGGACCATGACAATTAATTCATGCCCTTATATAACACACATATGTTCCTTTCCACCCCAAAAGAGAAGTTTTGTTTGTTACCTCTTACCGACAGTTATTTTGACAGTTCTTTTCTGAGAGTCCATCCTCATCTTCTCCCATAATATCCACTGCCGAAAATATCAGTGCAACCAGAATTGCAAAGCAGCATACCAGTGCAAAGATCACAATGCATCTTTGCTGGGACTGAAAGAGATTAAGATTAAAAAAGTTTTAATGGCATGAGCACATTCTAGTCAACGACTTGAGACTCTGAAATTTTTATATAAGATCTAAATTTCTTTGAAGACCTTACTGCAATAGCTGTCAACATGAAACACACCTCAAGATGAAAACACTCTCAAAACTGTCCTTCACATATCACCTTGAGATGTATTTTAAATCTCTCAGACACTGTTTAATAATTCATGACACAAATAATATTCATAATTTAAACTGCTTTCTGTTTGTACCACAAGGAAAGCATTATGCATTAAAATAATGACTCCTACATTAACTACGTATTTTCTGATTGCGGCTCACAGGTAAAGTACACACTTGGGATGGCACTCAGAAGTTTTGTTGTGTTTGGTTGAAATAAAACGTGTCATTGCAAGAAGACTGAAGAACAAAGTCTTTTTTTTTCTATTGCTACAAAAAGCAGCCGACATTTTCACTATGACTGTCACAGCCACTCAGACATTTTGGGAAGTCCTTGCCCCACAATATCTATAATATAATGAACACAAATCCACAGATGATAAATGGGATTCAAGGAAACAATGGGAGACTGTTGCTCAGTATGATAGGTAATGCCTTCCACATCTCAGATTAAATATTAAAACATGGCATAGCACTATCTTATGAAATCTTGCAGTAATAAATCAGATGCACCTGGCAGCACCCTAGATAAATGTGAAACCTCCTGAAGACAGTCTCTCAACATGCAATTTACACAGCTGCATAAATATAAAGTATATTCTATTCTGAAACCAAATGCTCAAACAAATATACTGTGCATCTTCCTCTTGAAGTAAAT
This sequence comes from Urocynchramus pylzowi, assembly GCA_013397555.1. Taxonomy (NCBI): domain Eukaryota; kingdom Metazoa; phylum Chordata; class Aves; order Passeriformes; family Fringillidae; genus Urocynchramus; species Urocynchramus pylzowi. The sequence goes on from VZRH01004270.1 coordinate 197,388, forward strand.
TTAAACAATACCACACCCATATATAAAAACATCAACGTCTAACTTCTGTTGCGATAGTAATTTTCTTAATTTTCATTATTGCTCCATAATTAAAATGTCACATGGAGGAAAAGGCCTCATAAAGGAATGGGAAAGTGGGAAAGCATGAAAAATGTAAGGGAAAGGAAACAACATCACGCTTACAGCCGAAAACCAAACTCACAGTATTTCCATTGTTCCTGATATTTTGTTTAAGAGGCAATAAGTTTCAGAGCAATAAGAACATTTTCCCATACACCTAAAGAAAAGGTCTAACTTTTATTAAAATAAAAAAAAAAATTCCAATACTTCCCAGCTAGTGCACTTCTTAGGGGAAACATGCTCATGTTTTATTTCAGAATAAATCAGATATAAAATTTTTATTTCAGTCTGTGAAAATACAAAACACAGCAAACAACTTCTTCAGACAAACAAGAAAAACTCATCTGAAATTTAGTGACAAATGTAGCCTTTAACAGTAACACGAAATGTGTAGCTCAGGTTATAAGCATATTTTAAATATAATGCATATTAGACAATTTTATACATTTCAAATATACGTTTAAATCCATATTTCTACTATTTTAACTAAAATCTCACCAGAATGCAGCATAAGAAAATGTTCTTCAGCTATAACAAAGCCAACTCATGAAAGAAATAAATTTGGAAAGTTTTTTTTTTCCTGCTGCTAGGTAGACTCATGGCAACATTTGAAAAGAGTTGTAAATTACTGCCCCTGGGTGCCCAGAACTAAGGCTGCACAATGGGACTTAGGAGAAAATTGTTAAACACTCTCATTGCCGCATACTTCTAGCAAGAAAAACTAAGAAGTGCCGCAGAAAAGTAGGTATTCAGGCCTGGGACACTGCTGTGTGCCATTTCTTCATCAGGACACTTCAGACTGCTGTTAAGATGACCACTGCCTCATGCAGTTTTTTGCAGCACTGCAAGTGTATTTGCAGAAACTCTTTGATGCAGGTTCCTCCACACGCTGAATGTATCACCATGGCAGCAAGACAGCAAAGCTACTCCCATAACCAGCAAACCAAAAAGATCCTGGGCTCGTTTTCTAGTCCCTAGGAGCAGGGGATGTGACCCAGCAGGGCTCTTTTTCCTCCCAAATCAGGCTAACTGCCACCATTCTACACACTGGGACTAATTCTGAGTTACTCTGGATAAATTTGTAGCACTAGCATCCTAGCTGCCACACGGTGTGAAAGGCTTCATGCTATTGCTCCAGGGAGTAACTCTCATCTTGTTATGCTGCCATGCAAGCTGCACAACAGCCTCAGAGAGTAGTGGGTCACTGGACCAGCAGGGACCACATCAGCCCTCGAGGCTGGGCCAGTACTCACAGAGACAGCATGAGATGCTCCCCTGAAAGGTGGCCACAGTGTTGTAAGTCACCATACACCCCTAGAAACTTCTCAGCCTGCTTAAAGCTTGAAGGCCAAATCAATATAAAATCTACAGAGTACCAACAATAATACAGTATCACAAGGATGAGGGGTTGTGGGGGAAAAAGGGCAGCTGCAACAGATGCTTAAAGTTAAATACCAGGAAATCTTATGGCAGCAATTTCTAGGTGCTGATGTTAAAGCAATATGGAAAAGGGAGGTCAAAATAATTCTGAATGGATCCTCCTAATCTAACATTAATTTCCATTCCTCATAATTTTGGGGAACACATTCAAGGTTTCTTGACTTCTGTGCTGTAGCTGAAAACTGTATGAAGTTTAAATCCCTGTACTTTCATGGACACAGCTTGTCAAGCTCTGCAGTTTGTGAGTACTGTAGGCAGCACAAACTTAGTACCATCAGTAAGACCACTGCTATTCTACCAGCACTAAAATACAGACAGAATCACACAAACCTATTTTACTGCTCATATTTCACAGATCCTTTATATTATGCAATTGTCTTTGACAAGTATAATGGATGAATTACCTCACTTTTTCTTAAGTACCAGCTTGACAGTATAGTTACAAAGAGCATAGGGAACCTTTTAAATCAACATTCAAAAACTCCCCTGTGACTACAGTAGTTTTTCTTTGAACTAAGGATAGCACAAAATAGTAAATAAAATGTACCAAAATTCCAAGTTTGTGATTCTCCTAACTCTACATTTTTACATTTCATAGGTCTGAAAGGTCAAGTAAAGACCAGTAAAAAAAAATTAAAGAGAGTAAGGATGATTTTAAAAAGTTTCACAATTCCTGTTGAACTTACTCTTGCTGAGTGTTGGGTTTGTCATTGCATATATTACATTACAAATTAATGTTTGGAAATCGTTTACATTAAAATTCATTTTTATACTAGAAAATTAAGAATAAAGAACAGCTACTTGCATCAAACAAGTCTTCTGAGCCTATCTTTTCACAATGGTAGTAAGTCTTTATTTTCATGCACTTGGCCATAATGCTGACCATTTTCAAATAACCTTTTCCTAATTGAAGCAGATTAGGATAGACCATATCCCTGCTCTATTGTACCATCCATGCATGCCTCTGTGTGCATCTATGTGCAAGGAACAGCAGGCATCATGAAAGAATATAAAATCAAAGAGCTCACACCACTGACAGTCTAGAAGGGACCTGCTAGGCTGCTCCTCAGACCCCTGTGTCACTGGCCTTGGGCAGACTGCTTGTTTGATGCTGTCTTGTTGCACATCCCCTTGGCAACTGGGATCCCTCTGAGCTTATCAGACCTATCCTTCTGTTTCCTCCAGTAAATGCCTCAGCGTTCAAGCTTTCACTCTTCAACCCTTAATAACAGAATACAGGGATCGCTGAAGCTTATGCAGTCTATCTGTCCATATACATAGTTAATTTGTACAAATATTAATTCCAACAGATATTTGTTTAGCCTGTCCTCAAAAATCTAGAGTTGAAAGAGATCCTATAGTCTTTTCAGGCAACCCCATCCCATATCTAAGCACCTGAATGATGCCTAACTTAAGTCTCTTATGCTGCAAAAATTCTTTTTTTCCTTCCTGTACTCATGGAAAACACTGAACAGAGCATTTCATTCTCTCTTTTACATGTTTAAAGGCTGCTATAGATGCTAAGAGGCCCGGGGCCAGACCACCTACAAGTTTGACTGTACTGATGGGCAAGCCCAGAAATTCTGCTGCATGAGAAATTCTGTTGCTTGTTGTTCAGGGCTTAAGGAAGATTGGGAAAGAAACTCCTGCAGGAACAAAGGCTATCAAAAATACTGTGAGTAAAATGTGTTTCTTTCACCCGGCTCAACTAGCTTAAACAATACCTAAGTTAAAATAAATCCACCAAAACACTGCATTACTAAAACAAAGCATGGGAATTTTTTCATGCTGTTATACCTCTAGGGAGAGAGTGAGAAGGAAAGCCAAAAGCTGCACAATGGTTATTCAGTACAGTACTATTCAGACTAAAGTTAAATCTGGGAAGGACCTGCTTGTTTATTACTAAGAAAAAGGATAGCCTATGTCAATTAAGCTTATCAGAGCCTGTGATACCCATGCAGAATTGAGAATAAGAGCAAGAAAAAGGTCTCCATCTTTACTGCACTCACATTGCTCAAAAGCTGTTAAGAACACTTCACTGGCTCCCAAAGCTTTCCGTTTCTTCACAAACAACAGACATTTCTGTGAGACTGAGATTTTAATCAGGAATTTATTCTTCCTCCAATGCAGTACAAGAATGTCTTCTCCCAAAAAAGGAGCCATGAAATTGCAATGCTGCATCTACTGGTAAAACAGACTGCATAACAACAAAACATGTCATGGCTTTGAACTTGTGCTCCATTTTTTATACCTATTTACAGACTGAAGAAGGCAATACTTATACACCACACTAATACAGGCTCTAAGGGGCAGGCTTTCACATCTTCGGTCATTTCATTAGTCTGCTCTTTCCTGCAACACGTGACAACAAAAGCACATCTCTGCAACACCTGTAACTGTTCAAGAGCCCTTAAAGAGCTGTTTATGAGTCAGGTTCTATGGGGTGCTGCAATACACCTGCCAAAGATAGCACGGAACTGGCCTTCAAGAATTAGCAATCATTCCTTGGTCATGTGTGTTTATTAGAGAAAAACATTACTATAAATACTATATCCCCTTAATCTGGAATCTGCATACACTAATAATCTTCATTGCAGCCTTGAATCTCCCAGCTAGTATGATTAATGCCAATCAACACTTAAAATCCTCTTTAAAAGGAACAGATTGCTAAGGTAAGTTAAATATTTTAAAATTGGCTGGACCTAGTTAGTTTCATCCTTAGATATTTAAGGTAGTGGCTGAAACTTACAGAGAACCTTTAGGACACCTCTGAAAACTCATAAGCCTGAGTGAAGTATCAGAATCCATGAGTATGGGTAACACTTAGGTTTTTTAATGGAAAAATGTAAGTGTTACCCATATTCAAGAAAAAATGGTGCTCAGACAGAAGAAGTTGGGAAATAATAAGCTAGTTATTCTACTTCAGTGTCTAGAAAATATGTAGGTATCTAGAAGGTAAGAAGCTTTGTCATGCAAAAGTCACCTTGATCAAGTCTGATTTCTATCTTTCCTAGTCACAAGCCCTATTGTCCTGATGGAGAACCTGAAAATAATGTATACTCTCACCTTTATTAAAATTGTCTTACAAACTACAGTAGCTATGTCCAGATTATCACAGGAGAGGTGTAAATCTGGTTGAAAAATCAAGCTCATTGAAAAAAATGGGAGAACATTTTAGAATGGATTCTAAATCCATTTAGAATGGATTCAGAGGATTCCGCTTTGTATCTGGTTTTGTTCATGTCTCCCTTAACTATCTAAATTCTGGAATAGAAATGCAAAGTTTCTATTAAGTTTACAATCAAAACCAAAGCAGTGCAAATTGAAGACCAGGTTAAAATTTAAAAATGTTCTTGACTCTTTAGAGAGTATGTCAACAAAACCAGGATAAATTTCAATAAAGGAAAAGAGCTACAAGCAGGTAGGACCAAGCAGCTGCACATATACAGGAACTGAGAAACTACTTGGAAAAAGAATAACCAAAACTATTAACAGGCTGGAACAGATGTTTAGGAAGACAGACCAAAAAAAGGGTGGGAGTCCATAGTTTGGAGAGAATAAGAAATATGACCAAGGGGTACAATATCTACCCATTAACATCAGGTATAGTGAAGGCAGAATTATCCACCAAGTACTACAATTCCAGAAATAGTGGATGTTTACTGAAACTTCTGGAGTTAAGTTTCAAAAATAAAAAGAACTTTTTTATGAAGATGCTATTAAGCATCTGGAATTTGCTACCATGGGAGGCCACGAAAGCAAACAGCAGCAGGAGTTTTAAAAAGAGATTAGACAAAGCTTTCAAAAATACATTCTCACCAGATGCTAAAGAAAACAGCCTGGGATGTGCCCTGTGCTAGAGATGATGGGAAACATGCCAGTGCCCACTGGTAGGCACACAGTACAGGACTAGACACACCGTGAGTCCGAGCTGCAGAGTGTATTTTCTACATTCTTAAATAGTTCCATTTTTCTACAGAAGGAACTAAGAGTTATAGCAGAGAACAACCTGATCATGTCACACCACGTCACATTGTGTTGACTTAGATTTCTACAGCCTGCTATAATGCCTGAACTGCATGCAAGGCAAAAATAATCCTTAGCCTTTACTTCAAGTTGGCATATTTTGTTTACCTTTCAAGACTGAATGCAGACAGTTTAAAGCAGAATCAACAGTAAATACTTAGTCCCATAGTTACCCAGTGAAACAAGAGAATCACCAAGTAGCACTCCAAACGACACATCCTTTAATGTGTTTTCCAAGCAAACAAGAATACACACTGTCCAGCAGTCTCCCTGTCTGCCCAGTTTCTTTTGAACTTGTATTTGATTTATATAGAAAGATTTCTATAGAAAGATTTATATAATATAATTATCTCCGAAATTTTAGAAGATCCATATGCAGGTAGACTTGGCTGAGAAAGACACAAATACATGCCTCTACCAAGGGAAAGACAGTCCAAAGGTTTGCCTTCCCCTCCCCAGGGCTCAGCAGCAAGCAGCCTCGTGGAACAGGGGTGGGAGGAATCCCTGCCCTGGAGGGGGCTGTGGGCCCTGAGCACACACACAGTGAAGCAGCTGCCTTGGCTTCACTGCTCTCTGAACAAACCTTTGATCCAACAGCTCAGGCACATAACACACGGACAGGCACATGGCTATAAACAGAAAACCAATAAACTACCTGGAAGAAATCCAAGGCTTTAGAGGTTACTTATCTGGACCTCCTCCACACAGGGTTCTATATTGCAGAAAGATATTAACATTCAGAACGTAACATCTGTAAGAAAAAAAGGTTTCCAGCACATAACCAACTAACCTCTGATGCAATTTGTCAACCAAAACCAGAATAAGAGAAGGGGTGAAAAGCCTGAGAACATTTAAGTGTTCATGTGCCATTTTCCTGAAATTGGGCCCAGACTTCTCATCATGAAATATCGACTCAGCCTTCAGCATAATGTAAGGCAGTATTATAATTTGGCAATGTCAAAAAAAGGCCATTGTTTACCCTAAAAATAACACTCTACTCAAATCTAGGGTCTCCTGCACAGAGAAAAAGAAAGAAATAAGAAATTGAACAATCTGAACCTGGCCCGAACAGCCAATTCAGAAGACTATTAATACTTCATTAGTATGAAAAAACAGTGCAAGTAAGATTTCTCTATTCTCTTTGTGCATCTTTAAACCAGGACCCTCGTAGTAAGGACTCCTACCGCAGCTAGCATTACAGCCATTATTTCACCAGGACAAAACCAAACAAAAAAAGCACCAAAATATTGTGTTACACACACAGTACTTTTATATATTACATCTTTTATGTACAGGTAGACTTTCTATGTACAACTTTATTTCACAAATATAATTAGAAACTTAACTCCAGAAATCAGGTGAAACCCAGCAACTAATAACTGAGCAAACAAACATTTGGTCTATTATTTCCCATCAAGAGCTGGATCCCATAAAGCAGTATTTTGAGAAAGAATGAAATTAACAACTACATGAAGATGCAAACCATTAATATATTGCAAAACAGTCCATTTAAAATCAATTATAATCCTCAGAGGACAGCTGGCTGGGGGATATATAGCAGATGATAAAAAGACTAGAGTGTAGAAGTCCAATTTCTAGCAGAAAATGCTCTTTCAAGTTTTACACCCTTTATGTATCTTTCTGGAGTCTACAGCATGCAAACCAAGCAGTTAGGAAGCACTACCCTGAATTGCAGGAATACTTCTCCCAACACCTAGTTTAATTTTGATGTTGACAGTCTTACCTCCTAATGAAGAAATATCAGAATCTCTAGAAACCAGAATCTTCCATGGACACAAAACAAGGAGTTGCAGTAACTTGCCATATTGCATCTGACCCTAGCCAACAATTCTCTTGTTTTCAAAATCAACAGGCAAAAAAAAAAAAATAGTGTATGGCAATACTCTTTTTTCCATACTTTGCTTGCATTCATCAAAATCACAGTTTTCCTACTAAGCCTCAAGAATTTGACTCAAGAATTTCTTAAATCTCTTCTGGAATGAGTTGTTTATTGTACATGTTCAACTTGTAATCTAAAGATTAATTATATTTCTACGAAAGTTAAATGGAACGTTTTAAGTTAAAAAGAAGGGGAAAATTGTAATTTTTTTTAGTTGCTGGTTAAACATGCTCAAAACTTTTCCTCTTAGATATTTCAGATTAATTTTAAGTGTCTCACCAGGAAAGGGAGGACATCCCACATTTGAAGTACTTGAAGTCATGCATTTATTTCAAGCTTTATTTCAGCTTTTATTTTCATTTGGTTGCTTTTGAACATAAAAGTCAGCTAGAGCACAGAAATGTCCATTGGCTACAATGACTCCAGAGTGATTTCACTCCAATTCCTCTGGATCAGACTACTATATGTTGTTCTGGCAGCATAATTCTGCACCAAACTAGGCAGGACTGCAATGACTAAGACAGCTTTAGCTTTTCAGGTAAGGCTCCTAAAGGAGCAATATATAACAGCTGTAAATGTTCTAAATTTTAATGTTCTAAACCCTTCCATGCTATTAAGGCACATTCCAGATTAAAGACAATCTATTTAGATGGTAACATCCAGATATTCAGTATATTTTAACAGGCTGAATACAGGACAGGAAGCATTTGGGAGCAGAAGACAGGACAGGGTGTGCTCTGGCAACATTGCATAGTTTTGCAATTGCAACATCAAAGAGTTTCAGACTCCCTGACAAAGGAGATCAGCAAAATGTTGGGCAGTTATTTTCTGAACACATGATAAATAAATTTTTATGTGGAAAGGACCTTTTTAAAAGAAAATACAGTAAACCTAACAATATCAGTAGAAGCATGTCTGTGACAGATCATTCCACATCACTGAGACATCCAAAAACATCTCTGTGTGTCTTACCCACATGCATGCCATGTCTCCTGAATCAGCAACCATTTGTAACGTATATTCTTGTTCCAGAACAGTTACTAATTTTTGTGTGCAAGTGTTTGTGTATATATGTATATATGTATATATTGTGTGTATAAATATACATATATAACACAAACATATATATATGTTTGTGTTATATATGTATATTTATACACACAAATAGACATGTACTAATGAACATTAACATCCAACATAAATCTCCTTCTAAACCACAAAGAGAAATAAGAAGTAGGCAGTGTGAAGTAGCAGCATAAAGGTAGACCAGACTCTGTACAGATGAATACACTGAGTTACACTAATTTACATTACAATTACATTACATTACAATACTCTAATTTACAAATGGCAATGTCTCTGTTATGTTCAAAATTAACTGTAATTTACTTTTGTATGATTAGTAACTGTAGAAAAAATTCTAGTAATGTACTCAGTTGAGTAATGCAAGAAGCTGACAGCACAGCTTCAACTACAAGTCACTTTCTTTCAAGAAAGTGTTTTATATAACAGTGCTACTAATAAAGCTTTAAGATAAACTAAGTGAAATTTTAAAGCAATGAAGAAAGTTTATTCACAGTGTTTGCATACGTCCTTTTTGGCACATAAAATGATCATATGTACAGTCTGCTCAAGCTTCATGCACACAGCTTTGTTTTGCTAAGATACTTTCAAAATGAGATAAGACCAAAAAAAAAAGACTAAAAATAAAAAGTTGTGGCTACTGGCACATAGGCTCAATCAGGGAGGCTGTTAGATAAATTTGAGCTCAAGTGCAGTTCTGTAGAATTACAAATTCATCACTCTACCTGGAGCATGTGTCTTCTTATCCAAATTAACAAGGCAAAATACATTATGTTAAAGCTTTTTAATGGGATTTTAGCATTTAATCCCATGATTGGAACAGGCTAAGAATGTATCTACCATCAATTACAGCATTATCACATTAAGTTCCTATAAAGCAACAATTCTACAGTCAAAAGCAGGTGATGCAACTGAACCTGGACGTACAAACAAATTTTGTTACATAAATCACAAATTACTGGTTTCTCTTTCATACAGTGTAAACAGCAAATTGACAATATTTCAAATTAATTTTTTTTAAAGTTTGCTTTCACTCATTCTGAAAAGATACACTTAAAGAAAAAGTTCTATTAACTCTGTTATAAATTAAGACAAGTTCAGGAAAAGAAATTATCTCATATGCGAAGCATTTAATTTTAGCTCATTCTGAATTTTTAACTACACTGCAAGTACATGTTGAACTAATAGATTTGCCATCTGGCCAAGAAGTTAATACCATTGTCACAGAGAGCACAACCAATGTGACATTCACAATAGGAATATATATATTCTACTGTAAAGAGAGATAAAGGAAAACAGAGGCTTATGATCTGCAGCTAATCAGAGATATAAAGGTAAACTAGTTAATTATAGTGATTAAGTGTATCCGATCTATGCTTTCTTTCCTGTGAAAGACTCAAGAGGTAATTTAGGTACCACGGTTTTTATCCTACCTGAATTCTGTATTTGAATTAAATGACAGTATTCATACTATATTATAAGTAACTCCACTTGACTGAAATTTCCTTTACTGGCTGAGTAATATGTAATATTATGAGTAAAGATGGGACTGCCATCCCATGTGCCATATTGACTTCAGCTTCCCTGAATCACAAGAAATGAACAAATATTTGAATATCTGCAAATACAATAAATTTACAAGCACACACAAATATATACCAAGCAAGCAAACAAAAAGGAGCACCAAAAGAAATAAAGACAACAAACAAACAGCAGCAGGCATTTAAAACCTCCATCTTCTACTTCCCTCTACCATAGTATCTTTCTGTGTGACATCTGTTCTAGAGTTCTCAGAGTTCCTCATTGTTGTAAAAGTGTTTTTTCTACTCATAGTGGAATTGACACACACCATTATGGGTGCAGGAGATAAAGGTAAGAGAATCAAGTTAACTGGACAAAGTAAATTGTTCCTGGATATTTTCTTTTTTCACTGTTTCAACTATATTCATCTTTTCCCCTTTCCCTGTTTCACCAAACAGCAAAAAATAATTCATTGCTGTCATTGTCTCATTCCAACGAACAAGCCCCCACTCTATTCTGCCATCTCACACGTTTCTGCCTTCATACAGTGCAGACAAAAGCTGCACAACATGGACACCAGGTTTCAGAACCAGCAGAAGATAATGGATATCTTGAGGGGAGAACAAAAAAAATCAGCACCAGCAGGATCTAGTTTTGAAGGATCAAAGAGATTATTTTTCTAGACAGAGCTGCAACCAGGTTCCTGCAGCAGCAGAGTGAAAACTACTGTACACTGATTAACTTTTCACCTCTCACTGGAATTACCAGGTACCTCTTCTATCAGCAGCAATGCTCCCCACTGATTGCCATTCCTGTGCTGCCTTATCTCCATATTAATAAGGTCAGACTCCTTCTGGTATGTTGAGATATCAAGGTATCCTGACTTATGGCATTTTGTCAGGTTTTATTTCACAGCTTGTTTTTCTCATTTGCTACCTTTGTCGAAAAGGCTTTGTCCTACTCTTTTCTTTGTTTAATATATTACTACAGTATTCTACTGAATTGGGCTCATTGTCTATTCTACTATCTAGTCAAAATATTTATTTTATTTTATTAGTCTGTTTATAGAATAAATAAAATCATTTTTAAAAATAAAAATCTCCTCAACAAGATATTTAATAACAATCTATCAACCTCATAACTGACTGGGCAAACATAAAAAATGTTAACTTGGATTCCTATATTTTCTATTTGTCCTTCAATGTTTTTTGCATCCAAGTAATCAAAAAACTAGATAAAACAGAGCCCAGTTATGTAAAACATTTCCCATTACTAGGTGGCAAAGAATCTCTTTCCTACATCTCACCTTCAAATATCTTTGAATATCAACATCTGACTTGAAAATGTCTGGATGAATTCCTCCTTTGTATTACATAATGTTTAATTCAGAAGTTATTCAGAAGGAAAACCGTGAATGCACATGACTGTACATATTTACATGTGCAGCTGTGACCACAAAAGTCTCAGTTCAATAGGAAGACAATCTTAGAGATTAAGTATGATATCCAACATACATGACTGGTTAAAAAAAATTAATTAAAATATCTATCCAGGAACATGGTTGTTAACATGAAAACCATAAGACATTCTGGCCTAGCTGAATGTGTGTCTAGCTTTATTATTGCTTTAAAGTAGGCAATCACTGCAGTTTTTTTCAATGACTGCCAGTCTGGAATTTTAATCATTCTGTAAAATAAAACATGAAATGAAGGTACAGTGAATTTCTGTCTTCTTATTCTCAGTTCTGTAGCGGAGAATCCCAAAAAAGTAAAAAACAGTGAGAGAGATGAAGATGAACCTTGAATATAAAACAGCCAGAATGCAATTTGACATGGTGGTGGTACAAATACCCCACTGAAGATGCAATGCTCCTGAAAGCAGAGGAGGTGTATTGCACCTCACCACCAGAGATCATGATGGACCAAACAGAGTTCCAGGAAAGAGTGACTGCATGCCAAAGAGTGCCACTAACCATTATCACCTTTCATCCTACTCTAAAAGTCCAATATTTTTCTGGTGCAGGTATTTTTTCCCCTGCCTTTCTCTTTTGACAACAAACTTTCTTCGGGAATACTTTCTTAGGAAGAAAAAAAATTAAATTTTTTGGAACAAAAGCCTCTTATGGCAGGCTATCAACTGATGAAAATTTTTATGGGCACAGGTTTGTCTTACAATACCTTACAAGCCCTTTCTAAACTGAAAAATAAAGTGCAGCTTAAGTTTTCAATACAGTATCAGGCCTTAACACAGAAAAGCACCCAGAGAAAGGTAAAGAGATTTATCTGTGAAATTTCAGTCTCAGGGTGACAGACTCATTCCCAATCTAGAAGCAGTAGCAACAATTTATTAGAACCTCTCACTGAAGAAAGCAGCCATTTTGTTAAGTTCTATAAAATTTACACAGACATATGCATTTATTTTGCCACACTATCAGAAATGTTCATAAAATAATATTCAAAGAGGTCTTAAAATATAGAAGTTTCCTCATTTCTCAAAATGCTAACTAATTCTAGCATTTTGGAAGCAACTGGAGATATGCAGATCTTACACTGTCATATAAATTTGCATTTTAAGTTATTTCCTGAAAGCAGTAGCTGTGTAACACATGCACATTGTACTTACAAAAAAAAGCTTAGTCCTAATAATTTTTGCATGTGTTGCTTAAGGCTTACATATATTCCATATGAGTAAAAATCAATACAGTGTTTACTGTGTATTCTGGTAAAATAACCTATGAAATTTAAGTAAAATTGGGTCCATATTTGTTTTCTGAATGTGTAATATTTTAACAAGTATAATTTTAAGCAATGTGCATAGATACTCTACTTCTCAAAAATAGCAAACTCAGATAGTATAAGCTGGTAACATTTCCAGATTACTCTGTGTCACCATGTGTCCCTGTACACACTTGTTGAGACAACTGTGATTCCCACAATTCTTCACATCCAGATTCCCTCCATATAGGAAATGTAACTCTAATTGTTTTTCTTAGTTTCCTAGCTATTGATAAAAAAAAAAATAGAATCTCCAGTGGTATAGACACACTAGGTATGTGCTTCTTCCACAGCACATTCAAAATAAACTATTCTTATCTTTTCCTAAGATAATATACAACAGTTGAACAGGACAAAACAGACTTGCTACAGAAGCTATATGAAATGCCACACGTGCTCATATTATCAGCTGATTGATACTCCACGTTCACGTCTATGTAGAGATTACTTTTTAATTACAGAAATTTATTCCCATATTAATTTATTAAGAGATTTCCACAAGAACAATTACACAGAAAGCCTTGTCCCATAAACTAAAAAAAAGTTTTCTTTTGTTGACTGACATGCACTGAATGAACTACTGGTAGCCATGCAAATCAATAGATATCTTTGCTGGCATTTGTAAGAGATATGTATGTGTACACATATATGTCCTACAGAGCTTATTTCTGGGCAAATGTCATTGTATATCAAAAAATATGTAATAGTTCCCAAACTTTCTTGGTCACTGACACCTTGCCAGACATCAAGAGCTACAATGGAAACCCACAATTATTTTCGTATCAAAAAATTGCAATTGCAATGGAAGTCAAGTAAGCAGTAATATTTAATACAGTTCAGGGGGTCAGCTACAGATCATTTACCATAACTTTTGTAAGTCATCAGTGCTGTCCAGACTACACCCTAACAAGTTTCACAGAGGGAGCTTAATGATCTGGGGTCAAAATTCCCTTCTTGTAGTGGAGAGATATGGGGAAGATGAACAGACCTCACTACAACCTAATTCTCCAAACATACAGCAGAGATGCTTGGAATATGTATTCTAAATAAACAGTGAAGGACAAAATTTGGTAGCAGCTTTGACCTAAAGATGTGCATGTCCATGCATTACAGACAGAAGTGTCCACAAAAGCACCAAAATATTCTATTACTAAAAATGACACTTGCTTTGCAGTAAGTTTAGCACCCTTGTTACATTCAGTAAGGAGTCACTGGGGAGAAGGCTGCTCTGAAAGGCTGTCTTTATCTGCTAAATAGCCACCACGCTTGCTAGCACACCCCCAAGGCAGATTTAAGTCACAGTATGAGCCATGATCTATGACATTTCTCACATTCCCCATTTTTATACCGATGGCAAACTTCCCACCTGCTCCTGCCTTTCTTGGCTACCCACCTTTCTTTTGTATTGAACTTGCTATTGGCTTTGAAAAAGCCTCTGTGTATAATAACAATTTTGCCACTGTCTTTAAAAGGAATAAGGCTTAGCTCAACCTTCAGAAATACAGTTGGACTTATACTGCAAAACCATAAATACACTATAAAAAGGTGATAAATTTCCTTCAAATAATAAAACAGTGGCCTTTCTTTTTCAGGGCTATTAAAATGCAGACTATGATCACATAAAAGTCACTCATTCAAAACAACCTATTCATGGGTAACATGCAATTAATTGTTTAAATTCTTTGCCTTTTTCTCCTGTCTATTCTATCTATGAAAACTCCAGTTTTCCCTATGGCCCTAAATGTATAATTAGATACACACCCAAGCTAAAACCCATTCCATGTCACTGAGCTCAAATTCAGACCTTGCCAAGGACATGAAACTGTGGCTATGATCTACCACATTCATTTTGCCACATTCATATTGTACAGGCAGGTAGCACACTCATATCTCAAACACTTCTGTTTAATGTGGCTCTCTGCTAGACAAACCTCTTGATCCCATTTTGAGATTACACTAAATAGATAAAGAAACATTATTAGATATGGTGTAAATTCATCAGCTTGATTTATAATTTGAATATAAAAGATCAAAATTTAATTGATGCTTCAAAGCATCTGGCATTTCATGGAATATTTAGATACTACCCTATTACATATTTACCCTATGACATATTACCAAGAATAGATTGCAATTTCATTTCCCTTTGCTGCTAAGACTTTTAAACATGTTTATCGTTTTCTTTGTCCCTTTCTTCTCTATACTCTTTAGGGAACTTTCCACGACACGCAAAAGTTCTAGATTTTGTTTTTCATATGACAACTTTGCTCCTCTTGGGGAAACACCAAATGGCAAAACAACTTCCTTTGTCTGCGAGGATTGCAAGACTCAATTTCTTTCTAAACATTAGCTTTGCACTCAGCTGCTGAGCTCTTTACTAAGTGAACAACCTGAACAATAAAGTGTTACAGTAACTTCTTTTTCTGTTTGCAACTGTGAACTGCTATCATATAGGTACTGCTATAACAACCCTACAAAGATCACGGACTTTCTTCAAAATTTGTGCTAATATAAACAGGAACAGAATTCAGCCATTGTTCTTCTTAGTTCCTTCATGACTGCAACTTCTATAAATTTATTTAGTAAAGATGAAAACATTTAAATACATACCATTCTGATCTATCTGCTTCTTGCATGGCTTTCAGCTCAATTCTTACATTAAAAAAAACAATGGCTAAACTGGAAGCTAACTAAGCTTGCTATCTCAACTACATATTAATAATAAATTGGATTAGTTTGCAAAAGGTTATTATAAAGCTTAGCAGACCTGCTTGAGAAGCATATAAACTATTTTATTAAACATGAGGGGAAAAAATAATTAGTTTCCATCAAAACCACAATAATTCAAACTAAAGGAAATTACCTAGCAATTTATAAATTCAATAAATATGCTCATGCTTATCCAGAGATCCCTCCAAGGACATTGCATCTATTTGCTATATCTGCAGAAATTAATATATTCCCTTTCTGATGTTTTGTAGCTGTGCAAATTGCTTTGTAGATGGCAAGATTGGCAATTTATCTCTTTGCTATGTAAGAATGGGCTCAGAGACTGTAAATGATTACTTGACTAAAAGCATCTCAAGTTTTTTGGCTTGATGCAAGAATTTTCCAGTACTCTGTTCTCTGTTAGACTCTGAAAAATCACAAGCTGAAAGAAAGCACCCGGGTAACTTTCTTGACTGAAATGAAGATCTACATGTTTGAGAGAGAAAATAAACTGTCTGAAGGTTAAAAAAAGAATTAACAAAATTTTAAAAAATACAAAAAAACAAGAAACAGCTTGAAAAAAAATTGCAGTAATCTTCTTATTTTACTTTAGTTAATCACAGGACTGAAAACAGCATGTGGTCCAAGAGTTGTTTAAAAATATAACTAATGATTTGGATGGCACCCTTTCTGAAAAGCAAGTCCTGTCTCCTCTCCAGCCTCTATGCTGAGCTGTCATAAAGCTCACAGGGCTGCTTCAAGGAGGGTACCTACTGTGTAGACAGACCAAGCCACTCTGCTGTAGTAAGGCATGGGAAGAGAATAGCTCTGCCCCATCATTACTCAAAGAGCTGGAATGTCTATAGGGCAACAGCAAAAAGCCATCAAAATGAATTAATGTTCACCAGGATGATGGCAATCCAAAGGCAGTTTAGGATAATGAAGTCATTTAAGGCCATCTTTCTGAACAGCAATCTTGGCTTATTGTACAAGATGATTAAAACTGAGATGGGAGGTAGTGGGCTGTCTGTAACAGCCAGTGCTGCTAAGAAAAAAACTGAAAAATCTTTATTATTTATTTCTCCAAGGTACACACACAGCCAGAAAAATCAAGAATGTGGTTCCTGTATGTAATATTAAAGGTTCCAAGCCATCCTTTTCAGCCTCTCTGACAGAACAATGCTCTGTGGATTAGAATGAGACAGGTCTATGGGACTGAGGAGAAAACAAAAGGAAGACATAAGTTGGAGCTCACTAACTACAGTGACAAGACAAGTAATTTAAAGAACTACTTTTAGAAAAGTGAAAAGATGAACACTACAAAAATATTACTGGTATTTGTTGCTGAATTTCACTGAAAATTATACATTGACTTTCAGGCAAATCTAGCTAAAGATCTAAAGCCACATGCTTGTATCCCCAAGGATGCCCAGGATGAGGGCTTCAACACTATCACAGGAACTACTGTAACTGTGCTCCATGGCCTTGATGTTGGAGCATAGAGCATAATGAAGGAAAAAAAAATCCTGTCATGGTGCTTCTGATATTCAAAGAATTCTTCCAAAAAGAACCTATGCTCAAATTTCTTTTATCTATTTCCCCCTCTTTATCTGTGTCTGCTATACCTCTATAAATATACCTTCAGAAAGTATCCCTTCATAAGTGTCTGGCATACCCAAGGAATAAATTCCAATCTTCTCATATAACAATCACAGTATATTTTGCTATTTCTTCTGCAATGTTATTATTTTTTTGCTACCACTCACTGATTCTCCCTCAATTCCAGCAAGTTCCCTGTCTCATCTCTGAAAAGATATCTTTGCACAGGAGAATAAAGATGCATTGAGCCTTTGTAGCATGCCTCAACACCTTCACTCAAATAGCCTGGAAGGCTTCAGTATGTTCTACAAAAATCTTTTGACTGCTGTCAGAAGTGTCAGAAAACAACATCAAAGTCCCCTAAGAATACAGGACAGTGCCAAAACAGGAAGAGTAGCATAAGCAATTTCCATCTACCATTTTAGATTGTCATTTTCAATAAACACCCGGAAACTTCCAATAATTTCAGCATGTCCCAGTCCATGACTCTTATGGCTCTTATTATGACTTATTCAATCTATAATAATACATAAAAACCTATGCAGCAGTGACACCTAATTCCAAAATACCAGTCCAATATCAAAACACTCTATGCTACTTATAGTGCAGAAAGATGCACACAACGTTTCTGATTTTATTTGCCTCAAAATTATTTTTAAACTATAACCATCTATGAGCAAGATGACAGATTTAGCATGCAAACTTATGGAAATATCAACTTAGTATCTGGAGGTAAAAAAAGGCAAGCTGAATTTATTAGAAAGGGAGCAGAACATCAAAGAAAATTTCTTCACATTGTCAATTTTTATGCATTTGTGCAGGGACCCAAACCCTGAAAGTCACAAAGTTCTGGTTCACTCATTTCAAAAATCAAAGAACAACTGGAGGAGGTATAGAAATAGGTAAAAAGGACAATCAAAGCATAGAATGTTTCTACATAAAGAAAGATTAAATAAACTGGTAATCTTCAACTTGGAAAAAGACACAACTAACAGAGGAATGTGACAGAACTAAAAATTCATAAGCAGCATGAAAAAGATGACTATGAAACAGTTACTGTCTCTTCCAATAAAAAAAAAAACATTAGAGGGCATTAAATTAATTTTGTTGGCAAGCTTGAATGAACAAACAAAAAAGGGTACTCAAGGCACTGTTAAGCTGTAGAATCCCATGCCATGAGACAAACAGGTGATAGAAGCTCACATAGATTTGCAAGTGGGTATCTTTGGGTTTTTTTCATGGAGAAAAGCCCTGGGAGCTAGTAAAGAGAAATGCCAACTCCAGGAACTGGAAATTACATTACTGGGTCTATGTTCTCCCCAGTTTGCCAGATTGCTGTCAAAGACAGGATACAAGACTGGCCAGATGTTTAGCCTGAACAATACAGCTACTCTTGAGGTCCTTGGTACTCCTTTTCTGGAGAACAACTCTGGCTAAACATTCCAATAAATGTTTCAGGGCAATACTGTTGTAAGACACACTGCCTTCTCAACATTAGTAACACAGTCACTTATGGCAAAAAATGAATTTTCTGAATTTTCTACAATTTGCATTCAAAAGCTTCAAGGAATGCAACAGAACATTACAGGTCCTAGCCAGACCCCACAGCTCCTCCTACCATCCCACGTTCCAGGAGCCCATG
Source organism: Urocynchramus pylzowi (assembly GCA_013397555.1). Lineage (NCBI taxonomy): Eukaryota > Metazoa > Chordata > Aves > Passeriformes > Fringillidae > Urocynchramus > Urocynchramus pylzowi. The sequence continues at coordinate 216,202 of VZRH01004270.1, forward strand.
TCAGCTACCAGAGATGTCAGTCCCTGCCCCAACAGGGCTGGGCTCCAGCTCCCCACAGCCCTGCCATGCCCTGGGCACTGCTGAACCAGGGCCACCTGCAGCAAAACGTGCAGCACCAGGGCTGCCCCCCCGGTGCCCTCCTCCCTGGATGGGTTGGTGGGACGGGGACTGGTCATCAGGCCCTGCCCTGACAGACCCCACCAGCAGAAGCTGCACTCCTGCTGGACTCTGCTTCCCAGGGGTGCCCCTGGCACATCTGGCACCCTGGCCAGTGGTGCCCACAGCACAAAGCAGCCTACATCTCCCACAGCAAGGCAATGCAGTCACTGATCCCTCAAAATCTGCACCAGAGGACACCCTGTTGCAGGCACAAGGGAGAGGTTACTGCACTGCACACAGGCTGTCATGGGTGACAGTGAGGTTTCAGCTGCTCCTGATTTAGGGACCCGGAGTTCTCACTGCTGAGTGATGACATGTAAGCTGTCCTAATGTTTTAAATGAAGAATGACCATACAATCTAATTCTGTAATCATTTGCCTTAAACACATCAGTGAAGTCACACTCTTTCTATGCCCTAAGATCCCAATAAATGGCAAGAAATATTTAGTTGAACTCTCTTGCATTTCTCGCAATTTCAGAGTGTTCATTAGGTATCAGTGTGTTAAGCTTTTAGTGAGCGTGAAGTCTCACTGTCCAGGAGGCTTTCATGGAAATATCTTCTCCTAGCCTCCAGCATATCTATTCTGAAGAACATTTTCAAGATTACTTTCTTCCTGCACATCATTGTACAGTGAACATTAACTTTCACTTGAAAGCTTTATCCAGTCACCATTACAAAGTAGATGTAATTCTTGCATAAAAAATTAAAACTTAGGGCTGATCAGTAAATTTTATTCATGACATAGGAAGAGAAGGAAGACAGAGAAACTCCTTTACATAAATCTGTCAAAATTTAAGACCATTTGTATTTAATTTATGACAAGTGTTGTATGGGTTCATTAAAGTTTATTACTTCAATAAAAAGAACAGCAATTACTACATACAAACAGCACCAACATGAATTCAACAAACTGGCTCAAATGTTAAAAAATAAAGCTAGAGTTAACACTGTCTGATGTAATGTAAACAGCATCTGATAATACCTATCAAAGAAGAAATGGTATCAATCTAAATCCAGGTACTAATGTATTAGTCCTAGCCTTCAGAGGAGGACACATTTTCTTTATTATTGTACGAGACCTTGGAGCTCCCCAGTGCCACACACTGCCAACATGTTCTGTGCCAAAATTCAGCTTCCAGATAGCAAATATATTAGATTCATGAAGACAGCAGACTGATTTTCTCCTTGGTTTCTATTTAAAGAATTAAGTTTATAGAGAAAAAGTAGTGTTTGTCCACCAGAGGAACAGCTCTTATGTCTATGGATTTATGTGATTTCATATATAAAAGGTGTTTATATGAAAGGTTTATACCTTTCATATAAACACAAGCAGCAATGCAAATGAGTCTCAGTAACTGCATACACAAAGGTACTGTGTAGTTTGGCTATATGGCCTGATCTTCTTATCCAAATAATAACAGAAGATAAATTAATTTTGGCAGTACCCCACAGCCACCTGAGAAGTCTCTATTATCTCTATTTTGCCTGTAACACACATTTTACAAACTCTTTTTTTTTCTCATTTTGAATAGATTTTGATTACAAAAAAAGGAAGAGATACTCATCTCTACTGGGAAAGAAAGTTAAAAGGATAGGTTTCAAGCTCCTTAAGTTAGTATAATTATGAAAGGCTTGTCAATTTCTCAGCAAATAGGACAAAACATACACTCAATGTCAGTGGGCAAAGCAAGTTTCACTGAATTTAATGGAACTGGCACAAAACTCACTATGTCAATATCATTAAAGTGAATGAAAAAGATCTGCTAGTCCCACTGGAAACTTGACAATGCTGTAATTGATTCAAGTTCCTACTAAACAGAATTAGCAACTAATAAACTGCCTAGGGAAGAAAACTGTCATCACCATCTTATGGCTCCATAAAATGTGTCTGCTGGTGGTTGACCAACACAGAGGAGAAATAAATACAGGCAATCCACTGCAGATGGGCAGTTTCTGGCTATTTCTTAAGCCAATCTCTACAAAGTAAAGAAGATATTCTAGACTATTCTGCATTTTTTCAGCACTTCCGTGCTCTAAATCTAGTCTCTTTCTTCCTTGTTCAGGTATGAGGGATATTCACAGTAGACAAACCACACAGCAGTAAAAATACACAATCTACATCAATTCTGTGAATAATTCAGAGTTTATCTGGCCACAATTTTAGAATCAGAGAACCAGTAAAAAATGAAGCTATTTAAACATGAAAAAATGAACAAATTTAAATTTAAAAATCAGTTACATACACACACACACAAAAGGATTTATTAGGTTTGAAAAATGAAAAATTTTAGTGTTAATGAAGCAGGATCTCAATTCTAATTTATAAATACATTCTAACATATCCACAACAGAACCATATTCTTTATACCTTCAAATGCAAACTCACTCTGTAGTTATTTTCTGGATTACTGGTTTCTAAAACTTAAGAACAATATGTAGGCATCAAGACAGCAAAGCATAGTGCTCTTCACCTTCTAAAATATTGATTCTTCAGGTAGCAATTATATATTCTAATCCAGATGATAAGTGAGATGTGTTCCATTTTCTCCTATGCACTGTCCCTACTTCTCTTCATTTAAAGGAGAGCAACATGTACAAGACCAATGCTGATAGCACAGTTAGAGTGATATAAATGAACCATGAATTTCTTAGAGTAACATTAAAAGCAGCAATGAATATTGGACTTAAATGCTGAAAAGATTCATTAGTTTAGAGCACCAGTAATTTAAGCATCTTTGTTTTACAGTCTGCAGAAGGAAAACCATTAGAATTTCCATCTGTTTCTCAGACTGCTTGCACAGTCTGACACAAAAAGCTATGAGAAATTATTCTGTAAGTCAAAACAGCACTCAAAAAACAAAAGTAGCCCAAGTGACTTTCATGACCAGAGAGTAAATTCCAGTGCTTTCTTTTGTGCTTTCAGTCTTAACATACTGTCATTTTCATTTCTGCTTAGCAACACTCTCACCTTTGCAACCCCAATCCCAGATTCCTTGCCAAATCAAAGTCTGCAAAACTCTCCCTCACACCAGACAATGGTCTTTCACCCCAAAAGTCCAAACAACAGCTCCCAGAATTGGTTCATTACAAGAGATGGCATTGGCTGGAGGAAAAGGATAGGGTTGCATGGCTTAGGGGATGGCAGCAACATGAGCCTGGACTGGATCATTTCAGCTGCTTTGAGTAGAGGTGGTGCATCAGGTGGTCTTGACAAATCCCTGGATAAGCTCTTGTATAACTACAGAGAACAATAGTGATTATGAAGTATTGTAGCTATTTAAACCAGATGCTTCATTTTGGATGATGTAAATGGTCCTTCTGTATTTCCATTTTCAGTCATAGTAGAGCAAAGATTTCTGAAATTAAAAGATGTCATAGATATGTTAAATTCGTACTGCCTTGCTATTTTTGTTGAAGCATTTGTGAATACAAATTGATCACTAAAGAACATCTGTATGATTCTGTCAGTGATCTTCCATGATTTTCAGGCTACTAGCTTAATGAACCAGGTGGCCTGTAATAACTTGGAAATCAAATACACAGTCCTCTGCTGAAAAGATGGACTGTCTCTTGGGTGATTTTTCTAGGAACCCTCGGTGATTCGCAGCTATCACAATTCATCTAATACATGTATCTCAAAAAAACTCATCACCTAGACAAACTGAAACAATGAACTGTATGTGCTAAGATCAGCATTCTTACAGGGAAACACAAGAAGATGCATTCTTAATATTTTAAATTCCTGTATTTCCCACTTTCATGCAAATATAATTCCTGGAGTTTTTGTTGAAGGCTCAGCAGAACTCAGAACTCTTTAAATATCCTTTTGTCTTGGCAATGAGCAAGGAAAACTCAGTTCAGTTCATGAGATCATCTGTCATCAGCGCTAACTGCAACACAGCAGGATTGAATTTGTGATCTTGACGATAGCTTACAGACTACATATGGGTTTTCCAAAGCTTGAGCTCATCCATTTTTTCAGCTGCCTGTTTTCTGTGCTGTAAGGAAAACACAGGCCATTTTTCCTGACGACACTTGCACATTTTGGTGGCAAAGACCTGAACGCACAAGGACCCTACTTCCTCCCTCCTGTCTCCACTCCCCCAAGAAAAGTTGTAGCACACTGACAAAACAGCATGTGGAAGTTTGGACTGCCACTGTCTAGGGAGCACATATTCCGTGGGCAGGCAGACTATCTCATTTGCCAGAGCTTTCAAGCCAGCCCTTTCTACAAACACTAGCTTAAGACAAAAGAAAAGAAAAATTACAATAAAATGTTTTAAAAGCTACATGCAGAGGGCTGAAGCAAAGACATAGTAATTAAGTGGTTTCCTGGGTAACGATGGGGCAAACTGATCAAATCTGCCTGCTTAAAATTAGATTCTTAAAATCTACGTTTAGACATTTAAGAGTGGCACATCTTCCAGGTGTTCCAAGTTGCAGCTGTTTTGATTAACTGCATCTCTAGCAAAGCAAGCAAGTCAGTCCAGTTTTGGAAATATAAGTCAGTATGAATCTTCTCTCTTCTGTTATTTTGGTATAAAGTAGAAAAAGGGCTTGATTTGCCAATATGTCATCACCCATGAACTGTCAGTCTGAAGCCAAAGCGACCTTTCAAACATCTGAACAATGTAAGACTCTTAATTTAAGCATTAAGTCTATCGGTCTGCCTACCTAAACACAGGCATGAATCCAGTCCACTGTAAGAGAGTACATGACATGAAAGGACAGCTTAAAATCCAATTGTCTGATTTAGTGGTGAAATTCGCGTCAGAAATCCAAAAATGAAGCTTGGAAAATTTCCTTTACCATCCCCCTCATTAGGTATCTGCATTTCTTGAAAGGGGCAAGAGGGAAATAACACAGATGAAGTGGTTAATGCTATACATAAATCCACTGAAATATTCCCCTTTCCATGAGGGACTTCCTGCCTTGCAAGCGTCCTATGAGTGCTCCACATGCTTTACCAGTCCTTTTGCCTTCTGGCAGTAAGTATTAGCAAGCATGAGATCTCTGTACTGAACTGTGCAGAAAGGATTTCAAGAATTACTTAGAAACTTTATTTACATGAAAATGAAATGCACACCCTAGCAGATGGGAGATTGTGAAAGACAGTTTGGACTATCTAAATCATTTATATTTCAGGAATAGATAAGCTCTTGTGCAGTTTTCTAAACCAAGGAATCAGACATCTGGAGATCTCATTGTTGTAGCTTAAAACCTTATTTTTATACTAGTTTTTTCACATCTTTCTGCATGTGGGAGGCTGTGAGCATGGGAAAGAAAATATAAGCTGGCTAATCAGTAACTTTGCATTACTAATAAAACCAGTTACACACGGTTTTCTCTGGTTTGTACAACAACACCAGCCAGATTCTGGTGTAACTTAATGAAACAATTGGTCTCCTGCTAGGTATGCATTTCTGCAAGGGGTTTACAATGTTGTAACAGAAGTAATGTGTGCATGCAGTTCAGTAACTGGGATTCAGAAAAAAACTGTGTAAAAAGGGAAATGAGGTGTTCATTCCTTTTATTTCTCTATGACAGAAAATACACATGCTAAAAATGAAAAAAAAAAGTGACAGGTGGCAAAGAAGCATTTGAATTATGTTCCAACTCTTTAAAGAATTGAGCCATGGGAATTCTCATCTTTAAAAATAATTTGAAATGTTCAGAATGTTATTCTCTGTGGTGTTTCCTGCAAGGTTTGGGTTTTTTTTTTTTTTTTCACTAATTTAAGCAAGAACAAACAACACTGAATTTTAATTAACTATCAGGTACATCAGTTTCTATTCCAAACCTCCTCCAGGAAACAACTATTTTAGAATTTAACACAGAAGGGTGTTTATAACAAAAAAATAATATGCTTCTCACTGCAGCCTAGTGAGTGCCAGGCCCTAAAGATAGTAAAAATCTTAAGCTAAGCATGGTCTTCTGCTATATCTAGTTCCTTAGACTACACTGTCCATTCAGAAATTGTGCTTTTGATTTAAAAAAAATACATTTGCATTTACACAACATATGAGATCAGAGACTCAGGAGAAAATACACATGTCACTACTGAAAATAGAAGAGATTCTGCAAGTTTGTCATATTCAGCTGTGGGTCACACTCTGACCATTAAAACCAACAGCACTGACTGCTTTTAAGGTGAGATGGTTACACAGGTTTAGGTTTTGAGATCTCTTAATACCTGAAAAAAATCAGCTTCATGGTTTTGGTCAGGATTCCCCCTTGAAATTAGTGCTGACTCAAAGTAACATCTTTCAATGGCCCTTCCCCAAAGGTTAACTTCTGTGCCAATTACTTTTTAACCATATACTTTCCACAGCACTTCTTCAATCTACAGAACCAAAATGTTCCACAGGGAAGTCTTAGTGAAGATGCCCCAGCCATGGGCCCAGGCAGGGTCAGGGCAGAGAGTGGCAGCCTTGGCCCTGATCTCCTGTCAGAGCTCCTAGCTGAGGGTCAGTGCATCACAGAGCATCCTCAGGAGACTCCAGCTCCTCACATCAAGGATTTCTTTGGGCAACACTAAGAGCACAGCCCAAAACATGTATTTTTGACCAAGAATTTCCAGGCATATCTAAGCTGTCCATTCTTACAAACAAATATTACCACACACACTGCCTACAGCTATGTTTGGAGACAGCTAAAACAAAATCCACTGAAGCCTTTTTCTTCCCACAGAAAACGAAGAAGTAGTGGGGAGGAGGAGGGGAACTGAACTCCTTTTTGTTCATCTTAGGATGCAATTAATCCCAGAAAACTCTCAACACACCATACCCAGCAGTAAGCACTTGTGAGATTTAGCCCTAAGCAACTGACTCTGTTTTCTTTTCTTATGCCTGAGTCACTGCTGAGTTACTTTCTAAGTAGGAGAGTATTTAGCAGCAGGTGAATTAATATCATCACCTCTTCTGGATACCTTTAAACAAACATGGGTATGATCCACAGCACTAGCAACTATGCACATAATTAAAACTGTATTAAACAGACAGGAAAACCTTAACTTGGGAGAATTTCCATGGTTCTCATACTTCTGGAAGAGCAAATAATTTTTAAGCTATGAAACAAATGTTTACAACAGTGGCCTATATTAGGGCTATATTATTACATTATTAAAATCCCAGTGTAATATGTTCAACAAAAATTTTGATCAAAAATTCTTTTGCTGAAGACAAAGATTATTAGAAAAAAATTTCTGTGCTACAGATGGGAACCAAACTACTTAGAAAACCTTTATACCACTGATAAATTAGTATTATGTACTATCATTCCAGGAAAGTAATTTTTTCCCTATAATTATCTATTGCTATAAAGTATTTTCTCAAGCAGCATCTTGCAGGTATCTTTTACATGCATGAATTTAATTATATTGTTCATGAAAAATCCTCCTACTCTCTCATCACTGACTGGAAGCATATATTTTATGTGCTTCCCTACCCCCACTGACACAGATCAGAGAGAATATTTCACTGGAGCATTAAAATGATCCACAGCAAATGCATGACTTCCATGAAACTGGACTAGAAAATCTGTGAGGCTGAAACGACTGGTAAAACTATTGAGGTCACTCTACATGAATATGAATTTAAAGTATTTTAGCCTTTTTTCACCTTTTAGGTTCTCCCACAAATATTTTTACATTTATTTTTATTTAAAAGACACTCCAATCAAGAGTGAAGCCAACTCCATTAGTAAATTTATAAAAGAGGAGTAGCATTTTGGGGACTTGTGATATGCTGACAACCCAAAATCTGCTACAAAAATTAATGCTTTACAAAATCATATGAAATTTTAAAATATTGTATAATAAACTCCTTTCTGTAACAGTTTATAAATTGCATGTTCTATGTTTTGATGCACTACATCAAAACTGTTTTATTCAGTTGGCTTGCATTTGCCATGACTTCAAGGAGTTCTGAAACTGATGCAGTAGAAAGATTCACGTTTATGCTGGTACACTCTTAAATCTGTTTATGTTTTTCCAAGCAGGTAACTCTAAAGGAATGTATCTTATTAGGTGGCAGAACTACTCCCTATCTGAAATAAAATACCTAAATACACATTTGGTGAAAGTTACAAATATTAAATGTTTAGCCTAAATTTTTTTTTATTTTCTTCAAAAGGAAAGAACAAGCAACACATTTGTTCTATGGCACACAACAAATGCTGTTATTGCAAGCACCATAGGATTAAACTGCTGTCACCCTGGAGCAGTTTCAATCCCTACTATACAAAACTATATCCACAATTACAGTTTCCTAGTAGTTTTTGGTTTGTTTTAACACACTTAAACCCAAAATTATGACTGCCTCCTTTCTCAGAACCTAGCAACATGGCAATTACCTGTCAATCTCAAACCCGTCAAATCCACCAGCATCACTAAGACAGAAAACTCCTTTGGGACTCAGTCTTTTAAGCTCTTCTTCAACTTCCTAGAAGACCAAACAACGCAGTTGGCTTTGGATGAAGAATACATGAATGACTTTCAAAACAAAAGGCATTCAGAAGGCACAGCTGGAGAGAAGGTAACTCCACTTGCTGACTACAGGACCACACCAGCACTGATGGGCGGAGGAAATGCCGTCCGTGAGCCGCCCCAGCGCTCAGAGAGGTAACAGCCAGATACAAGCATCATTTCATGACAATCTCTGCAGCAAATAAATGCTAGGAGAGACCTTAATATATTCTGCCTAAAACATCCCTAGTGTGCTGTATTCATCCTTCACACAGAAGTCACTTTTTTATGCTTTGCATGTACAAGGAAACCATTTTTCTTCTACCTGTGCTATAGCAGAGGAATTATTAGATGCAAGTGCTGATTTTGTGATCAATCCTCTGTAATAGTGGAATGAGGAGTAGGACAAAAAAAAGTTTTTTAAACGTGCCTAATACTTTTGACAATCCTTCAAAGAGAAAAATAAGAAAATTAACATTAGTGCATACAACAAGTTTAGTCAGAAGAGAATCTAAAAGTTTATTTTACTTAAAAGACCTTTTCTTAAGTTATCAAGCACTCTCTAAAATTAGTCCCTTCTATTTCCTCAATGAAAAGAAAAAAATACATGAGCAACATTTCTTTTTCTGACATAAATTTTGTAGGACAATTTGAGTTGTTGGAAGATCATTTTTATGTGAATGATTTAGAGGTCTGCAGTAGCTCTTTAGTTACTCAAGACCAAATGGCCCAGACACCATGTTTGTCCAAAATCAAGTATATATTTTTTCAAAACTTAAACTCTGGAGTTACTGCTGGTAAAATCTCTACTACATTAGACAGATTTTTTCTTTTTGAAAAGGAAGAACCACAACAAAAACTGCTAAAAGTAAGTATTTACAGGAAAAGAACCTAAATCAAAGATGTAGTCTTATAACATCCTCTTTCTTGCCATTTCTTCCAAATGACTATGTAGTCTCACTAATCACCTGACCAAATAAATCTCCATTATATGTCTAAGACAGAGTTCTCCCTGTTACTGGACATGTGTACGTCCAGTCACAAGAAAAACATGTCAGCAGCCTCTAGAGCTTCTACTCTGGTAGCCTGACACACATGCACCACCTCCTATCCTGTGACAGGGAAAACTATCACATAAAAATCCTGTCATGAAAGCCACTTGACAAAAGTGGAAAAAGGACTGCAACACAAGATCTCAAATTCTCTGAGCTACACAAAAGGTTAGCACTATGAAGTTAAAGCCATGGCTATTAAAAAAAAGGACCCTATTATGGTAATGGAGCCAGAAGTATTAAGGGTTTCACCACCAGATTTATCTACCATCTTTGACTGAATAAGGACCAACACCAGAGATTACCAACCTTCTGCTGTGGGTTCCAAAAATCTTTATGAATCCAAAACCTCTAGTCAGATGAGCAAGGTGTATCTTGGTGAGAAGAGTGAAGTGGTGTCCCAACACAGGGCCAGGGGAGTAGACAGCTCTTCCCTCCAAGCTGAAACTTCATTATCAAAAGATGTAATAGGGCTGGCTATGGGTGTGTATCCCCAGGTCACACCACAACACTGAGAAACATTTAAATGAAATATTCATAATAACAGATTTACAGTAGACTAAAAACTCCAGTGCAACATCTAGAGAATTCCTTTAGGAATGGCAGCTTCTCATCAGCACTTTGTGTAGGGAAGAAAACCAGGAAATCTACCCAAACTGCACCATGGGTCCCACCACTACATATTACCCATCACTACATATTACCCATCCTCAGCTCTGCTTAGAGCACACTCCTTATACAAGTGCTGGAAACACATCTTTCAGGGCACAACTCCATAACTTGCTCTTCTTGCATCTGCACAGCAGCAGGTGGGTATAAAGTTGTCAGTACGTTTTTATCTTCTCTAGACTTCTTTTACATAAAAGGTCCATGGAAAGTCTCAACCTTAATTGTTTTCAGTATTCTCAGTATAGTTATGAATTACAAGAACAATTATGTGAGGCAAATACCACGTTGCTATGAGGGTCCTAAGATATATGGGAAACACAATTTTGTCCTGATATTTCAAAACACTGCAAACACCATGATACAAACATTAAACAGATGCAGGAAATTATCCAGCCACCTTCTCACTAAGGGTGTATTCCTCTGGAAGCTGCTCCCATCAATTATTTCACCTAGGGACCAGACTGACCTTTTTCCCTGCCTTCATTTTCATCAACTTCATTTCTGATGGCATGACAGGATCAAAGCCAAAAGGACAGACTAATGCTAAAAGCATCCATTTTTAATACTTTCTTCATATATCCCATGGCTGAAGGAATAAAACCCTGTCTTGAACACAGATGCAGCAGGCATGCCAATACATTATGTAAAACACAGCAAATAATTTATAACTTCCTGAGAGCAACTCATTTTAAGTTATACTACCAGTGTAATGGCACAGTTTAAAAGATGGATTTCAGGGAGCAAAATCTGATCTGCATAGGGTGACCGTAGAATCAAAAGGAAAATGGCTTAAAAACATAATCCTCCATCACCTAAAAAACTACTCTTCTTGCATAAACCTTGCCTGCTGACTTATTTTATTCACTGAAAGTATTCAGGCTCCATAAACATGGATGCTGAAATTTTAAAATACAAACTTATTTCATTACAAGTAAATGGTAATATATATATATACATATGGAGATATTTCAACATTACATTTCAATGAAAGTTCAATGTGGTTTATTTTCATCCTTCACAAACAATATTTATGGAACATGCAAGAGTGTATTTCACTCTAGAAGAGTGCCAGACTTACTGGTGTGGTAAACAGCCTGACATGCAGTTTTTTAACATAAAACAAACTGTGTCAAAAGTTACTTGGGACATATAAGTTAATACCAAACACATGCATAAAGCTATACTGCAGCAAATTCCTTTTGACTACTGTCAGCATGAGTACTTCTGAATGAACAAACTTATTTTTTACCAGAAAACTGACAGAATAACAAAGAAAAATGTACTAAAAGAACAAAACCTGAGAATATTATTAAGTCTTGAATCAAGTTCATAGCAGATGCAAAGATATATTTCCTTTCCTTAAACATATTTTCTATTACATATAAAGTCCACAGCTTGCATATTTATAATATACCTCTTTAAATAAGGATTACATTTTCAGGCAGATTATCAGACTTCAATTTAGTTACTGAAACAAAAAAAAAAATGTTTAGCCTAAATTCATCTGGATGAATAATACATCCAATTGTTGAATAAGCTTTTTTAAATTCTGCACCAGGAAGACACTGCAAATGAACTTTGCCATACCAAACATATCCCTAGCACTAATTATACTTTATTTAAATTTAGCACTGTAATAGTCATGTCTACAACTTTTTTGTTTTTCTGGTAAAGCCAGTATGTTATTTATAATTTTACTTTTGTTCTTTGGACTTACTAGAAAAAACACTTTGAATAATTAAACCTGATATCTAATGCATTTGACAGCTTGCAATTTGGGCTTCTTTAAGACCATTTACTATTTACATTCTACAAGATATCATATAATCTAAAAATCTTAAGTGAGAGGCTGTTCCCTCTGGACTAGTAATGTAATTTATTACACTGCTAACTACTATTAAGGGTACACCTTTGGAGGATGTGTGTGGTGTACATTTCTTTTCTTTTTTTCTTTTTTTTTTTTTCCCTTCAGTAACCTATGCAAGATCCTTGCCCAGGCCATCCAAATTGAAAGAAATAGATCCCTTGTGAACTCACTGCTTTAGTTACTGAACTAATCCATGTCAAGCAAGACACAACGTAAGTTTACTTTGGCTAAAACTTTATCAACAGCAAGTATGTGGCAGTACATGAACACTATTTTTCTAGAAGGAAATGTTTTTATTAACTTGCTGTTACAGAAGCATAATCTGCATTTGGCTTATGTAGGAACTAGACAATCACAAAAGTGGAAATATATGTAACATCATTTGTTATTAATTGTGTTCTGTGATCACAATAGGCAAATGCAGCCTGATCTCCTACCTCCAGCATTTTCCTGTAAGAAAATTTAGATGCAGGATAAAAGTAACTATGGGCACAGTCTTCTCTGACAAGAAAAAACAATATATTCAAGCCTCTTCAGTAGCACAGTACTGTTCAATGGTTACTCAACATAGGGGATTTTTGTCCAAAAAAAAAAGCAATAATAATATTAATAATAATAACAACAATAACCACCACACATAGATTCATACTAAACATCTTTCCAAGAACCTTACAGCCTGGTTGCCATTCAATTATTGATTTTGCAATCTATTCTGCATACTGAGGAAGAAAACAATAAATTTTTAACATATCAAAGTGCAATGTCTAACATTAAATAAATAGGCTATGATAACATGATTGACTTCATGACTTTTATTTCAGTGAATCCACTTAGAAAAGGAAAAGATCAGAAAGAATTTAGTGATAGGTTTAGGGTTTTTAGTATTTGTACGGCTGAGAAAGAACAATATACACAACAAAGATAGAAAATATAAATAAAATGTTTCACATTTGCTGTACACTTTTCAAACTCTCACAGTTATTCTGTTAAAAATCTCCTCTTCCATTTGAATCACAAAGAGAATAATTGCCTACACATCAAGCTGGACTGTCAAGTAAATGTATTTCAGTGCTCTTCAGTCTAATTTAGTAATTTCTTTTCCTTTCACTCTGACGTACTGTAATGTCCTAATCAATAAATTCCTGGACTTAGTATGCCCTTAAAATGAACAGCTGAGTTTCCATACAGGAGACTGGGCTTGATGTTTATTTCAATGAACACCCACCCCCAACCCCCAAAAAACCCCAACAAAACAGTCTTGACAATGAGTCTTGGGAGTAAACACTCCCAAGATACATTACCTCCCTCCAATTCTTTAATTTGTAGAAAAATGCTAATATGCATATTTTTATTTTATTCTCAGGCATTTTTTAAACCATTAATAGCATTGGTATCAATTTACACTATATTTAGATCCCACATTTATGTGCTTTATGTTCTACTTCTATTGTTTTAATGCTTAGATCAGAATATTTAAATTGGTAAAAATAATAAAATCATTATTCTAAAAACTTTTCCCTGGTTATTTTTCACACCAAATAAATGCACTAGAGAAACAATGTAATTAACAGGTTTTCATGGACTGAAAACCCAGAAAAATAAAAACTTCATAGCTCTCTAAAAGTCAAAGGCATGTACTGAGCAGATATGCTTCTTTCTAAAAAACAAAACCCCAAAAACCCCTACAAAAGAGACCATATAAACATACAGCCTGCATGAGTGATTGGCATAGGTTTTTTCACATTTTTATGCATAAAGTCTCTGTCAGAGATTATTAATCCAAAATCATTTTAAAAGCCCATACAGCTGTCCTTCTGAAATAAACCAAGTTGACAGACTTACAATTTACATCAAATACTCATCAGCAGTATTTCCCAGTTTTAAAAGATTTTATATAAGCTGCACAACATGTTCAGTGCCAGATATATTTGTCACCAACTTGCATTGCTGTTCACTTGCAGAAAAAAATCATAATTCCTTTGCATCTTACATACTGGTTTTTTTTGTTCGTTTTAAATAATGACCCTTACTAATTTCATCATCTTTTAAACATTTTTTACAGAGTAATAACCTTGATCTGGTGAAAAAGTAAAGAGCTTCTTACCATCCTGATCCAGTATTTTCCACGTCTCTGGAGTTCAGCAGCAAGGAGCTGTTGCTGTTGCACTGCTTACTAGAGACACTGGAGGCTTTGGAAGCAGAGAATGTTTTATGTGGTTAAAATGTATCACCACTGATTATATTTCAGTCCCTCAATTCCTAGCCTTGATGCTCTGGAAATCAGCCAATCCAAGTGATAAAGAGGTTTGCAACAAGAAGTTGCAGAATTTCCACAGTGAATGCTTCATGGAAATGTTTTGCTTCTTGATAGTTGTTTTTTTTATATCCACTAAATGTTAAAATAAATCCTGGCTCCCTGTTCCTTCCTTCTCTTTTTTTTTTTTTTTTTTTCCCTAAAATGAGATTCATATATTGTTCACAAGGGACTTTGGCATTTGCTATAGCTAGGCACAGTGCAGAAAGGCATCATGCCAGATTACGCATACATCTCAGCCAAGATACCTGAATTTTGACTTGCAACACACCCTGTTATTCAAAACATGGATCTTCCTAAGCCAAAGCTCCTAACTGCCAAAATACACAGTGTTTTTGTGAGGCAGCCAAATGCCCCTTCAGATTAGCTAAGAGCATCTTTTATTTGCAATGTGGCTGCTCTTTGTTGGCTTTTCTTTTTTTTTGTGTTTTGGTTTTTTTTTTGTTTTGTTTTGTTTTTAACACTTTTTTTCCCTAGAGAAGACAAGGTGGTAAGTTCCAAAGGGATGAAATGATCAACTGGCACTTCTACTGCCACTCCTCTCAAGAACAAATTTCACACAGTAAATTTCCCAGCAAATTTCCCTGCAATGCTACAAATACGATTAATTACTTAGTTAACATTATAACCATGTTAATGTTCTCAATGGTAGCTCAGGATGCTTCTGTGTTTGGTGTGATAAAATAAAATTTTAAAAAGCCTAAACAAAACAAAACCAAAGCAAACAAACAAAAAAAATCCCACAAAAATCCACAAACCCAAAAACTAACAAAGGTAGTCCTGACTCCACCGACCTTGCTATCAAATAACACCTCACGGTAAGAGGTGACAAAGAGGGACACAAAAGGAACCAAGTCAGATTACTGGCTAGTTTAACAGGTACTTAGAATAATTTCCAAGCTTTTTGGGCCCCACAATAAAGAGGTTTTAATGAAAGGATTACCAAGAGGCTATGGAGACTACCTTGGAGATGCTCTCAAGAAGAAAGCATAGTATTGTACTAAGAGAGCGTAAGACTGAGCCTGAAATTTTAATGAATAATGAAAGAGGATGGAGTGATGCTTCTGCAACAACTGAGAGTTTATAAAGGTCTAGAAAAGTGAAGACCATGTTCTGTGCAAGGAGGGAAAATAAATTCAGAAGAGATGCCTGTAGGTTTCTTCTATTCTGTTTGCAAAGAAAATAATAATGTTTTTCACTGAATCTGAATGGATATGAAAGTGCAGGACTGACCTGAAAAGGATGCTGGATTAACTGGCAGGCTTGTTTAATAGGTGAAGAAGAGCTGGATGGAATATTTGAATGTTTGTTGAAACAGCAATGAACTTACTTTTGAAAATTACATTAAAAAATAAGATTTAATCATCAGTAACACTGACAGTGTCATTTCTGAACTTAGAGAAAGAATAAAGTAATAAATGACATGTGTTATGAACACCATGGCAAGACTAGGTTGTTTCCTAGAGTGACAAGGAAGCAGCAGGAGGGGAGTCTGCAGGAGGTCTGTTTTAGACATGTTGAATTGTTGACATCTAGCTGAATAGCCACAAGAAGCTCTCTTCATTCCAGGCCCTTCTTCTTCAGCCAGAACTAAAAAAATTCATTTACAAGGCATCATGGCAAAGATGAATTTGACTTGTATTTACAGATGAGCTTGTGTGATGCAAATAAAAGGACGACAGTTCAATCCCCAAGAAAAACAGCAAGATGAAGTGGAAAGAGGCACTGAAGGGATGATTAAGAAGATAGAAGGGTAAAAAACCAAGCAAATCAGATTCTATGAAACCAAGAGAGACAAAATTTCAGGAAGAAAAATGGACAGCAGTATAAAAGATAGCTTACAGGACAAAGAAAATCAGTAGACAGTTTCGTTGCTTGACCAGAAAGTTGTCTACAGACACCTTGTCTTGAGCAACATCAGCAGCATGGAAGGAGCAGAAGATGCACGGATTGGTCAGTGCCCAGTGCCACACCAGAACTTGGGCAGTGTCCATAAACAACTCACAGCTGTATTAGTCACACTGCTAATGGGATTCCCATCAGAGAGGTTCCACATTTAATATCACTGAGACCCAGCAGAGAATTCTGTGAAACAATTCAATTGCAATTAATCTGGCTACAGAGGTCTTGCTCTCTTTAGAAGTAAAACTTTTCCATCAGAAAGTTTTCAGTCATCTTACTAGTCTACACAAGCCTTTCCTGTAATCCTTGAAATTTATGAAACCCTTATGTTTACAAAGATATCTGCTGGGATAGTGATCAGATGCCAAATATGAAGACATGCAGCCAAGTTGTGCTCCTGCATGTTTCTACACAAAATGTGTATGGGACAGGGTAGCATGACCCTATGCATAAATGCAACAATTTTCAACTCTGCCTTTCAGTCAATGAAGCCAGAATACTTCCATTTTTTACTGAAAAGCAATTCAATTATTGAATGCATACAAATTTCAGAATGAATTCTGTCAGTCTTCTCACAATTAAAACATGCACATCCCAAATTCAAGCACAAATATCACCTCCTAAATTCAACTAAAAGGTATTTCTATACAGAAAAAATGCTATCATGCACCTATACAGGCAGAAAAAAAAATCAAGTTGACTAACTTACTTCAGCATTAGCAGACCTGCTTCAAAACAAAGCCACCTTTTCCATTTACTTTGAACTCCTTCTAACACAGGAAAAAAAAAGTGACCATCAAGGGAAAGAGTTATGTACTGATATAACTGCAAAAGTTTAAATGTGAACTCCAACTTCTACATCTACAAGCTTTAAAGATGGCTTTATTTTTTCTCCCTTCAATTATTGAAGATTCCACAAGCAATGGGAACTTAAATTTTCCAGACAGGTCCAGAATTTCTCCTTTTTATGAGGAAACCGATTCCTTCCCAAATTTGAGTCAGAACCTGTAATTAAATCCCTGCTGATTGGTTACAACCCTAGTGCTGAGAGTTTACCCCTCTCAGCACACTAACTGCCAACATGAGCTCCTTTCTTCAGAGGCTATTTCAAAAATAAAAATAAAGCTCTCAAAGGCATCTGACACATTCTTTAGGCCCCTGTAGAAATATAGTTAGCAGGCTACATAATTTAAACACTTATTTAGATGACATAAAGATGCCCTTGAATTCTCTAAATGATCAAGGAATGCATAACAAAGCTGAAAAAACTTAATTGGATTAAAAGTAATCTTTTGTGATGAAAATAGGTTAGATATGGCAATACAAGTTATTTCAAAAGTGTTCTATGCAACATGTAACCATTCAGAATAGAGCCCTCAATCTGCAACAACTGAATGGTTGTACTAACTGGTACCAAACATAAAGCAACTGATCAAAAAACTGAATTTTTGCCCTGATAGAATTTCTTTTATTTCAGCATTTGATTGTTGTCTGGAGAGAAGAGTTAAAAAAAAAAAAAAAAAGGCAGTTTTTCATTAAATGAAAAATCCTCATAAATTAAAATGAAGTATTGTTGAATTGGTTTTGATTTACTTGAGATACCACAAAGCCTCAGGGACATGCAGTTATGGCTCTCTCGGGGCACTCTGTAAGTCTGTCCAAATTGTCCCTAGAGTTGTGAAGCATCTTCTCTCCCCATAAGTTGTAAAAAATAATGAAAGTATCTATGAACAATATGTTGTAAATAGATAAAAATAAACCACAGCTTGATAAGTAATAAGACAAAAACGTGCAATATCATTTGGCATCACAGAATGAAGACAAACAAGATTGTATATGTCTGGAGGAATTCTAAAAGTCAGCAAACCAAAACAGATACAAAACTTCAAAGGCTCCTAGACAAAACATTAAATTTATCAATAAAAGACTTTGATTTTTTTGCTGTGAAGAAGTATGTCCAACCTGAGTGTAAATTGATAAAATGCTGTAATTCTGTGGGCTAAAAAAGTCAACTGAACACAAAAATTCTCCATTCCTTCAAAAATCCAACCAGAACAGGAACATCAAAACCAAATGACACAACTATAAATGCCAGTATCAGCTCTTCATTGTACATCAGTTTCATAAGCAACATGGAAAAGCAACAGGAAAAAAATAAGTTGTAGGAAAGAAAGAGAGAGAAAACAGAAAGATGGAACAAGAGAGCTGGCAGAGGCGAGGTAGGGTGCAGACAGGGGCAGTATCTCAGTCTGGTCCACCTTCAAGACTTGCTGGATCTTCAAACAAATAGCTAGCACAAAAAACAACCAACAACACTAAAAATCGATGCCTGGTATCCCCACCTAGTCTGTTACTCTTCCACAAACACAGCAGTATTTCACCTTGCAAGGAGCCTTACCAAAATCTCAGATATAACCTACATCCTGAAATCACTCACTCACAATTCATATACTAATATCAGTGAAACTTTCCAGTGGTAAAATCCTGTTCTTCAGGAGGACTTATAAAAGCACAGCCTCAAATACTTCAAATAACATTCTGAAACAGAAAGAAGATTAAGATGTTCTACTGGCCTTGCAGGAAAGAAAACTTTTATGCAAAATTCTGCTGGTAGAGATTTGGACCTGACACAGTAGGAATATAATTTCAAATCAGCAGAAATACATTCAGATCTCATGAAATTGGTACATTGGCAGCATCTACAGAACAGAAGAGGCTCCTAACCAATTAAAACTCTGCTCAAGCAGTAACCAAATATTAAAACATGACCCTGGATGTTTAACATTACCCAGCCCTAAACTAATGTGCCAGCTCACAGATCATAACTGGAGCAGGTGGCAGCTGCTTAAATGAGCAGTATCAATACACAGAGGATGATGGGCTGTCATTGCCATCAAGCACAAACATTGCTTACATGTTTCAAAGAAATATTTTCCCTTTATTTTTTAGGAGCTGAAGGTGTGAGTTAAAGGCAAGAACAGTTGCAAAATAAAGTCCATTGCATTAAAAAAAAAGAAAAAAAGAAAAAAAAAAGACAGAAAAATAGAAAGCCTCCTTATCTATCAGATGCAGCTGAAAAAACATATGAGTGCTGCCTCCCAGAGTCCAGCTGCCTGGAACAAGTCTTTCTATNTAAAAAAAGAAAAAAAAAGACAGAAAAATAGAAAGCCTCCTTATCTATCAGATGCAGCTGAAAAAACATATGAGTGCTGCCTCCCAGAGTCCAGCTGCCTGGAACAAGTCTTTCTATTTTTACAGTGATTCAGTGGCCAAGAAAATCTCCAAGGGCTGAACAAGGGAGAAACAATAACTACATTCTCTTTCTGCCACTGTTCTGAGGGGGTCACACCACCCCAGCTCAAGTTACACATAGATTCAGGCCTTTGTATTGCCTAAACAATACAGAGACAGGTATCAGCTTCAAAACAGAGCTGAATTCATCTCTCTCTCTCATATGCACATGAATCCCTGCGCTCAAAATCTCATAAAGGAAAACAGAGTTAATAGACCCTCTCTCTACACAGGTCCTGAGATTGCTGCACAGAGACTCGGTCTCCCACCACTCCACCACCAGGAGCAGCCAGGTGGGCTACAAGAGCCACTTCACTCCAGGGAGATGCCTGGGGGACACGGAGCGCAAAGCGAGACGCAGGGCTGCTCTGAGAGGGTGGCAGCTCCCACTTTCTGTCATCAGTGGCAACAGAGGCGATGCCATTCCTTCTCTGCAGGCTGCAGCCAAACTACTCAGAGCAGCACAGCATTTCTTAATGAAATTAGCACACACTGTAATCATATTTTAAAGCCAAAAGCAGATGTTGAAGGAGATCCATTTAAAGAAGTTTATGGTATTTTGAGCACTAATCAGAGATCCCTATTTTGCAAGTTTGCAGCAATCCTCCCATCACAAGGTAGCTCAAGAGACGTTTCTACAAAAAAAAGCCAAGTACAAAGAGCATGATCCTATTATTAATAATAACATCTAATATCTAATATCCTTTATTTAAAACGAAACAAAAAATTGCTTTTTTTCATCATTAGTGAAGATGCGTGACACATCCTTTAAAATAACACAGCCTTTACATACTCAAAGTACAATCAGCGCAACTCAGCAAACAATTCGTTTCGGTCACTGAGAAATGCGTTTGCCAGGACAGCATCTCCCTTGACAAGCTTCCTTGCCCGAATTCCAGGTGGGAAGCAGGGGAGCGGACGCGCTGGGCTCCG